>MJUT01048230.1:285712-334458 GCA_002080005.1 Gigantidas platifrons | reverse complement strand
TCTTTCCCTTGTTTTTTATTTAGGGCCGCTGGTACCCATAAACTACTGTTATTGTAAGATCTGATTGATAAGAACACGGACACGTAAAGAAGTTGAATTTGCTAAAAATAAAACACCGGAGAGAAAAGGGGAGGGGGCCGAAGCGCCTTTGCCTTTTGAGTCCGTTTAACATTCACTATTCCATCAGATTGTGCCCAATATAGTATAGATTCAACACTACAATTGATTAATAATTTCGAATACCGGAATAAGAGGTATACCCGATATCCAGAAAAGATTTATTTTTATTTACTTTTCAAAAACAAAGACGGGGTTAAAGTGAATTATGCATCATTGTTAGACTGATTTTTTGGTACCATTTTTACTACCAGACAACAGGCACCTTTTGAGCCCCCCCTTTTTTTTAATGTGTTAACTTAATTTTGATTTTTAAATATTGATTTGACATTTCAACTTATTTTCACTTATCTTATTTGTTTTCACTCTTATCCATGCGATATAAGTGAACATAAGTTGAATGTTTCCCCCACTGAGTGTATTTATTTATTGAATTAAATCACATAATTACAGTTTTAATCATATATTCATTAACATAAATTATTAACCAAGACGGAATTTCTTCGAATTCATTAAGCATGTGTATAGCATTATTGATTAATATTTTTCTTTTAAGATTATTCTTATAAATTATCATTTTAGTTGATATAAAACAGTGCCGGAGTATTTCTATTTCTTGCCATCTTTGAAATTATATATCTTAAATTTATACGACATTTTACAACACTGATACACAATAGCAATACCACTTCAGAGTATTGGTCAATCTTGTTATCATAAAACTTATTGAGAAGAAGGGAAGTTGCTATGAAAACTTCGCCTGCTGTTGCGATAGAGGTCATTAACTAATCTGTTTCAATGATTTAACTACTAATCAATGAGTGCCATAGGGGGTCGACCGGAATTTTTGGCTGGGATTTCTTGGCATGCTGTTGTTATGTAGACTCCTCCTTTATCTGGAGGACTGCACAATGAATACAGCCACAATCACTATGGAAGATGATGACTTTTTCAAAGAAAGAATATGGGATATATGTCGAGAATACAGCAACCCACATCTTACACAAAGTGCATTCAAAATGCTAAATTTTAACTGCGTGTGAAGCGCTTTTCTGGATTAACCTTCATTCATTGTATGAATTCACTGCACATGAAATGAACCCTTAAATTGCAATGACTTGATTTAAAAATTTCGATTTAGAAAATTCATATGAAATCTTAAAAGAATGGCGCCTTGATTTGTCAGACCTTCGGAATCATTGTCTGCTGTATGTAGATGAGGATGTTCAGACAGACAGGCGTAAATACATTGGTAAAACTTATTTCTTCTGCCGCTAATGACTACCTGTGATGCTTTGATATATACTAGATGTTTTTCTTTCAAATTCACTAACTTTCATTTCTACTTTCATTGCTTAGAACAGACGGACGCCAAGTTATGCCCAATGACCAATATTGATATTGCAATAGAGACTTAAAAATTAAGAAAGTAAAGCGAAGAACGTTCTGGGATGATCACGAAATTCCGGTGCGTAATCTAGACATTCCAGATCTGGAATCGGATCATTTTCAATCTGGTTTAGAAATTATTTAAAACCAAAAAATGGAACGTCATCTTACTTTTAAAGTTTGATTTCATCAAAAAACGCATATTTCGTTTTTAGCTGATTTTTTTATGTGTACTGCAATTGCGTTTTTGCGTATAGGGAGCTACGCCCCTGGCTGAGGTAGCCTTGTTATATTACATGTATATTACAAGATAGTTTCTATATTCTATCTGGTTGGATTAATGCTTGTATATGTTTATATGAGTTAATAGTAATCCTTTATTCTGCATTGTAATTGTTGTAATATCTAATCATTGTAATACTTATGCCCCTTGTGGGTCCTTGATTTGGTAAATAAAGTTCTTATTCTTATTCTTATTCTTATATTCTAGCCTTTTTGATGTTTTCCTCTACATTTATGGTCATATTTCCTGTCAATGAAGTTGTTCTAATTATGCCCAGGTGGACAGCTGATTCTACTGTAGGCATTGTTTTTGCGCCCAATTTATAGTTCTTCACATTTAAAGATTTTTTCTTTGGCTTTGCCTTGATGTTTAAAGCCACACTTTTCGCAGGTTGTAGTTCGTACCCTTCCATATGTGCGTGCTCATTACACATATATAGGACTGCGATATATGTATAAATTTTGATATTTTACACCTGCTGATTGTAATAATTTCCCTGGTACCTTCAACTTAGGTAAAGTGGAGGTTAATAGACAAATATTGGTTAAACGGGTATCCTCGTGGACGTGAATTAGAAAGTCCTATTGTGTGTCTTTTGTCGTTAGTAATTAGTATGACAAAGTAATTACTTGTTTGACATTGCATGATAAACACAATATCGTATATATTGTCCGCTTCGAAACGGAAGATAAAAGCTGGTCAATCAAAAATATCAACTCAATCATTATATATAATTATTTTACTTGATACGAAGTGACCAAGTTACGAAACGATAAAGAGACGAATCGTCTTGAAATTTTAAAATTAGCAGGTGCTTCATACGGGTACTTTTGGTAACCAACAACAATGATGGCGGCTTGCATGTAAGAAATAAGCGCTCGATATAAGGACGAGGCGAGCACATTGCAAAAATACAATTGGAAGATTTAGTTTATGTTGGCAAGAAATGCTCCATAGATAGGTTCTGAATCTTTTGTAATCAACATGGATGAGCGCCACTGGTGGATTGCGGGGAAAATCCAGGAGAGTTTTAAAATAGGTGGATATGACAATCCAACTCTCCTGGAAGATTTTATGACAGAACAAAATAATCTGAGTAAAATCAACAAATTCCTTAAAGCAGGAGGACCATGCAGGTTGTTCTTTTATTGTGAGAAAGCAACAGAAGGGGGAGAATTATCACCAAGTCAATTACACGCTACAGGAACACTTGCTTCGTTGAAAGATTCGAATTTAGACCAAGTTAATGTTCTTTATTTTTTAAGGAACAGAGTTGACAAAGATGTTGACCCAACAAGAATGGAAAGAGATATTTTTTGTGGTGAACTTAAGCACAATACAATGGAAACCCTTACATCACTTTTGTCGGAAGTGTACATTCCCCTCATCAAAGCACAAAAAGAATGGGGTGAATGCAACAGCGAGGGTCAGAATAATTTAACCCATAGCATGGATAAGTTTCTCACAGCTTTAAATGAATCTTCAGCTTCCATGGCTCACTCAAAACAACTGGTATGATATCTTAAGCATATCAAGAAATAACTTTGTTTTATTTCCAGGGAATGCAATTTAAAGAACTAATTGGATGAAAGGTTACGTTTACAATTTAGGAAAGAACTGTTGAACTGTTTTGCTGCTACACATGAGGCACAGTATCTTGACATTTAATCTAACTAAAAAAGTTTATTTATATAGATACATTGGTACCCAAATACATTTAATATATTACGAGTAGATTTTTGTTAATTCATCAGTTATAATTTGCAGACTGAAATTAATTGATGCTTCCAAGATACTCACCCCNACCACGCACCAATATTTGCTGGATGACTTTTGAGATCGTTTTCCTCGATCCATTTCTACCTGCAGTGTCTACTGCTAAAAATGCCTAGATTTTTTATGAAGTCACGTGATCGGTGGTACGAATTCTTCCTCCAAGCCAGGAGAACGTCTTATCACGGAATCGTCGTATTGGATGAAAGGTTACGTTTACAATTTAGGAAATAACTGTTTTGCTGCTACACATGAGGCATAGTATCTTGACATTTAATCTAACTAAAAAAGTTTATTTATATAGATACATTGGTACCCAAATACATTTAATATATTACGAGTAGATTTTTGTTAATTTATCAGTTATAATTTGCAGACTGAAATTAATTGACTCTTCCAAGAAAATCACTTTTCAAACTACTTTAAAAAAAACGGATACGATAGATTTCAATAAACACGGTATCAACATTTTCATAAATGACAAGTGGAGAAAATACGCAGGCGGTGACATAGGGCGACTCTTCAAAATTACAAGGCAACTTGAACTTCGCTTTTGACCAACCAGAAAGCAAAGTCAACCTTCACAAGGCGACTTCTTCGCCCAAATTGCCCTCCAACGTGAGTCCTGATAAATGATAATTTTTTTAGGAATTACTGTGCAAAAAAAAATCTTCCTTTTAAGGTGACTAATCTCCCTTTTAGTCACTTTCAATAGATCACATGGTACTGTACTGTAGTTTGATGATAATAAGTTGTTTACAATGGACTCAAGATTGTTCTGTACAAATGGTTAATTTGACTCTTGTAGTTGTACAAATATAAACAAAAGTTTGTATTGAATGAAATTTGAATTCTGAAATGATGCAAATGCAATATAAATGTCTGACTGTTTTGTATTAGTGAGTGATGTGTAGTTTAACACCAACTCAGCAATTTTTCAGATATATCATGACGAGAACAAGTTAATTTTCAATGAAATGATGATGAGGTCCGCTTTGTACTAACTAGACCAACACGCTGAGTTGGATTTTTATAGTACTAACTCACTGATACAACAGTCCGCGGATAGACATGTCGCACCACTCGGACACATTAGCCTGATTCTGAGCCAACCAGTCTGCTTTTTCTAATTAATGCTGTGTGCTTAGCAGAGAAGCAACAAATACCAATTTTATAGTCTTTGGTTTGACAAGATCTGGTCTTGAACCCACTATCTACCACACTCTGTTTTGTATGAGACAATTGATCAAGCAATATCAGATGACAGCCTCTTAGGAGTCTTTGATGACATGTTAGAAATAATTGTTCTATATGTCAAATCTTAAAAAGTTGATAAAAATTGGAATAATTTTTCAATTGACAAGATCCACATGACAAGCTTTTATAGAATGCCACTAATTGTAGAAATGTCTTATGTTGATAAATCATTGTAATAATCTGTTAGACTCACCCTTTATTAATAATTAATTTAATTTGTTCATATGTACAAATGTAGATGTTAAAACAACCAGAAAATGTGATCCTGAATGATTTTAAGATGCAAAGACAGGCAGCATTAGATACACAGCTGATAAGTCAGTATGAAGAACTGGTGTCTGATTGGATGAACACTATAGAGTCTATCCTTAATGATACATCTGATGAGAGGTTGGTAAACAAACGATATCTGTTTATAATCACAATAAACTCAATCTTATAAGAATTATATGTTTGTTGAATCTTAGTATTAAAAAAAAAATATATATCCCATGATCCACCAACATCCTCATTTCTGTATCGGGTCACCTCAGAGGTCACATTTTAAATGACCAATTATCAAGAATCCTACAAACTGGTACCAAATCTTAAGGTATTGAACAGTTTCATGCTTGCGAATGTGAATGGAGGGTAACCTGATGTGACCTGATGAAGGACGTTGTTAGATGTTTGTGGATCACATGATAACAACAAAATAATGAAAAAGACCCAACAAACATCCAATTTTAATTAATCAGAAATTTCCACAAAAAAAACACATGAATGTTTTCATGCAAATTTTGAGATTCATGCTATTTGTATTTAAAAATTGTATTAGGAAATAATCTATATTGTTTCCATGAATTATGAAGAAATATAAGAAAATCAAGCCAGTAAATAAGGATTAGAGTGAGTGATTGTTATTTATACCAAATGAGCAATTCTTCAGCATGGCAAGATCCAATTACATTCAAAGGACTGATGATGATGTCTGTTTTGTACCAGACCAACATGCTTAATTTGATCTTTATAGTGCTAGCTAGTAGCTCACTGAAACAACAGTCCATGGGTAGACATGTTACTCCACTCTGGACACATTATCCTGGAGAAGCAGAAATTAATTAAAATGATTTAGTTAAGCTACAACTATATTTGTTGTTAAAGAAACATTTAATAATTTATTTTAATAGTTTATTTTTACAGTTGTAGTTTGCTACATTAACAATACATAGCTGTCATTTTTGTTTTGAAACAATACTTCTCTTTAAAATTTATTTGACTAATATTGGAATGGTATAACTGACAAGGTAGCAATTATTATAAGCTTATTTTTTGTCCTCTTCACTCATTGAATTAATATCTTGTTTTTTTTCCCCTTTTTAATTTTCAAGTAATGAGAAACATTTATGGTATATATCTCTTTTTATATATATGACTTGTATTAACTAAATTCACATTTCATTCTGTCAAGTTTATTAATTTAATTCTTTATTTGTTTAACGAGGATTGCCAACAGCCAATGAGCGGTTTTCCTCAAGTTTATTGTAAGATGAAGTATCATGTATTACAGCATGACAAGTATAAAATTGCCATTCTCAATTGATAACATTTCCGTTCTTTTCATAGTAAGTCTATATGAATTTGGCATGTTTTAAAACGTTCTTGTTAATCTTTAAAAATATTCAGATACTTTTTACAAAGAAAATAGAGTTCAGTTTCATAATGGGTTGTTTTCACATTATTTTTGTGAGAGAAGAAATATACTATATACATATATCACAATCATTGTTATTTATAACATTTTGAACTTACTTACAAAGCAGGGTTTTTTTTTCAGTTAATATCTCATTTAGAAAAAAAACCCAGCTACAACCTGGCATTTTAAATTGAACATTTAGATATCATTATATTTTTATCTACTGTGCTTTTTTCAAAGATCTTTTAATTACCAGTGCATGTACGTTTTTCATTTCATTTCATTTCAAATTAAAACTGTTCAAAGTCAAATGACAATGAATTCATTGAGAAAATGTACAGGTTGTAATTTTCTTATTTGTTAATTTCTCATTTCTACTATTCTATTCTGATCATTTTTTCTCTAGTAGGAAAGTGGCTTTTCCTGATGAACCGGCAAGGTGAATTTTATAAATTTTAGAAGTAGTTTAATTCCTAACATATTCAACAGAATTTACCTAAAAATGCTATTTATATTTCATGTGTGTAGATTATATATTAGCAAGATGTTATAAGGTGTAAGCCAGAGACACATTTTGGAATGAAGAATCTATAGAGGCCTGTATAGTCCATGTATGTGTACTTATGTACATTGTATATATTTATATACAAATTATCGGTATTTCATAAATTGACCTTGAATCTCATTACAAGGTCGTATTGATGAAGATGCAGAATACCTCCATAGATTCTGATACATGTAGTTCATGTGATTCCTTGAAATTAAGGTTTTTCTTAGAAAAACCCCCCAGAATTTTAAAGCTATGGGGCTTGTTAGGCTTAAATAACCAAAGGGTGATTTTGGCTGACTTAATTTATTTAATATATTACATTTTTATGCAAAGAAGACAGACAGTCAGAGGAGACTGAATTAATATTTTTATGGTTAGTTATATTGTATGGAAATTGTGAGTAGTGAGTTAAACACATCAATCAGAAAGTGACATGGCAGTCAGTCATATGTCATCTGAAATTGACCTCTTCATCTTCTGTACAGTAAAATGCAAGATGTCTTCAATTTTCATCCCTTTTTTTTATCAATTTTTCAAAATATAAACCTATATATATATATATCAACATTATAGAAAAAAGAATATATAATAAATTCCAGATTATATATAAGTATAGATAAATTAAGTAACATTTTTTTAAGTCATCAAGGCTGAATTGCCTCGTCTGATTTTCTGAAAATGAAATATGAAATACTAGTAATGGGGGAAAAAACAGAAAGAGAGAGGGGGAAAGGGGGGATAAGAAGAAGGACTGAAAGCCAACTTCAACTAGTTTTGATCATCGACCATGACACCCTTTCTTAGCTCTTGGTTCATTTTAAGTCTCTGTTAAGTGTTCTTGAAACTGTCCAGTCAAAATGCAAAGGTCAGACTGCAGCCGACGCTTCATTGATCATATATCAAGCTGTGTTACTCAAATTCAATTCTATTGGTGATAGTAACTAGTATATAAAGCGTCTCAATAATATAGATATCAATAAACAAAAATATGTTATTTTGGGCAGTTAAGTCATACTTTTCCACTGCCTCCCCTGTTTCAAACCCCTAGTTACAGTCCTGGTCATATATAATGTTTCATGTGTACCCAGTACAAGTATAAGTTGGTAGATTTACAGACTGTATTAATGTGTAGTGTAGAATGTGTCCTATCAAATTAACACTAAGTGATGTAATATTGCTGTCAGCGTTTATTGGTAAAACATTTTTCCGTGTGAAGTTTTGGTTTTGCTAAAATTTATTTGGTTTGTTTTCATATTAAAAATGAAATCATGTATGCAAGTCACTTTTACAGAATTAATCAATGGCTTGAAAACAAAATTCATATGCAACTGATCAGTATCAACATGTCAAATAATATATTCTCATAGAAGTTAAGCTTTTTTATTCAATGGGAACCAGAATAAAAAAAAACAATTAGATTAGGGGTCGCCGTGGTCATGATCGTATGGTAGTTGGATTTACAACTACCTGTGCAATCAGTGCCTATCACCACTAAAGATGTGAATTCGAACCCCTTTCATGGCGACGTGTACAACATTATGTGATGAAGTTTGTCAGTGACTTGCGACAGGTCGGTGGTTTTCTCAGGGTATTCTGGTTTCCTCCACCAATAAAACTGACCTCCACGATATAACTGAAATATTGTTGAAAGTGGCCTTAAACACCATAATCCTAAACCACACCTTTTTGGAAAATTATTATGGTTTTCTGGAAATAGCAAGCTTCTTTTTGCTTGTTATTTAAAAGATGAATCAGTTTTCTTTTTCTTGATAAAAGTCAACATATTTTCTCTTGTTGTTTAGTGGAGAATCATTATTTCTGGATCTTAGTTATTTTGAAGAAAGGTAAGCTTAGGGTGGAAATAAACTGTAGAATAATTTTTGAATTCCTGTAGTAAAGGATGATTACTTTAGCCAAGTTTATATCAAGTTTAGCTGACGAAAGCCATCTGATCTCTCCACAAATTAAAGACCTGTATATCCCATTCATATGTATTTTTCTTCTGAACTTCCAAAAAGACATCCATTGAAGTAAGGGGAAATGTGTCAATTAGTTTACTAGTAAATTAAAAATAATCTTTTAATTCAATGTTTAGCACGGTTTGATTTTGAAAATGCAAAATTCCCGCCCTGGTCACACCCCTGGATAACAGTATTTCCTGCTAAAAAGATGTCCTTCAATTAATAACTCTCTTAAAAAAGGATTTAGGTTAAAATATCTATGTTACTAACAGTTTTGTCTAAGATTTTGTTGTGTTTTCATATTGATATACAAAAATTTCATTTTCATTTCAGGGAGATTATTTTCTCAATTATTAGTATAAATAGCATGATTTAAGACTTGAAATTAATCTGTGATTTTTAAATATAACCTTTGACTCCAGGAAACAATATTTCTTGAGCCTCGTAATTCAGATTAGGATTATTTTTTACACGAAAATTTTGTTCAACAATAAATCGATAGTGTTATTCTGGTTTTCTTAATTGTGCTATAATCTTGGCTAAAGAGAAAGTCCTTATTTTGTAAATCTGGGTGGTAGTGTGAATTATTAGCAGTAAAATTTAGTTTTACCCAAATTTGTCCAATCCATGACCATTGAGTTGTGTCCCCTTAAATGAAATATATATTTTTAGCTGTTTTATTAAAAATCCTGTAGAATGTGAAATAGATTTTATATGTAGCCAAAATATAGATGGGATTTTTGTATAAAGATACAGATTTATATACAGATACAGTATTTATTAACTTTTAAGACTCATCTGGCCCAAATGGTCAAGTACCGTAATCTACAGGTACACATATATTTGAAATAATTATTGGGTTGTCATGGAGACGGCTGCTACAGCACTTTTGTTGCTATGTGAAAATAATTACTAGTAATCATTTATGAAAAAACTGACACAATTTAATCCAAATATGGCATGAATGTTCCTTGAATGTGTTGTTACAAATTATTTTGTTAATTAATATGCTGTTCAAACTATCCAAGATGGTTACCACCATAGGACAGAGTTTTTAGCATATGAAACCTTTGAATAAATGGTAAATGTCATCCTCTTAATAACTACAAAGCTAATCATAAACAAAATTAGTAATGGTCACCAATAATGGACATTGTTAAACAGAAAATCAGTATAATATTTATCTGGTATATTAGGGCGTGTTTTAAGTCAGATGAGCAATACAGGCTCAAGAGAGCCTCTTATTTACCTTTCATTTTATGTTGATGTCTGTTTAAAATGTGACTTATATTAAAAAAAAATGTTTCAATTTAAGACCATTTGTAGATGATATTAAAACTAAGAATATTTTTAAATAAATAGAAACACTTTTTACTTATTGAAGTCTTAGTAAAAAAAGGTTATTAAGATATATTCAAAAATTAAATATATATTTTTACGGGCTGAATGTATTAATTGTTTATATTTCATTACAGAGTATATTTTTTTACTTATATGTAATCATTCATATTCCATGTTTACCATTATTAAATTTAATTTGAAATATTTTAATATTTCAGTTGAAAAGAGCTTTTTTAAGTTGTAATGTTAGTGTATTACCTAGCTACCATGTATAAATTAAGACTATTTATTTTGGGATATCTGTAGATTTATGGACCCTAATGCAGGACCATTATCTGAGTTGGAGCGATGGCGTAGACGTCAGAGATTACTGACCAGTATTACAGAACAACTCAAGAGTAAAGAATGTAAAGCTGTCATTGGTGTACTTATCACAGCCAAATCTAGACTGCTGAAAAAATGGAAAAATGTTGATGCTGCGTAAGCATTTAAAAAAACAACTTTTTAGTTTACAAAATGGAAAAATGTTTATAATCTTCTTAGAGTTTTCTTTTTTAAAGTTCTTTTGTTTATAATATTTTGAGGGATTTTTGAATAACAGGTATTTGTTAATCATACCTGTAAATAATTAATTTCAGACCTTCTTTGCTTGTTGTCAATTGAAAATTTGAATTGTTTATGGCTTTTTCTTAAATAACGAAAATTCCATTGCTACAATTTACATAATTATTTTTTTTATTTTCATACTTTCTGAAAATATAAGGAATTAAGTTATAGCTATTAGCGACTTATATTTGGAAAACATTTTATTGGTAGAATTACTGATGCTATGAATGATACCAAAGACAAGGTGAAATATCTTGAATCTCTCAGACGCCATTTTGATCAGCTTTATCACGATGCCACTCCAGCCTCTATTATCAACAATGCTATCCCAGGGATCACCAATAGCGTTCGTCAAATGGACTCCATCTCTAGATATTATGCTCGGACTGGTTTCCTGGGCATAGTTTTTACAAAAATTACCAACCAGTTAGTTCTAGCTTGCAAAGAGTACATAAGAAATTTCACCAGTAATATTTATGATGAGGATGAACTGTGGTTGAGGATAGCAGAAGAAATTAAACAGAGAGAACTGATGACAGGTATTGATCCACAACAGAGGTTGCTAAGGAATCAAGTGGAATCTAAACTGAAGGTATAAACAATTGTTATAATGGCTAACAGAGATTATTGACATGTTGTTTTTAATGCCAAAAAGAGCAATTTTTCAGCTATATCAATCACGGCGAGAACTAGTTAAATTGGATGAGATGATGGATGTACACTTTATACTAGACCAACACACTTATTTTGGATTTTTATAGGGCTAGCTCACTAAAACAACAGACATGTTGTACTACTCTGACACATTACTCTGATTCCGAGCCAGCCCATATGTGCTCTTACTCCTTATTGCTGCAAATTAAAATTATTGACATGTCTAATTGTCTAATAAGATTTTTGCTCTTTGCTCTTACTCTCCCGTTAAGGATAAAATCCACTTGAGTCTTGTAGAAATTCAAACATACGTTATTAAAAATGATGTTGTTTTGTACAGAATATTTAATTTTTTCACTTTTCTTTCAATTTTTGAAAATTTCAAAGTAACTGATGGATCTGATTCAAAGAAAATAGGTTGCAATAATAACATTGACTCTGATCTCTCTTGATATGTTTAGGGGACAGCACCAAGAGGCAAAACTAAAGAAGGAAAAGAGCTTGGACTACAAGATGACAGTTTGTATGGTCGTCTTAAGGCTTGTTTAACACTACAGAGTTTTTATAGAGAGACCCTCAGGTCACTTAAAGATGCACTTGGACAGACACAGAATTTGTCTCACTACCCATCTATTAGCAGTGTAGGAGGACCAGGAAGCTCAATAAAGTAAGCAGAACACTGTTTCGATGCTCAGTTTCAGAGTGGAGGGGGCATTGTGGGATATCTTTGTTCGGAGACTTGTTAAGTGTTAAGCATACTGTATTAGAACATGTTATTCATAGTACTTTTGTTTAACTAAGCAACTAAAAATGTATTAATGAATAATTCAAAATTAGAATGTATCATTTTTATTGTGTTGTTTGTGTAGCAGTATTGACATTTAGGAATCATTATCAGTTGTTTTGTCAAGTTTTCTACAGCCTTTCTCAGAAACCATAATTCACATGTACTGACAGCTTTCTCAGAAACTGTAATTCAGATGTAATGACAGCTTTCTAAGAAACCATAAGTCAGATGTACGGACAGTCTTCTTCACTTCATAAACGAGTGAAATTTGTTGTATCCTTCAGATACATAAATAAAAGAGTCAGTTGGTTTTCAATTGAATAGACCGCCAAACAAGACTACCTTTTTATTTTATAATTGGTCATGAGTTCTAGTTTAGAAAGACACAATACATTTAACTCTTTGTTTCAGATCAAAACCAGGGACAAGTGACAAGTCTCGTGGAAGCAGTTTATTAGTGTCTCCTAAGAAAGGGATGTCAGCTTTAGATACACAAGGTCATGGTGTGTCTATAGCTGATGATGATGCTGTCATGTCACACATGGATTCATTCTGTACACGTATAAAACAGCTGATTGATGTTATTAACACACTGTCTCAGTATAACAAGTATGTATATAAGTAATAAAAACTTCCACGAAATTATCAATTTTCTGTAAACACATATTAATAATTAATTCAGGTGGGCGTACTATATAAGATAAAAAAAATTGAAGGTTTGTTTTAAGACATTAACCAGTATAGAATTTTCTTTAAGTACAGGTTTTGCACTCATACTAAAAATAACGTCCAATTAGAACACTGTATTCAGTTTAAAAGTCTTCTATTCTACTTGGATGAATTTGGAGTATGAATATGATGCACATAGTCAAGAAGTTTATGAGGTTTAGTTCTGGCTTGGACAACACAATTCAAATATATGTATGTACTATATAATGAAAGAGAGAATTAACTTTTAAACTATGTGGATGGTAATAAATTTGTCTTAGGGCTATTTCATTTTAATGTCCCTTATTTTACTGCGAGTGTGAAATGAAAATTACTTATTTCTAGAAATTTATCTTGCCATTGATGCACAATTGTTTCCTACACTGGATTTAAAGAACATATATATGTTTTCTGAATTCTTCTTCATAATAATTGTCCAACTGTATATTATCTACTGCAATTACAGTATGTTCACTTAAGATTTTGAGTTGCAAATTATTTATAGTTTGTAATGAGTACAGCATTTCTTTTGATTTAAACATACTTACACTAAAAATATTGTGGCATGCAAATAAAAAAAATGTATTAAAGATCAAATTGTGACCCTTACACTTTTTAATGTTAAGGACCCTTTCTTAATTTCTTAATCTAATTGACTTTAATAGGATGGTCACACTGACGGCTGGTATGCCAAGGCTCAGAAAAGATGACTTTGTTTTTGAAGATGAAACAGACAAAGATGAATACAAGTATAGAAAGAGACAACAGGAAGCCAGAAAGGCATTAGGTTTGTAGAGTTTCAGATGTAAACAATATACTTGGTAAATTTCATATAATTTTGCAATGATCTTGATCTTAATCCTGGATACCAAATTGAAGTCTTCAGGTTTCCACTCCCATTCCAAAGTATGGGATACTTTATAACTGTCTAGGATTTTGTCCTCCAGTAAGCCTATATAGCTGAAAAATTACTAAAAGTTAGAATAAACACCAATAATCACATAAATGTGATAAAATTGTCAAAAGGGAAGATATTCCAAAACCAAAACATGAGACATTTTCTTACACCTAGCTTAATATACATGTATTAAAACAACACATTGATTGTTGTTCTTCATTCTACATACAACAAATTCAAAAGTGAGAAATTGTGAGTGGACCAATGCTTCATATAAAAAAATAGTGATTGTCTTTTAGTCTACAGTCAGTAAATGCTATAATAAAACATAGCAATCACAGGGTAAAACTCATACCACTCTACCCTTAGGATACTTACCAATATTTAACATAGACAAGACTACTGTCCAGGTGGTTTTCAAGATTCTGCCAAAAGTTACAATTATAAAATCCTGTATAAGTATCTGTAAAAAAGAAACAAAAAATATAGTACCAGTATTCATGATTAAACATTACTTTATTTTTATTTTAGAACGAGAAGCTGCCGAACAAGAGGATGGTATACATACTGAACAGTCTCCAGACAGGAGTCTAGGAACTATAGCAGAGGATGAAGATCAAACTAATATTGATGAGTCAAAAACCAACGAAAAGAGAGAAAACGTAACAAATCAGACTGATGAAGTATCTGACGGCAACAGTCAAGGTCTCAGTGAAGAACAGCTTAGTGTATTAAGTAAGAAATAGAATTATACTTATCTGACCACACTTGGCCTGGTATGGTCTTTGGGTGGTTCCTATAAGTCCAACAGTCCTGCTTTTTCAAGATGGCTACAATCATTAAAAAATAGACATTTCTTAAAATGGCTAATACTTCATTCTTGAATAGGCTGAATTCAATCTATCATGTGACTTTGGACAATCTTCATGATATAGACGCTGCCATCACCACTAATTAGTATTTCTACTGTCTACTTATGTGCATGAATGAACCCTTAAAAACTTAGTTGTAAAATCCATGGACCACTAGAAAATTGCATGAAACATATAAAATAATCCTGACCAATGAAGTTACTTGAAAATTGAATATTAAGAGCAACCAATTATGCTGTCCATGTTTAAGTTGTTGTTCATTTTTATGAATCTGTGCAGGTTTTTTTTAATGTTTGTTTATCTGTATTCCCCTCAGAGATACAATTATCAAGAGGGGCAGGGCTGGGATCACTTTAATGGTTTAACCCATCAACACTTTTGTGCTTCTCCCAATCTAGGACCTGGACTTCCTTCAGCATATGATGTGGTCTTTTTTGTGTATTTGGGGTGAGAGGTTGTTGTTTGGATAGTTGATATTGGTTTAATTGTTGACCATCACTGTTTAAAACTTTCTTTTCATAAATGACGAAAATGAAGATTGCAACCTCTAATGCAATCAGTTATACAAAGAAGTAAAGTTTGAATATGGAATTTTTTAAAAGTTTTTTTTTGTGCATTTTTTTTTAGGAAAGTTTTATCCAGAAGATGAAGAAGAGGATGGACCAAGTATTTCAGCCATTATTTTAGACCATCTTGAACATATGACAAAGGCCATGTCTGAGAATGTAACAACTAAAACCATGTTAGATGTGGAGTCTAAGGTTAGAAGAAGTTTGTGTTTTCTCTGAATGTTTGATATATAAATAACAACAAATGTTTACACTAGATGCTGTATAATCAGTGCTACATTTTGATTCGGCAGAATAATTTTACATTTTAATAAAGCAGGTTAAACCGGGACCGTGGGTATAAATAACTGTGGGCAGAGCAAGCATTCAGATTGTTCTTTTTTTTTACCACGATTATCTCGAGGAGGAAAAATCAATGATACATAGTTTCACTGTTACTTTTGGAGCAAAATATTTGACAGGCATGGTTACTAGTGTTCCCCCCTATGAAACTTTCAGTCTTATTAAAAAAAATATTCTTCGTTAGTCTAAAATCTACAAAAATCACTTCGAAAATTCAAATTTCTGAGGTATGTGACCTTAAGGTCATATGACATACAGTTTCATGAATATGCTGTTCATATCAAAGGGGATTTTTGATGATAAGCTCTGCCCACAAATTTTGTCGGTAGGCACTACCGCAAATTCTCCTTTAAAGCCTATGTTTTATCACATAAGAACTGAAATCATTTGTTGGTTCTTTTAGGAGAACAAAGTACATTTCAACATGTATCAGTCAATTAAAAGTTACTTCAGTGATAATCTTTTGTAACCAGTAATGGCATTTATGTGATGAAGTTTGTCAGTAGCTTGCTGCAGGTTGGTGGTTTTCCACCAGTAAATCTGACTGCCATGATATAACCAAAATATTGCTGTAAGTATCATTTAACAACCAAATTTATAATCCTTGTACTGATTAGGCCATCCTAAAAAAATTCTACGTTTAACATCACCCGTAACATAACATAGGTTTTGAAAATTTGCCAAAAATAAAAAACAAACACATATTGCGTGAAATGTTATTTTACACTGAAATCTCATGAAGTTATTAGAAAAACCTGACATTTCATACCCATGGACTGTTAATTTCTCATGTTTAATTAATAAATCTATTAATTACAGTTCTAAATCATCTTTATTGATGCTAAACACTGTGCTTTGCACATCTTCAGGCTATCAATTGAGCACTAAAAAAAAATACTGAAAGTATTCTTAGGTTGTTTGATTTTTTTTGTTTGTTTTTTGTTTTCCTCCCTCCCTCCTAGGTTTTGGTACCCTACCTTGATGTTAAACGTAGAATTAATTTAGGACAGCCTTATTTGTACAAACTTCATTTGTTATTTGCAGGATAGAGACAGGTTTGATATGTACTACCAAAACTTTTCTGAGATTGTACAGGAACAAGAAAAATTCTTATCATCTTATTTATATGTTATCTTCCTAAGAAAGATGAAGACACAACAAGGACTGGATATTATTACAAGGTAAGAAAGATGAAGACACAACAAGGACTGGATATTATTACAAGGTAAGAAAGATGACTGACATGACATCACTGGATATTATTACAAGGTAAGAAAGATGACTGACATGACATCACTGGATATTATTACAAGGTAAGAAAGATGACTGACATGACATCACTGGATATTATTACAAGGTAAGAAAGATGACTGACATGACATCACTGGATATTATTACAAGGTAAGAAAGATGACTGACATGACATGACTGCTCTTTTAATGAGCTAGCACTATAAAATCCAACTTAGTGTGTTGGTCTAGTACAAAAGGGACATCAGCATCATAATTTCATCAAAATGTAACATGTTCTCACCATGATTTGATTTGATTTGATTTTTGGTGTTTAATGCCACTTGCAGCAATATTTCAGCTATATCATGGCGACCAGTTTTAGTGGTGGAAGAAGCCGGAGAGAACCATCGATCATGGGCAAGCAACTGGTAACTTTATCACTTGCGGCTGCGATTCGAGTGCACCCTTTTTTGTAATTTACAAATCCAGGCACGAACCCACACCGTATTGGTGATAGGCTTGATATAGCTGAAATATTGCTTATTTGGTGTTAAACAACATTCACTCACTCATTCTCAATCATTATCATGAAAATGTTTCTACAAAGAATACCATAATTGTTCATGGTTAATACACATATCTCTGATGATTGTAAAACAATAATTTAACCATTTATTAGTACAAATGTACTTTAATATTATACATGGCTTATTACAGTACAATAAATAATTTACTAAAATCAATGACTTAAAAAAAATATGAGGAAATTAATCAAAATGTATTTAAAAAAAAAAAAACCAGAGAACAAAACACAAACAAAACGAAAAAAGAAAAAAAAAGTTTATGTCTCTTGTACTCTTCCATAACTAAACTAGAGGAAATTTGTTTATTAAATCAAAATCAAAGATTAATCAAATGTTTAACAGTGTAATAAATGTTTAGCACCTGATAAAAGAATGATAGTCAAGTATGTGACATTTCAGATTTGGACCAGTTCAGGGCAGACCAGGTATTAGAACTACAGTGGCAGAGAAATTTGTAGAAATATTCAACTGGTATGAAACTGATTTAGAGGAGGTTCATAAGATCTATGAAACACATAAGGTAATCCAGTAATGTACTTTGTTATATTAATAATTATTAGAAATAAGAAAGTGTTAAATTTATTGGAATAATATACTGGTGTATAAGTTATTGTGATCTTACATAAAAACTACTTACATTTATATATAGAGTCTGCAGCTCAATGATTTATATAGAACCATGTCATGTCAGTGGTGAAATGGTTTACGTGATAGAAAATGGGTTTAAGCCCCAGTCTGGTCAAACCTATTACTATAAAATTGGCATTTGTTGTTCTGTGCTAAGCACACAGCAATAGTTAGTAAGAACAAAGACTAATTGGCTCAGAATCAGAATAATATTTACCATTGGACTATTGTCTTAATAGTGAGCTAGTACTATAAAAATACCAACAAATTGTGTTGGTCTAGTACAAAGCAGATATCATCATTAACTTATTGAAGTAATATTGCCATGGATACAGCTGAAAAATTGCTCACTTGGTGTTGAACAATAATCATTCGCTCACTCACTTTAATACTCATACTTAATGGTTTATAAATTAGGAACTGAAAAAGGTGAACACATTTTTATAAGAGTAAATAATATGCAAAAATATTCTCCTAATCTGATCATATTTCTTGACTCTTGTTAATAGCAAGGGGAGGGAAATATGTAATCACACAGGCCAAGAAAATATTTTGGCTAATTACTGGGTGGCATCAACATTATTGTTTTTATTATACTGAATGTTGTTTGTTCTATATAACGACATTATAATTAAAGATAAAAGGCAAAGTAATTTACTAAGCTACCCAAATTTTATGCTATTTTAACTATCACTCTATAAAATTAATCTGTAAAATGTATGTCAGATATCATCAGTACATATATCACCACAAAAACTTACATAAAGTATAATAATTTATGATGTAGGAAAGTCCACAGATGGTTAGGAATGCCCCACCAGCAGCAGGGGCCATCCATTGGTCTAGACAGCTCCTCAAGAGGATAGAGGACCCAATGAAAGTGTTCCGTGATAACAAAGCTATAAATCAGTTGGGAGATTTTAGCAGAATAGTTAGAATATATAATAGATTAGCTACTGCCTTAGTGACATTTGAAAGTTTGTGGTTTGCTCAGTGGAAAAATAGAATTGAACATGCCAAATCTGGACTTAGAGCAACATTGTTTGTAAATCATCCAACAACGGGAGAAATTATTGTCAATACGGATGAGAAGTAAGTATAGCAATAATATTCTGTAAAGTCATCCGTAGTTGTAGAATTTTACATTCATTTATGTTGTCTATGAATCCCCATCAAAATGTAAAATTTTTACAAAATAAGGGAATAAATATCATGAAATATGTTGTATTTTCTCTCATAATAACAGAAACTGGTGTCTAAAAATAAATTCTTTGACAGGAGCAATTTTGTCATGCTAAAATGATTTCTATGTCTCTTTACCATTTATTATCTGCAGAATAAGGAAATAAATACATTTAAATTGGTATATATTAATCAAACTTCTTTTAAAAACCCACTTGTCTTGGTTTCAGAAAGGATGGTTTCTCAAGAGGCTTCCATATTAAATGTACACTCGTTAATACATTTTTTTTTTATTCATTAAAATATTGATTCATAATTTTTATTTCCATTCTTACCAACTAAGTTTTCTGCTGAAAAGATTTCTTCCATTCTAAAGAATTTACTTGTTTCCTAGAGTCCTTGAGCTTATTCATGAAGCTAAATGGTTAACAAGATTAGGAATACAGATACCAGACTCAGCTACTGCCATTATGCAGCAAGAGTCTCGCTTCAAAAGTTACAAGAGTCATTTAGAACTTGTCCTGAATGAGTACAAGGAAGTATGCAAGTCCATTCCGGAATCGCTCCAGAATTTATTCACACCACATATAACATTTGTAGAGGAGCAGTTACAACCTGGTCTGACAACTCTGGCATGGAATAGCATGAATATTGGTACGTTTATTTATTTAAGAGGTGGTATTGAAATTAGAAAATATGCTTTGATATTCTATAATTTAATTATGAATGATTGCTTGTTGTTTAATGCCAAATGAGCAATTTCTCAGCTATATCATGGTGAGAACACATAACATGTCAATGAGATGATGATAATGTTCACTTTGTGTTAGACCAACACACTTTATAGTTGTATTTATATAGTTCTGGCTCACTTAAAAAATAGTACATAGATAGACATGTCACACAAAATTTGTCAATAAACATTAAATATTTACAAGAAAAAGAAAAGATAGAGGCATCAAATATACAATTGTAAGTATTAAAATACCTATGGGTGTAATCGACGAAGAAAGACAGACAATACAATAGCCTAAGAGAGAAAAGACAGAAAGAAAAACACTACACAGAAAACTAAGGGTGAACTCATGTACTCCAGAAGGGTAATCATTTCCAGCTCCACTAGAGGCACCCATTGTGCTAGTGATGTAAAAATTCCAGTGATAATAGTAAATAATTTTATGAAGTGAAATATCTGCAATATTTTCTTCTTTTTTCTTGTAGATGCATTTTTACATCAGATTCATACTGCAACAAACAAACTTAGAGAGAGAAGTACTAAAGTAGCAGATATAATGGAAAATGATGTCGCAGGATCTCTGGAAGCTATCAAAAACTTTTATCTCTTTGATTATGAAGAGGCAATCTCTAGACCATGGGTAAAATATTGTTTACTTTCAAACTAATCAGACTCCTAAAATGTAATTTTAAGTGATTAACGATGTTTTTAAAAAATGAGAGGACGTTTCTCAGTCATCTCTTATCGAAGATGACTGAGAAATGTCCTCAAGTTTTAAAAAACATCTTTAATTATTTATCGCTATGATAGTATGTTTATCAAGGATTTGGTAATGTGACGTCATTATAACGTCATATTAGAAAACTGATATTACTACGCATCCTTGACAACGCTTAGCGAATAGCGATCATTTGAATCGTCTCAGCGCTAACGTGATATGAAGCATTGGTTTTAAACATCAAAGGGAAAACAAGCAAAATAGCGATAATGAAGAATCATGAATAAACAGATTACTTTGTAATTAAGTTTTTGTTTTGAATAAACAAATGTTTTGATTAGACAGGTTACATTTACAAAGATCAAAGATATTGGGACTAGATTTAATGTCCAGCAAAAGAAAAAGAATCCAAATTACATTTGAGCCATTTACAGAAAGTTTTGTAGAAAATAATTTTGTTAAATTTGTATCTCCTATATATAAACTGCACCATGAATTGAAATAGATTTTTTCGTGAAAAAAATGATGTTAATGTCAATATTTCTTGCACAGCCTCCAGATGAGTTTAGGGAGACGATGCTAGAGAGAATACAAGATAGAGTTGAAGAACTACAAAAACTAGTCAAGAGAGTTATGAATGGCTTATTGGCTGTTGCAAATCTACTGGCTACAAGGAAGGTATGTGTATTTAATATTATACATGTCAAATTATTGTTGAATATAGACATCTATGTCAGGTTTTTTCTCTCACTAAATGGTATATGTAGTTATGTGTAGCTATTTTATTTTTTTTATACATTTGTATTTACAGGACTGGGTTGCACAAAGCTTAATTAAATTTAAGTCTCAAATTAACCTTAAGTGTAAATTAATTTCATTACAAGTTAATTTTTAAGTGTCAATTAAATTTTAATTGACACTTAAAAATTTAATTGAGGTATGTGCAACCCAGTCCAGATGTTCACATTGCTAGTACATTTTTGCATGAATTTAGTTAGTATTGTGATGTCATCATGACCACACTGTATGGGGATATAGCAGCTTCTCCCTGCATAAAATAACTATTGTACTTTGCATGCTTAACTATTAAGTCATGTATATACTTTTATTGTGATTGAAGTTTTTTGATTCTGTAACTACATGTAGGTATCATATGGTGTTTGATAATTATAACAGAAAAACTTTTTAAAATCTCGGGGGGGGGGGTGGGAATTTATTTGTACCAACATTCATCGGATACTTTTTATGTGGCATAAATATTATTGGCAGGTCTGAAAAAGTTTTTTTTTTTCACAAAGAAAAAGGCCTTCTTACTCAGATGGTACAAAACTTTAACATGATAAGTATACAAATGTCTTTGTTTGTTATAAATCTGAAGGTTGTTTGAAAGTGACATTGACATTTTACAGGAATATGTTTATTCACCCTCAGAAGGTATCACATCTCTGAAAAATATCCTGTCTAGGCCAGATACCCAGAAACGTCAAAGTGTTACACACCAAACACTTTCAGAAATGGTTGGAATCTCTTAAACTAAAAATAACCTGTTTCCTATTTATATATATTGTTATATCTTGAACTTTTATAAAGATTTATGTAGGAAAACATAACCTTATTAGTTTTCTATTTCTCATATATATTGCTCTAAAAATCTTAAATTTTATCATATCTTCAAGATAATCCAGGTAATTCTGTATACATAAATATTGAATTTAATTTCAAACCTTTGAATTCTTGATTTGCGTATATGTGTGTTGAGTGCTCTTGAACTATTGAACTATACTTTTGAACTATTAAGCTGTATGCTGTACATATGTAAAATTCCTCTTAAATTATTAAACTGTGCATACCGTATTCGTTCTAATTGACGCCCCTGCCCTAATAAATGCCCCCCCCCCCTTTTCCAACTGCAAATAGTGAAAGTGACTTACCAAATTTACACCAGGAAAATCTTTTTATTCCAGTTATATACTAAACAATAAATCCTATCAGTATGCAAATCGGATGACAACTAGCGGTAATAAACTAATAAACTACGAATCTACTTCCTACTGTTTTATGTACAAGACACTGTTGAACAAGTCAGTGTCCTGGGCTGTCACAATCTGACTCAGATTCATTTAAATCTGAGTCTAGCTCGCATTCACTCTCACTAATTTCAATGTTTTGTGGAGACGAAATTAACGCCCCCCTTTTGAAAAAATGCAGCACCCCCGGGGCATCAATTAGAATGAATACGGTATATATCTTTATCGATTGAACTACACATGTGTACAGTTTTTTCCATTTAATTTTTAACTGTACATGTGTAGTTTTTTTTCTGTAATTTTGAACTATACATGTGTACTTTTTTTCCGGTAATTTTGAACTATGCGTGTAGGTTTTTTAGCTCACCTGGTCACTTTGCGTCCGTCGTCGGCGTCGTCGTACGTTAACTTCAATCTTCTTCTCTGAAACCACTTGACCAATTTAAATCAAATTTGGCAGGAATGTTTATTGGGTGATTCTCTATCAGGTTTGTCATTTGGTTCTGATCTGAAATCCAACATGGCCACCAGGGCCATAAATATGCATTCTTATTGGCTGAAATTTCAAAGATGTTCTTGTCAGAAACTACATGGCCAATGGAACTGTAACTGGATATGAATGTTCCTTGGATGGTCCTCTACCAAATTTATAATTTTCATGCCGATCAGAAATCCAGGATGGCCGCCACTGCGGAACATAGTTTAACATAGAACCCTATGGGAAAAACAATCAAAGATCTTCTCAGAAACAACGGAGACAATTAAAACTGAAACTGTTCATGAATGATCATTGGATGGTCCTCTACCAAATTTATAATTTTCATGCCGATCGGAAATCCAAGATGGCCACCACCGCAAGACATAGTTTAACACAGGACCCTATGGGAAAAGCAGTGGAAAACTTCTTCTCAGAAAAAAAAGAGACAATTAAACCAAAACTGTTCATGAATGATCATTGGATGGTCCTCTACCAAGTTTGTAATTTTCATGCCAGTCGGAAATCCAAGATGGCCACCACCGCAGGACATAGTTTGACATAGGACCCTATGGGAAAAACAGTCGAAAATCTTCTTCTTAGAAACAATGGAGACGATTAGACCGAAACTATTCATGAATGATCATTGTATGGTCATCTGCCAAGTTCATAATTTTCATGCTGATCGGAAGTCCAAGATGGCTACCACCGCAAGACATAGTTTAACATAAGATCCTATGGGGATCTTCTTCTTAGAAACTACGAAGACAATTACACTAAAACTGTTCATGGAAGACCATTGGATGGTCCTCTACCAAACTTTTGTGGAATGGTCCTTGAGTAGTACGTATCGGAAAAACAGTAACAAATCTTCTCAGAAACAAAGGAGACAAACCGAAACTATTCATGAATGATAATTGGATAGTCTTCTACCAAGTTTAGTATTTTCATGCCGATCGGAGGTCCAAGATGGCCTCCACCACATGACATAGTTTAACATTGGACCCTATGGGGAAAACATTGAAAGATCTTCTTAGAAACTGCAAAGACAATTACACTAAAACTGTTCATGGATGACCATTGGATGGTCCTCTACCAAACTTTTGTGGAATGGTCCTTGAGTGGTCCCCTTTCAGATTTTTTTATGACACCGCCCCACATCCAAGATGGCTACCAATACTTAAATAGAAAATATTATAGATAGCCAAAATGGCTTTGTTTGTCCACAGAATGAGATCAAATTGAACTGTAGTTGCATGGTAAAGTGTTGTTAAACATGAATTATGGGTTTTTATGAAAAATGTTCTGTTTTTCCAATTTTTGCTGAATATGCAAATTTAGCAGATTTTGACTAAAATTCACTCAAGAATTAACTCCTCTTGAAACTACTCCACCAAACTGAATCAAACTTTGATGGTGTGGTCCTTGGGTGGTGCCCTTTCAAATCAAATACTAACCTGAAGTCAGGAAACCAGGTGAGCGATACCGGGCTCACTTGAGTGAGCCTCTAGTTTCCAGTAATTTTGAACTGTACATGTGTAGTTTTTTTTTGGTAATTTTGAACTGTACATGTGTTTTTTTTTCTGTAATTTTGAACAGTACATGTGTAGGTTTTTTCTGTAATTTTGAACAGTACATGTGTAGGTTTTTTTCTGTAATTTTGAACTGTGCATGTTGTATAGTTCCTCGTAAGACACATGTTTTGTAAACTATTGATCAGCTTTTGGAAATCTGTACTTTAAAAACTCTATATGCATTTTATATATCTAAGTTTTTACCTTATAACAAGAATATATATATTTTTATTTATTCTATCAAAATTGCATAAACAGTTGATTGGAAAATACAAAATTCTATTTTATTTGTTTTTTACTGATAATTTCATGATTTCAAATATAATTTTTACTTGCTTATAGTCATGTACATAAACATCTTTTGTATTAAACATTTTACATCTAATTAGTCTAATAATGTTTCGTTTTTTCACTGATGTAAGAAAAACAAATCTTTTCATAAAAGTTAACTCAAATTAAATATTTTTTTTAGGTGAAAATGAGGAGAAAAATAACTCATAACAACTAAGAATTAAGTATTAAAAGATTTCTGTTATTTTTCAGTTGGAACATCACAATCCTAAGGCCAAGAAACTAGCCTTGATGATGGATGATAATGAGGCTGTAAAAGAAAGACAAAGAGCTGCTGAAGAGGAAAAATACATAGCTAATCTTATATGTAGGTTTATAAGTATTAAATACTTGTGACAGGGTTAGAAGAAACTGGGAGGAGTTGAGTGGATTCAGAGAATTTCCCTCTTCCTTCCTTCATTTAGTTTTAGTGATATTAATATTTTGTTACAGGTGTATTGCTATGACAGCTATCTGAATTATCTTTGAATGACTGCTACGGTCACTGGTATTCGTTTTGAGCAAACAGTGTATTGATATTACAAATATTGTTTGAATTATCTTTACATGACTGCTACAGCCACTTTTATTCGTTTTGATCAAACAGAAGTCAATTTTGCTTTAAAACTTCTTTGCGTTTCTTTTGAAAGATAGAGCTAAAAAAAATTCAAACTGAAAGTTTTGTTAATAAATTTATTACATGTATTTTTTGGTTCTAATAACATTGATTGTATTTTAATTTGAACTGTTAAGATTTTAATATTAACCAATCAAATTACACTATTTCATCATTAGCCAATCAAATTACACTATTTCATCATTAGCCAATCAAATTTCACTATTTCATCATTAGCCAATGGAATTAACATGCTTTATTCATTAACATATCATATTACAACATTTCATCACTAACAGTTCATTCATTTTTGTCACAACCTAATCGTTAAATTTTACTCTGTAATCTTTTTTTATTGTAGCATTTTATAAAGAGCAAGTTTATGAAGCTGTTTTAACTGCCACTAAGATATCGTTATCAGCTTTGGTTGATTCTACAAGTTGTCCAGAGGAAGAATTAAGGGCATCAAGTGCAATGTCAAATCCTAGTTATACCCCAAATACTAGTCCTCGACGTAGTAGTAGAGTGGATTCTGCTATTAGCCGAGTGTCGTCTGCTATGACAGAAAGACCAAATACCAGTATGTCAGCATTATCCTCAATGACCTGGACCACAGAGAGGACAGCTGACCTTACATATTTACAGTAAGTTTATTTTAGGAGTCAGGATTATGGTGTTTAATGCCACTTTCAACAACAGTTATATTGTGGAGATCAGATTTATTGGAGGAAACCAGAGTACCTGGAGAAAACTACTGACCTGCCGCAAGTCACTGACAAACTTTATCACATAATGTATCGAAATCACCTTGCCATGAGCGAGATTCCAACTCACAACTTAAGTGGTGATAGGCACTAGTACTGATTGCACAGGTGGTTGTAAATTCAGCTACCATACGAACACGACCATGATGGCCCCAGTTTATTATATACTTCAGTCTATACTAGCAGTAGTTTTAACATTGTGCCAACACTAAATACTTAACCTTACATTTTTATTTGTGGCATATTATTGTTTAGTGAGTGGTTAAATATAGATTCTTCTTCAGTTGCCCGTGGGTTACAATATTTCTCCACTCAAGAGAGTTAAATTAAAAATTTTAACCACAAGCCGTCAGGCGAGTTGTTAAAATTTTAAATTAAACTCTCGAGAGTGGAGAAATATTGTAACCCACATGGGCAACTGAAGGAGAATTTGTTTCTCCCATTATTTAACACAAAGTTTATTTCAAAATTTGAAATTAATGCATTTGAAAATAATGCAGGGAAAGGGACGAGACATTTTAATCCTCTAGAGGATTACATATTTTTCCACCACTGGTTCAGCGGGGTTAAAACGCCGTAATAATGGGAGAAATGAAGCTATTATTCATCCTAACATTAAATTTTTTCAAAGAGAGAAATAAAACTGAGAATATATTTAACAATGCTACTTGGATAACTGTGAAGCAGCATTTACTTTTAGAAAATATATTGCTGCTATTTTGAATTTTTTTTTTTATTAAAATTGCTGTATTTTGTTGGGACAGACTATAAATGGTCATGATTTTTATCAGATTTGGTAGCATCACTAAATTTATGTACTTAAGAAATATCCAGATGTTTTGATGTGAAATTATATATATTTTTTAAATTATCATGTTCATACATTATATTTTGTTTCTTTTATTTCAGATTTGAGATTGAGGTCGGGTTTAACATACCAATTATAGCTGTGCAACCCACGTTAGACACCGCCCAGTTAGCCATCAATGATATTGCAATTGCTGTTGTAAAATCAAGTCAGGGTAGGTTTTTTTTTAATTGTATTTTTTTCTAAAATACATAGTCTTAGATTTTAAAATTTTCATATTAAATACAGAATACTGTACTGTTGATTTTAGCAATTTTTAAATTGTTTTACTTGTGTACAGTAAACTGTGTGTATATTTTTAGTAAAATATGGATGTTAAATTTACAATTTTTTGTTCACCTCATTAATATTTGAAAAACATTATTTGTAAAATTATTTACATTAGAAACTGTAGACATTTTTAGTGTAACAGTTTTCATTTAAATATTAAGAAAATAATATTAATTTTTTTTTAAATAAATTTGTTTTTTATTTAAATATTTTATATATTGGTAATACATTTGTATTGAAAGATTGACCCACTTTTGGCACAATATTGTATAAAAACTACATGTAAATATGCTTCTGGAAAAGTTTTTTTCTTTGAAAACAGTAGTTCATTTATATATCTCATCTATAAACTTGTTTCAGGTATGTTACTACAAAAATGTACCACTACATTTTTTATTTAATTTAAAAAAATATATTTTCTATAAATTAATTCCATCCATTGTCAAATTTAATTAATATAATAAGTTCATAAAGAATTATTCCCAATTTTAAGGTTAGAATTACTATTTATTTATGTACCAATGACAAACTATTTTTTTTTTTTTAATTGTTAGATGTTACTTGGGTTGAGAGAGATAGAATTTATGATTTTCATGAAAGGATTTCTGCTGATCCTGAGGTGAATCAGATGATATCACAGTTAACACATATCGTACATGGTAAATATAATATTGTTTTAAACAGAATTCTTGATATTACTCACACAATTTTTATGTATCAAGCTTTCTTGATGATGTAATAGTCAAGTGTGTCCAACCATCTATTTGAGATCAATTCCTGGGGGATAATAATTTACAGATGATATGAATTGAATAAATTATCTTTTTTGCCAGCTTATCAATGCAGGTCCAGCTCAGCATCGGTCTAGCTACATGTATTTCATAACTCATAAGCAACTATACTTCTTCTACATGTATGTTAAACGTTTTACCAAATATCTGAAATCTTATTAAATTTTACCTGTCTAATCTAAACACCTGTCTATTCCAGACAAAGAAAAGTAGGTACCAAAGGTGTTTCGATTAGACAGTTTCACTTTAGTCATATTTCATTTCATAATTAAGTAATTTCCTGTATAAATTATGCTTTTAAGTTCATTTCTTTGATTTTCATCTCTTTACTATGCTCTTGTTCAGCCATACACTTGTTTCTATAAATAGAATTTTCTTTTCAGATGTAGAACCAATCGTCAATAAACACATATTCCACTTTAGTTACTATGACTTCCTATGGAAAGACGACCTACACGGTAATTTTAAAGAGTTCATGCAAGGTGACCCCGGTATGTATGCCATAAAACGAGAGGTGGAGAGGTATTTATACATAGAGAAGAAGGTTTTAGCCATACCACAGAACCTCCCGGTGGGACCAATATGTCTCAAAACAGACCCAATAAAAGATGCCTTACATGGTTTTGCCATGCAGTGGAAGAGCCATTTTGCCTCTGTGTTACACGAAGAGGCCAAGGTTAGTACCAGCTTAAAGTGTCTGAAACACAACGATGTAAAGCATTTGTACGATCATAAAACAAAATTTAAAAATCATCTCTAATAATTATTTATTTATTTTATTTATTTATATTATTTATATATTTAAGTAAAAACATGGTTAAGTAGAAGATTTTATTCTGATAGTTATATGCTACTGACATACATAATCAGTAAAGCTGGTTTTAGAAACTTATTTTACTGAATTTGTATGAAAAGAAAATGATAAATATATTTATTTTTTGATTTTTATTGAAATAAAACTCAAAATTTAGTTTTAGGACACATATATAATGATAACTTTATAGAAAGTTATATTTTCTTGTCATTTATAGAAAAAGTTGGATGGTGCAGTTTTGTACAGATCAAATGTCCGTAATAGACTAGAATTGGATGTCATTACTCTTGACCAATTAAACAGTGCCTTACATCTATTAGAGGAACTCAGAGATATGGAAAATAAAATTGATGGAATTTACCTGCCAATAGAAACCATGTATGCCAAACTCAGGTATGTTCATAGTTGTGTAAATTACAATTAAAAGAATTAATCTAATTAAAAAATGCCACAATATAGTTGAAATATTGCTAAAGTTGGCATTAAACACCAATCAATCAATTAATCAATTAATCACTCAATAATTCAATCAATCTAATTAAAAAACATGATTAAAAGGATGACTGTTTTAGAAATTGGCTAGATTGTACTTGTAATGTAATCAGAGAACACAGAATATATTTCTAAATATAGTAACACCTCTCTAAATCAACACAAAATTAGAACAAACTTTTAGTTCAGAATAGACAGTTTAACTGTATAAAGATTTCAAATATTGGTATTATATTGAATATTTAGTTTATTGAGGATCCTAGTTATTCAGTATCTATTTGAACAGGTATTTAAGAAATTACAAACATTTTTGTATCTATCCCAAGCCATGACCTATTGCAAATTGCAACGAATTCTGTCATATCTCATTTCCATATTGAGAATTGGAAGTTTCAGGTTTGACAAGACAAGACAAGACAAGACAAAGACAAGACAAAGACAAAGACAGTGGAGTGATGGAGTTATTCATACTGTTGTTGTCAGTTATATTGTCAATACTATAGCAACACTTTCTAAATATTCAGAAAAATAATTTACCTTCAAACCTTTTCTAATTAAAGGGAATTTGAATTGAGGTTACCTCGTAATGAGGTAGAGGAAGTAGACCAGCTGCGTGACAAATGGCAGGAATTGATGGAACTAGCAGAAGAAGTTAGACATAAATTACTCATAGAGAAGAGAGGGGCATTTGAACAAGAACTTGATAAACAAGTCAAGGTAATTTCACTTTAGTAAAAAGAAACTTCTCATTTGTGTCAATCATATATAAGGGGCATTGATAACAAAGTGGCTCAAGTCATTGACCTTTAAGCAGTAGCCTGAAACCACTGATGTTCACTAAAAACATTATGAAAGTGAAGATACATACCAATAATTTAATTTGATTTGAATATTTCAATCTGATTGGTTAATCAGCCTGGAGAAATTTCGGCTATACTCGATAACCTGGGTTGGTATTGTGACGTCACAAACGTGTTCATCCGCCAACGACAAATTCTAATAGTCACATGAAATTATCGTAATTAAAATCGAGGAATCATTAAATTTTGTTGTAAAAATTATATTATCAGGAATATTTGAAATTGTTTAACAGGTTATACTTGCATAACCTGGTTTGGGTCAGTTTACGCTTTTCATAAACCACTTCGCTTCACGGTTTATTAAGCGTAAACTGACCCAAACCAGGTTATATCGTATAACCTGTTCAACAATTTCAAATATTCCTTAAATAAACCAATAATTAACATGCCAATATTTGATTTTCAACAAACAGTAGAGTGTACAGTGAGACCAACAAAACATGGTCTTTTAAGACATCTGATCTCTTAAAACAGATTTGATATAAATCTGATGAAGAATTATGACATTTTAATGTTGTCATACAAAAGAGAAAGAATACTTTTACTAGTATTTGCCAGTTCAAAATAAGTTATGGAATATATTTTTAACCTTATGCAGACTAAAAGAATTAGGTGGGAAATTTGCAATGAGAAAACTATGATCTATCGTAATCACATTCTTGCTTAATAACTTTTAGAACTGTATTGCCATATTGTGTGTCACATTCAGTAAAAAGGTCTATGTAAGAACCAGACCTGCTGGTATCCACCATGTCTTTAATTTCATGTTCACATAGATATATAAGAAGTCATCACTGAATTTAGGTTTGTTTTCTTTTTACAGTCTTTCAATGTAGAAGTTCTGCGGTTTAGGAATGACTTTGATGGACAAGGTCCCATGGTGCCAGGTATACCACCTTCTGAGGCTGTCTCTCGTCTGGACTTCTTCCAACAAAATTATGTCTTATTTGATCTGAAACGAAAGACACTGGACTCTGTATCAAAATTGTTTGGAATTATATGTAAGCCATTCATAGAGCTGGACAAAACAGGAGAAGAGTTACATTTGTTGAACCAGTTGTATGGATTGTTCCAGAAGTTCATTAGATTTGATAATAGATTCAGAGAAACTTTATGGGCAGATGTTGATCTAGAGACTGCTCACGTTGAGGTAATTATAGTTTATTTGGTTCTTTCTCTTACAACACCTGCGATTAGTTTAATAAATAATCATTTGTAACTGCATGACTTTATTACGTGAGATGATTTTGAACATTTTAGTCCAATTAGAATGATTAAGGTCAGATGACCAATTCTGGGTACATTTGGCTTGAGAATGGTGATTTTATAGCAATTTCTTTGGAACATGCATTATAGAGAAAATAAATTTATCATTTGAATTATAGAGGTAGGTTTATTGGGTTTTAATGCCACTTTCAACAATATTTCATTTATATATCGTGGAGGTCAGTTTTATTGGTGGAGGAAACCAAAGTCGCCGGAGAACACCACCGACCTGTCGCAAATCACTGACAAACTTTATCAAATAATGTTGTATTGAGTACACTTCGCCTGAGTGGGATTCGAACTCACAACGTTAGTGGTGAAAAGCAGTGATTGTATAGGTAGTTATAAATCCAACTATCATATGATCACAACCACAGCTGCCCCTCATTTGAATTATGATTTCTCAAATTATATACAGTAGTATTTATATATAATTAAATTCTCCCTCTTGACATCGTCCGAATTTAAATTATTCCTATTCTCTATCAATTGGCTAAATAAGAGACAAATCAGTATATATAGGATTGTTTGCTCGCAGTAACTTCATATTTTTTATGTGAATGCAAAATTTTATTAATTAACAATAGTCATACAAATAATATTTTAAATTATTACATAAATCAAACATTGTCAAAGTAATCAATGCAGGACTTCAACACCTCCTTTTTCCTCAAGTCACTGTGAGCAATCTCGATACAATATCGTATAAACGTCCCATTTTATACCCCATTTAATTAACCGCCAAAGCTTATCCAGTGCAACTACATGTAATACCATACAAATGATACGTATCAAACAGACCCATCAGAAACTGACAAACAAACAGACTGCATTAAAAATGGAAAACCCCAATAGACATAAATAGAAATACATATATATGTGTGGTTTTTTTTTTATAGGTTGAGGGTTATTGGGATGAATGTCTAGCTTTACCTAGTAAACTGAAAGATAAAGATGCTTATAATGATCTGAAGACGTCATTACAAACTTACTTAGAAGTTTTCCCACTTCTCAAGGCTCTCAATTCTAAGGTAACAACAGTATCAATATATGTCACATTAAAATCGTGTATTTAGTGATTATTTACAAAAGGTCAGGACTGCATGTAGAAAAACACAGTATTCTATGGTTTTTTTGTGTGGTGGTCACAAAATAACATTTATAGTCTTGTTTTTTTTATAGGAGAATCCCAGAAAATTTTTATATTATATTAAGCTTTTTTAAAGTTTTTTTTATGATAATGGGGGTTAAAATACCAACAATAAATGAATAGCACATAAATGATTGCATTATAGAAACAATACAAAATAACAAACCAACACATTATAAAAAAGACTTGATTGATTTGATTTTTTTGTGTTTTAACACCACTTTCAGCTATATCATGGTAATCAGTTTTAGTGGTGGAAGAAGCCGGAGTACCCGGAGAGAACCACCGACCATATGGGCAAGCTACTGGTAAACTTTATCACTTGCGGCTGCGAGTTGAATGCACCTTTTTTGTAATTTACAAAGCCGGGCGGGAACCCACGCCGTATTGGTGATAGGCTTGTATGAGTTGTTAGGTAATCCACCTGGGCCCTTATTGAAAAAGGCATCAAGTACTTGACTTCTAAATAGTTTATTTTTTGATACAGGAAATATTAAATGTAGAATCTCCAACAGTCTTCAAGTGAATAACAATATTGATGAATGGAAAAATGAAAGGACAAATTTTGAGAAAAAAGTTGAGAATTATTATTTATCAGAGAAACATGTAGTTTGCAGATTTTAATTCTCAGTTGATTTCAATGTAACAATGAAAATTGTAATCCAAAAAATATGACAGAAATCATACGAGACTTGTTCTCATTACACGTTAATCAGTGATTTAATAATTAATGGGTTGAGCATTGTGAAAATTGTACAAGAAGTAGAGAAACTAAAATCGGCGATACAAAATTTTTCTTCGAGGTATCCATGGAAACGACCTTTCTGGGTTCAAATTAACTAGGTTCAACCATACAGGGGTGTGGAAATATTGAAATATTCTACTTGTTCCTGGGCAAGTTACTTGTCCGGACAAAATCCTACTTTTTTTTTTCTTTTTTTTTTATAAACATTTGATACTTGCAAACACAGTTGCTAACTAAAAAAAGTAAATTGAACTTGTTTATATTTTCTATTACATCATTGCTAAAATTTGAAATGTTAACACAAACATCCCTGTCTAAGTGATCACTGCCCAAATGAAGACCATTTTAAATTTGAATTTCAGATGTGCAGTCAGAGAATATCCGGTTGTTTATAGATACAAAATAAGCTGTGTTGAAAAAAATTATCATATCAATCAAGTTAATTTTGATTAACCTTGACAATGGCTTTATCCATCAAACCGTTTTAGTTGTGTCTCCATGGGCATGGGAAGATAAGTATCCATTCTGTCCACGATTTTGCAAAAAAAAAAAAAACATTAATGATTTCCGGTCAGCAAAATCAAAATATTTCCTGTGCGGCTGTAGATATTGCAATAGTAGACAATATCAGAATCCAGCAGTAGCCATGTGAAATCAGCTGGCCACTTTGACTGAACAGTCTGTTGCCGCTGTTGGGTGTTTTTCCACAAATTATGTGTCTTTTCCCGCTAGAGTTTACCGTTTGTTAACTTTCTCATTGTGAACAGAACCTTTCCAGCCTCTTTTTATTATTAAATATTTATCCATTGTAACGACTGCAACCCGATTTGTATTATGCAATGTATGTTCACGGATGTTGGGCCCTGTTTTTTTACAAAAAGCCATGGACAAGCAAGGAAACGTCACATTCGGAACATCAATAAAAACCTGTTACACGATCCCGGTTTTCGTTAAGTAAATGGAATTGGGTCGTAATACTCAACTTAGAACTTGTACAATTCTGGTTATTTTTAGCTGCTTTCGGAACACCACTGACGCGTTGGTTTCCAATAAAAAAAACACATAAAACATTTATATAACCGTCAATATTTTACAATATATCATTTGAGAAATTGTCTTTCCAGAATACTTTAATAAGAAATAATTTTTATTTGTTGATATTTACTTATCCCCGGACAAGCTAGCCAGGAAATTCTACTTGTCCGGCAGGTGCTATGTACGAGTCGGGAGAGTTGGGCATGGCAATTCCACACCCCTGCCATAGATATATTAGCAGATGTAATGATAATATTATAGTTTTTATTTTTGTTAATTTGAAGGCATAAGGGTTTACATGTGTTTTGTTAATATGTATTGTTTATCGCTCCCTTAAACAGAGAGATGAAAAATATGATATAGCAGTAAGTATGGGTGTGTTTGATTGGTTTTATATAACTTTTGGTATCTTCAGAACTTGTATAAAGTCAAAATTGACAAGTTTTTTCCAGACTTCAAAACTATTGTGCTCATCTTTGTTTAGCTTTCTTACATGAAGACTGATAAACATTGATAAAATGTCCATATCTGAAATTTTGTCCAGTCCAAAAAGATTTTTAAAATCTAAAATTGTTTATTTGTTTTTTTTTCTTATTTACCAGTACTATGAAGCCTGCAATTGTGAACAGATAGACAAATAATATTAGCTGATTGAATCGTATTAAAATCAAATGCGATATGCAAGTTTTTACTGATTTTCAATTATGTAATTTATCAAAGGTGTGAAAAAAGTGCATGGGTTAGTAGCCCTTTTTAGGGCTGTACTAAAAAAAAATTAGTAATAATAAAAAAAAAGTATGAAGGTAAGTTACAAATTTTAAAACTTAAAACTAATGAGTTTTTATTTATTCTATAATAAATGTTTTCTTTGAAAGAAAGATATGGATGAGGAAAGGGGGGGATGATGTATATTGTTTAAATTTGGGCAGTAACAATTTTGTTGAATGGTGTCTGGTATTTCTTTTAATCTTAAGTTGTCTGTAATATCTGTGTCTTAATCATGTTTGCTGTGTTAGTAGGTCTTAGATCTGATTTTTGTCAGAGTTATATAATACTAGTTCTATTGCTGATCTCTTCTCAGTCTGTTTGTTTCAAGTTTATTAGTAACCTTGATTTTCTTTGATATCATTACTTTATACATACAAACACAATGATGACCTAATTATATTGATTTAGAGCAGTGAAGATATAGCACACATATACATTGCAATAAAGTGTCACACATAAATTTAATCTCCCTCAAAAATCTTAAGATTGGTGCCTTTTATTAAATATTTTTGTGAACCTTATTTACATGACCTAATCTAGTTCAGAGAGAGAGAGTGGGAAATATTGCTTGGGTATTATATAGTTTGAACAAATACGTCATTAAAAATTGATATACATAGATTTTGCTGAAATAAATGACTTCTAAGCACGTATTTTTACATTTGTATTTGTGTCTTTGTGGTACTTCACCTGATTCAAAGATTGCTTGGACTTTGATGTTTTGCAGTGCACAATGAAATTTCATCCATATATACCGGTACTCCCCGATATGAAATAACTGAATGGTTAATGATGTTGAGATCTCATAGTCGTTGCCTCTTGTTTAGTAAACCACAGCCAATATATATAATTGTCATTTTTTATTGGTTTGATGGCTGATTGGCTGTAGGATATATAATTATATTTGTTTGATAACTTTGCGCTACTCTTTTGAAACATATTTTTGACGCCAGATTATTAAAATTTCAGGTTTTGTAATGAAAAAATATGCAACTCAAAAAATCTTTGCCTTTCCTCAAACAAGGGAAAAAGAATGGTAAATGATTTGTTGAATTGAAATTATGTTTTTATCTTAATTCATTGTTAATTATCAATAAAGATAACATTAAGAATATTTAATATATTTGTGTTTTTTTTTCCAGGAAATAAGAAATCGTCATTGGTCTAGAGTTATGTTTGTTACACATAGTTCATTCCCATTAGAAGCCAATGTGTTCAAGTTACATCATCTTTTAGATATAGGATTAATTAAGTAAGTATTTTATTATTATTTGAAGCAAATTATCATACAGTCAAAACTCATTGTGGAACCATCTTATTTGTTTGGAATAGACAGGTGTTTTGTCTAGAAGGCTATATTTGTATGTATTACATGTATAATCAACAAATTTGATTAAGCCGGGACTGTGGGTATAAATAGCTGTGGGCGGAACGAACATTCAGATTGTTCATTATTTTGACCACGGTTATCTCGAGGAAGAAAAATTAATGATACATAGTTTCACAGTTACCTTTGGAGCAAAATATTTGACAGGCATGGTCACTAGTGCTCCTCCCTACGAAACTTTCAGTCATATTAAAAATAATGTTCTTCATCAGTCTAAAATCTACAAAAATCACTTCGAAAATTCTAATTTCTGAGATATGTGACCTTAGGTCACGTTGGTCATGTGACATAGTTTCATAAATATGCTGTTCATATCAACAGGGATTTTTGATGATAAGCTCCACCCACAAATTTTGTCGGTAGGCACTACTGTAAATGCCACTTTAATAATTTACACAGGATTCCATTTTATACAGCATATGGTTAAGACAGGTTTAACTAGATATTAACCAATCAAATATAAGGTACTCATTTTTTTTAGGGTTTTTCACAGTTTGTTTATAATTTGGTTTCACTGTAATTTACATGATACACTATATATACCTTAAAAATACAGAAATCAGAAGTTAAATTTGTATACTGTTCCTTAACAGCATTTCCTAAATTACATTTTGTTCAAATGAAATAGAAATTTTATAATTTTGTTTTGTTTTCATTTAGAAATAAACAGGATATTGAGGAGATTTGCCACGGTGCTGCCAAAGAACTAGAGTTAGAAATCAAAATGAAAGTAACAGAAGAGGAATGGACAGAACAAGTGCTAGCATTTGAACATTACAAAAAAAGAGGTCCTATGTACTTAGATAAGGCATTTACAGAAAGATTGCTAGAACAATTAGAAGATTCTCAAGCATTACTGGCCAATATGTTAACCTCTAAATATATTGCACCTTTAAGGACAGAAACTGCTTCTTTAGCTGTAAAGTTGAAAGAGGTAGCAGAGGTTTTAGAACTGTGGTTAGAAGTTCAAGATTTGTGGCAATATCTAGAAGCTGTGTTTTCTAATGTGGCAGCTGCTAAGGTAATTTTTTGGGTTAAAAAATACACTTTTGTACCAAAAAAGATTCTAGATTATGAAAGATATTTAATTTGATATATGGTTAGATCATGTTGTCCAAATCTCATAGTGAGTAATTTAGCATTTTTATTGTCTAAAATATTTGCACAAGAATGACTCTTAAATCATATGATAGGAATTAATTCATATGTCATCTTTCTTTGTCCAGTCTTTTTTTCCTAGCAAAATTCTTAATAATAAAAAAGGGGTCAGAATTTTGTTGACATTTTTATTTCATGTATACTGTTATATATATATATATATAGTTGTTATAGCAAAGAAAAATAATAATTATTTTATTGAATAACAGGAACTTCCACAAGAAGCTAAAAGATTTGCCAGAGTTGATAAAACATGGATGAAACTGATGAAGAAGGCATTTGATACTAGGAATGTCCTACAGGTAATTATACAAAGGGTCAAAGGTTATAAATTTTTCAGATCTTTGTTTACTTATTCAGCTTTAGGAATTAAAACCTTTTGTTGTATTGTTTTGTTGACTGTTAGTTTGTAATGTTGTGGTTTTTGTCTCTGTATTTTAAAGGTATATTGTCTACCACATTTGTATTTTTTCATACCCAAAATTATTGTTGTTTTCCGTACTGACCTTCATAAAATGAAGATTAAACACCGAATTATTGGCAAATACGCTACGAAACGTTAAGATTCAAACAACATTAAACAAGCGTGACAATCATGAAGTGTTTGAATCTTAACAGTATTTTCCTTCCCTCAAAGCTAAACCCCCGAGAATTCCAAACTTCCATTTTTACTTTTACTTTCACTTTGAATTTCTGTCATCCGAACAATAATTCCGATAACGATAGTTTGGGTCTCTTTTGTCAAAAAAAAACACCAATCGTATATTTTGTAGCATAACTGTTTAATGATAGCTTAAACAAATCATTTATGGACAGTTAAAAATTTTCAAAAAAATCCTAGACAATATGCCTTTAATTAATGGTTGTACTAGTTCATAATATCGTAGGCAAACGTTTTCAAAAGACATTTTGCTAATAGTATTTCATAAATACGCTGATAATATTTCATGAACAAATCTTATCATTATTAATGTTTAGAGCTATTTTCAAACCATGTGTGCCAACACATCGGACATTGAAAGTTGAGAAAAAAAGAGGGAGGGGGCTAGTTTATTTACTATTAGTTCATCATGTTCCAGTAAAAATGTATTACCATTTAGCAGGTACATGTCAGTCAAGGTAATCGACAATTTGATTAGTCAACGAAATGAAACAAAGTCACAATTTTCTCATTTTATTTGTAGGATATTGTTAACAACAAAATTTAAAGATCCAAAACTAACGAATGTATCCCAAAATACAGATATGGTAACAAATAAAATCGTTAATATCGTATTACAAGTTGATATTGTTATTTTACAGATTTGTTATTTTATTTCAAAAGTTGATGTTTGCATGATTTGCATAACATTTATATTGTATTAACAGGAAGATTTTTCTGTATAAAAAGTTCTGATTTGTTTACAGTGTTGCCATGGTGGTGGAGAAGGATCCAAAGTTTTACATTACAAGATCATCTACGATGAATTAGAAATTTGTTTCAAGTCATTGGTTGTATATTTAGACAACAAGAGAAGAGCTTTCCCAAGATTTTACTTCCTCTCTGATCCTATCCTTCTGTCCATCCTTAGTCGTCCAGCTGACATGGAATCTGTTAGACCACACTTAAGGTAATTTTAAATAAAAAGAAAATGTTCAAATCTTCTCTCAATCATTAGTTCTCCAGTGGAAGTGAGTCTGTTAGACCACACTTAAGGTAATTTTACATAAATAGAATATGATCGAATCTTTCTCTCAATCCTTAGTTCTTCAGATGTCTTGCAATCTGCTAAACTTCTCTAAGAATAATATTACATTAAAAGATTGTTGATTGATTGGTGTTTAATACCAACTTTAGCAGTATTTCCACTATATTGTGGTACATTAAAAGAATGCTTTGTCTTCAAAATCAAGTCTATTTCTAAATGCTCAAAAATATTTTGCAATTTGTGGATTTATGAATAAGAATAGTGAAGAAGATAAGGTTAGCGTACATTAATATATGTATCTTTTTTAGTCAGGATATCTCTGTAAAATAACTCTTTTTATTTCACAGATCATTATTTAGTGCAATTAATGATGTCAAGTTAGAGGAAGCCAATGCTCCAGAGGATGAACCTACCGATGAGATCGGCTTCAGTAAATCATCTGATGGACATAGAACGGGTACAGGTTCTCGTGGGAAATCTATGTTGTCTCCTAGTCTTAGAAGTACCACTCCACCAAAGATAGACAAAAGATTGACAGAACATTATGTAAGTTACTAAGTATTAGTTTTTATTGATATAGAAAAAAGTTTTAAGGACCTGGCACCTCTAGCCTTTGCATTTGGCCTCCAATATTCCATACACAATTTTAAAATATTCTAGATTTTGTAAAATCATTTTCACAAGTAACGATATGGGTGTAAATGAACAAGTTTTATAGCTGTGCATAATGCATATTGCACTGGTCAAATTAAAACAGTTTTGTACATTTTTTTCATGATATTTTTTTATATAAGAAAAAGTGTGGATATTTTTAATATTCTATGAAAGGTGATAGTACAGTAAAAATCTGTATTGAAGTGGAATAAAACTGGACTTCAACAAGAGAAATACAATTTGTTTACAAATTATTTTATATTTAAGAGGTTCATCTTTCTTCCTGTTTGCCAATATGTTTAAAATACAAGTGAATCAATCTTTAATTTACTCTGAACTAAAATTGGAGGCTAAAAAAGGGCTTCAGAAAATTACTTAGACTCAGCATAGTTTATTAAACAGCTGATTCTAATCAGACTGGTCTGTAGTTTTATACACTAATAAGTCAAATTTAACAATCTTATAGATAAAATTTTGTATTTATTAGGACAACACCAACTTATAATAATGTAGCCTTTTTTAAATATATTACTACATTGAACAATTGAGAAGTTTAGTAAATCTCCTCAACTACCTAATGTACTAATATTATAATATAGGATATAAACTATCTTCCCCTTGGCTATAATTGTATATTTTTACAAGGACATGTTTATTGGATATATTTAATGAGTTTTGATTTGACTTAAGTTTGACAGAGGGTAATTTTACAATGTACATACATATTATATGTTTAATATTAGAGCCAGGATCAAATGTCAGGTCAGACTACAGGTTCTACTGAAAGAAGAAAGGTATTGAATGTTGTATATGGTTGTTTTATCAATTTTTATGGAATGCAAACTTTTTTTTTTCACACACAAATATATATATAAATATATATTATTTTCTTGTTATTAAAGGGATTTGTTGCAATTGGATTACGGTTTTGTTTGCAAATTTTCTTCACTGAATTATTGACGTGGGCTTCCATCAATTAAGACTGTCCATGCTTTCCTCCCCCAATATGTTTGGTAGTTACGAAAGACTCATTATATAGCTGGAAGATAGCTGTATATTGTGATAAACACCAATAAAATAAAGCCAAATACATTTATTATTATAATATAACTGTTTAGATAGTGAAACAGTTTTCTCTGACATATTAAACATGTCCTATGTTTTCTCTGACATATTAAACATGTCCTATATTTTCTCTGACATTAAACAAGTCCTATGTTTTCTATAACACATATTAAACATGTCCTAAGTTTTCTCTGACATATTGATCATGCCCTGTGTTTTCTCTGACATATTAAACATGTCCTGTGTTTTCTCTGACATTAAACAGGTCTTGTGTTTTCTCTTACCTTAAACAAGTCCCATGTTTTCTATGACACATATTAAACATATCCTGTGTTTTCTCTGACATATTAAACATGTCCTCTGTTTTCTTAGACATATTAAACATGTCCTCTGTTTTCTCTGACATATTAAAAACATGTCCTATAATTTCTATGACATATTAAACATGTCCTGTGTTTTCTCTTGACATATTGAACATGTCCTGTGTTTTCTCAGACATATTAAACATGTCCTATAATTTCTCTGACATTAAACAAGTCCTATGTTTTCTATGACACATATTAAACATGTCCTGTGTTTTCTCTGACATTAAACATGTCCTGTGTTTTCTCTTACCTTAAGCAAGTCCTATGTTTTCTATGACACATATGAAACATGTCCTGTGTTTTCTCTGACATTAAACATGTCATGTGTTTTCTCTGACCTTAAACAAGTCCTATGTTTTCTATGACATATGAAACATGTCCTGTGTTTTCTCTGACATTAAACATGTCCTGTGTTTCTCTGACATATATTATACATGTCCTATAATTTCTATGACATCTTAAACATGTCATGTGTTTTCTCTAACATTAAACATGTCCTGTCTTTCTCTGACATATACATGTCCTATAATTTCTATGACATATGAAACATGTCCTGTGTTTTCTCTGACATTAAACATGTCCTGTGTTTCTCTGACATATATTATACACGTCCTATAATTTCTATGACATATTAAACATGTCCTGTGTTTTCTCTGATATTAAACATGTCCTGTGTTGAAATATTCAATGTTTAATATCGACAGAAATGAGTAGGATACATATTATGATTATTTAAGATTTGTTTATAAGGTAATTGTAACTTAGAGCTAAAACCTAATTTAAAGTTACCACTTGGTACATATGAAATGTTATAGAATTTTTTTTTTATTCAGATATGCATCAATTTTTGTATGGAAAGTTATAACTAACTTTCAAGTTTCACACTAGCCTTATTTGTAGAACTCTTAAATGTTATAGAATGAAAGAAAAAAAATGCTTAATATTTTACCTTTATTTTCAGGGCTTAAGGGTAGATAGATGGTTTTATTATAACAGTGCACACTATTTTGTAGTTTTGAATGAATTTGCAAGACAGATCTCAAAGCTTAACATCATTTTTATTGTGTGACTCCTCAATCCAGAATGTGTACATGTATTCCAAATGACATACTTAGCAAATTGTGAAATCTATTAATAGTTATTGGAAACTATGGTAACAAATTGTTGCCTAACTATTTTTTTTTTATATCTATAAATAGTTTTTGGAAACCAGGGTATCATTTCACAGAGCACATCTCAGACTTGCACACATGAAAATCATTAAGCAAACGCCTTTCAATTAATTGTATGTAAGGCATATGAAGACCTAATTGAAAAGATCTGTTTTTATTAACTTGTGATTTAAATTTTCTAGAGTTGAAAACATCCAAATTATAGAATATTTAATTAAGTTTAAAAGCCATGAGAAGTCAACATCCAATGAAATATTAACATTTTCTAAAACAATGAAATTTTCATTTGAAGTAATTTTTTTCATAGTTACAGTTGAGATTTAATAGACCATTTGCACATTTCCAACTTTGATTCTAAAATTATGTGTTTTACGGGAGTTGTTTCCCTTTGAAGCAGACAAAAGTATCCCATTTCATGCAATTAAAAATTCAATGAAAATACCATTAATTTTGTCTGATAATCTGTTCAGAATTTTAATGTTGTAACAACTTTTGAATTTTCTGATTGTCTATTCCATTGCTCATGCAAGACCGGTACCATTTTGCCTGTCGCAAGGGAAGTAATTTGTATAAAAAAGACATTAAAATATATAATTTTAGAATCAGATCAGGAATGTGCAAAAGGTCTGTTTCTTTTGGATCTGTCAACTTTCTTGATTGATGTGTATATTCATTCAAAACTTTGTCACATTTGAGCCATCTATGCATTCTTAATATATGCTTTACATTATGATCTGTGTTGTGAAAGATTTTTATCACTATAAAGTCATATTCATAAAGAGTGTTTGCAGTGTGCCTTTAAAAGTATGTTTATGGGGTACTTTGTAGTTAAAACATACAAATGACTACAGACTTTTCTTTTATCAGAGGGGGCCCGGATGGCTCAATGAGTTAAGTCGTTGGATCTAACAACTCATACAAGCCTATCACCAATACGGCATGGGTTCGCGCCCGGCTTTGTAAATTACAAAAAAGGGTGCACTCGACTCGCAGCCGCAAGTGATAAAGCTTACCAGTTGCTTGCCCATGGTCGGTGGTTCTCTCCGGGTACTCCGGCTTCCTCCACCACTAAAACTGGTCGCCATGATATAGCTGACATATTGTTGAAAGTGGCATTAAACACCAAAAATCAAATCAAATCAAATCAAATCTTTTATCAGAGGTCAATATCTAGTACTGCTATGCTTGTTATGTTCTATTTATAATCTATTTTATATTTCTTATACTTGTGCCAATCACAACTTATAGTCTACATTCATATTCCTTCTGTACTGGTGAAGGTTCTATGGCTCAAACCCACAGTGCTGTGCAATGCCTCCCTGAGTGATATATAGAGGGTGCCCTCTCAATGTGGGGGGGGGTTGATTGGGTCAGATTTTAATGGGGAAAGCCTGACTGTGGACCATAGTGATAGTACCTAACATGTTACACAACTCTCCATAAAGTCATTGACCCTGTTAACCCATGCCTCCCTCATTTCTATATATAGTTTTCATATTTTGTTGAACTTCCTTTTGTCCTGTATATTACTGGAATACTGCTTGCTGGATGTTAAGCAATAATCAATCAATCAATCTATCATATTCCTCTCCCTGAGTAAGTTGAGATTTGTACAACTACAATCTGACAAGTCAAAAATCAGCCATGAACTGAACTATCAAGGTTTACTAAGTAAGTGTACTATAGTGAGTGTGGCAGTCAGCTTCATATTATGTTCAGATTCTGATATTTTAAATTTCTTTTGGAAAAAGGTCTACATTTAAAACCTTAGAATTTAAGATTAAAAAGGTTTATCAGAACCAACACCTCAATCACATAAATTTGTTAAAAAAAACACTACAAAAGAAATGATGATTTTAAGTTAAAGTCTTGATAAGTTTTGGTTCAGCATCTGCCTTGTCATGTAAACTCCAGTGATGGTCACATGACTTTTTATAGATTACTGAGTAAATTCATGTAATTGTAGATAATATATAACAGAACATATCTGATTGACATCTATATTTGTAAATTGAGTTTTACTTCTATGTGTATATACAAGCTTTTGATAGATTTAAGACAACGAACAAAAAAGTTAGATTGATAGAATTATTTTTTATTTATTGAGAAATCAAATTGTTAAAAAAATATCTAGCATAAATCCAAATTTATTAAACTATATTTCATATACATTTTTCAATGAATGTAAAAAAACAATTTGTTAAAGATACAGTCTGACTCTTTATCTTACGATTTTATCTTCAGCGTAAGCAAAATAAAGGTAGAACCAGTAAGCTTTACAATACTGGTACCTCAAGTGTCATCTATACAAGTACCCAGAACATTATGGTAAAATTCACACACTTGTAAGCAATATGTTTAGTTCAGTCCAATATTTTTTGGTGTTGTTATTGAACTTTTTTTTATGTGAGGACAAGAAGTACCACTATTTTCACCTAAAATCAGTGCTTGTTTTTCAAATCATTGGACTCTTGATTTTTATCCCCCCGCGATAGCGGTGAGGGGATATAGTAATAGAGGCCGTCTGTCTGTCTGTCCATCCGTCACACTTCCTTGTTTACGCGATAACTTGAGTAAACATGGATAGATTTGAATATTTTTTTGCATGTGGCTTGTAATTATCATTATCTTAGATGGGTTCTAACATGGAAATATTTCAAGCAAGGGTTTTGGGGGAAAATCTTAGTTTTTGGTTGAAAAATCATTAATTTTGAGAATTGAGTCTTGTTTATGCGATAACTTGAGTAAACATAGATATATTTGAATAATTGTTTGCATGTGGCTTGTAATTATCATTATCTTGGATGGGTTCTAACATGGAAATATTTGAAGCAAGGATTTTGGGGGAAAACCTTAGTTTTTGGTTGAAAAATCACCAATTTTGAGAATTATGTCTTGTTTACGTGATAACTTTTACTAAAGTTATCGCGTAAACAAGACACAATTCTGTGTCTAGATGGATAGATTTGAATAATATTTTGCAAGTGGCTTGTAATTATCATTATCTTGGATGAGTTCTAACATGGAAATATTTGAAGCAAGGGTTTTGGGGGAAAATGTTAGTTTTTGGTTGAAAAATCACCAATTTTGAGAATTGTGTCTTGTTTACGTGATAACTTTAGTAAACATGGATAGATTTGAATAATCTCTGCATGTGGCTTGTAAGTATGTTATACATTAAGACTGCAAGGCTGCTTTCTATAAATATATAAAACTAAATATTATGCAAGTGCGGGGGGATACGTCGCGCATTCATGCGTTAGGCGGTTCTTTTATTTTTTTTTTAAGCAAATTTTTAAAGGTACGGTCTGACTGTTTATCTTACGATTTTATCTTCAGCGTAAGCAAAATAAAGGTAGAACCAGTAAGCTTTACAATACTGGTACCTCAAGTATAATCTATACAAGTACCCAGAACATTATGGTAATATTCACACACTTGTAAGCAAGATGTTTAGTTCAGTCCAATATTTTTTGGTGTTGTTATTGAACTTTTTTTTATGTGAGGACAAGAAATACCACTATTTTCACCTAAAATCAGTGCTTGTTTTTCAAATCATTGCACTCTTCATTTTTTTTTTGAAACACTGAAAATTGATTTTTGTTTAAAATTGCAAACTGCTTTGTTTTTTTTTCAATCAAATTGTTGAGTTTTGAACTTTTGTTGAGCCATTTAAGCAATTTTTATGTACATTGTACAAATCTTTCTGATACCAACACTACTGTTTTGTTCCCTTTATATGTATATTTTATAAATTAGTCGTCCATCGTCTGCTAACTTTTCACATTTGAATCTTCTCCTCTGAAACCGCTCTTCAAAAGGAACCAAAACTTAGTAGGAAGCACCTATGGAAGTTATTTAAGTAAATTAACACAAATTAGAAATTGAAGAAAAATAATTTTTTAATTGGTAATACATGTAGTATATATATTTTTGAAAACAATTTTTTTTTTAAGTCCTCTCTTATATTTGATAATTTTATGTCACTAGAAAAACAATATAAAAAATCAGATCAGAAGCATATTTTGTTTATTTTTCTATATTTACAGATAATATTTGTTGGAATTTCTTTTTTTCTGAAACACTTATAATAATTATACATGTATATAAAGTGTTGATGTATTGTCTAGTGTCAACAAATAAGAAGGTGTTTCTTTTAAAGAAAGAAAGTCCATTAGAGTTATATTTAGATCAGTGTGTGACATTTCAGATATATAATTTCAGAGTTTAAATCCCAGTGTTATGCAGCATGGGCCTTCCTATCTGCCATCAGAGGGTATTATAGAGGATATAATTATGTATGATGCTGTAGCCATATCTAGTAATGAGGGAGAAACTATTGCTTTGAAGGACAAGGTTAGTACAAAAAGAAATGTTTCATCGAGGTTAAATGTTAGAAGAATTTTATATATTGTTGCAATAGGTCCAGGTTGAGTGGATGATCATGAGCATAGGTAACTGACAACTAGCTAAGATGATAAAATCTGCTGGTTGTAGAAAAATATTCTTAGAACTACAAATCATGATTTTTTATATAATTTGAATTTTAATATTTTGGTCCCTATCATAATTTGATATTTTGGAGCAGGTGTAGTATCCTTTATGTCTTAACTAATGTTAATTATGATAAAGTAGTTAATCATGTTCTACAAATTGAAAATAACAAGGTCTAAAATATAATCAACCACAACAATATTACATGAATCACTCCTCTGACAATCACCAAACTTCTGAACACAGATGATGAGAGAAGCTGATAGTTGCAAAAATATGTGTAGGGTTAAATTCATTAATGAGATCTAAACCATTCCCTCTTGATATCTAGACTTCCAACAGCCAAATAGAGATAAAACAATGAAAAAGCTACACATATTTGCTTCACCTAAGATGTTATTCTGTATTTATATAATTATGTATGATTTGTAGGTAAAACTGGCTGATGGTGTAGAAGTTTGGTTACAATCACTGAGTGAGTCTGCTGCTAAAACAATCAAAGAGTTGAATGTTAATATTATACAGGACTGCAATGCAGGTGTGGTCATGGATGAATGGCCATCAAAGGTAACTATAAATGTGGCAATTGATGAACATCTGTATGAATATACAGTGAAATCCTGTATAAACCGAACTTTAAATAAAGTCCTAATGCAAGAAATCTTTGTATAATTAACCTGTTTAAATTGAACACCTGTCTATTCTGAACACAAAAGATGGTCTCAAGGAGGTGTGGTTTAGACAGGTTTCACTGTATAAAATCTTAATTGTATATTTAAGGTCACTTGATAAGATATATTGGACTTTATTGTACCATAATTGGTTGTGTATAGTGCACACTCCTCTTGTGGTTTTTTTTCTCAATAATACAAGTTTTTAAGCCATTCCTATAATGTGTGTAAAATACTCAACATAGATTGGAGAAATTTTTACGGAGCAAAAAGTGAGTATTACACACAAAACAATGATGCTATTACAAAAAATGTAATCCAAAAAGCAGTACTTTATCTGACTGATTCCTCAGAATACCATAGAACAGTACTTTATCTGACTGATT
>MJUT01048230.1:253876-280163 GCA_002080005.1 Gigantidas platifrons | reverse complement strand
ATGTGATATTGTTTTGATTTCTTTCAGAAAATAATTTTGTTATTAATTTTTATTTTGCAGAAATTCAGTTGTTTTCTTCAAGTACTTGGTTTCCTCAACTGATAAAACTTTCTGCCATTGTCTAATTGAAATTGTTGAAAGATGATGCGTTGAGCACCTTTAACTCAGAACAGGAATAGTTATTTATAATGGTGTCTATAAATTCTTTTAATGGTTTATAAAGAATACAGGCCCAGATGTAGCATTTACTGACGAAAGTAAAGAGTACCGCTCAACTACAGACTGTGGTCCGTTTCACACTCATATTAGGATATATGTTATTCTCATTGTTGCAGACCCTACCGTGTCTGTGATATGTAGAACAGCAATAAAAGTCCCATTCCTTTACGTTAATGTGTGTCTAAGTGTAATGTTGAATAGTCTCCCATGTTCATTTACATCCATATCCTTTCTTACAAACTCACATTTAGACTTAAAGAAGCATAGTAAAAATTTGTTTTTTTTTATGAGAGTTGTTAATATTACTTATTTTAACAATTATTATGTATAATATAAAAATTATAGGATTTAATATAAACTTGTAGGAGTTTATCAGTGTGTAGACTGTAATAAACTGAATAAGATTTCTTTATATGGCATTGTTCAAGAGCCATTTTGATTCAGATGTTATTTTTGAAAACTTTCATTTGAGATAGAAATAATAATTGTATTTTAATTGAGGTAGAAAGACTTTACATATTGAGTGATTTAATCTTGACTTGAAGAGTATGAAATGTTTAAAAGCTCAATCTACCTATGCTTCTATTCGACTGCTGCAAACTTGTCTTTTGACGTCAACATTCCACATTTTTGTGGACTTTTACAACTGTGTAATTACGCTGATCTATATTATTGCCTTTTTCTTGATTAAACAAAAATTGATTAAATATCTTGCTTTGTTGCTTTCAAAAATTTATTGTCTCAAAAAAAAAAAATCAAAGTGTGATATAGTGTTATATGAATATACTTTAACAGAATTACAGAATTATGATATGAAAACTATTAAACTTTTGCATTTTCGTCCAATGAAATGCAAAGAAACAGCTATATGCAAATTAAGATGGAATTATTTAAAAATAATACTATATATACATTGTTAACTATTTACATAAAATTACTTTCATTACATGCACAATTTCGCAGGTCAGCAAAAATCTTGTCAGTTGGTAGGTAGGGGCTGTTTATAATTTTTGGAATGCATATTGCAAGAAAGTTGAAGAAAATGTTGATCAATAAAAATATGTTGGCATTACCAGGCAGATTGGAGTTTTAAAAAAAATCCATATACCTGTACACAAAATTTGACCTTTCGTCTCAAATACTAATACCAAACATAATATTTCTATGCTGGTCTATAGAAATTTCTCTTCTGAAATACCTTCTCATTTGTAAGAGCACTTTAATTATGTCCATTCTCTTCCTTATCATATAAAACAAGCATTTTTTGTGAGGGACCACCTGTCTTGAAAGACCACATTTTGTATAGAAGGGGTGGTCTCTTTAAGACATGCTTCACTGTAAAATACATTGGACCAAATAAGATCTCTCTTGAGAATGCAAACACACAATAGATAAGGGATATAGCTAGTGTAGGATATGTTGGCTTGTCCAGAGGACAAAGAGTTACAAAGTTTATTGACAAAATAAACAATAGACTTATTGTCTTATGAAAAAAATGACTCAACATTCCATTACAAAAAAAAACAACATTATTTCTTCAACATTTCAGAAGAAGAACGTGAACCATTGATCTGGATATTGGACACATCTTACCACTACTGTAATGAGTTCTACGGTGCAGAACCAGGCGTTGCTTTAACCCCAGTAACAGACAAATGCTTCCTTACCATGTCACAGGCCCTCAGTAATGTACAGGGTAGTCATCTGTGTGGCCCTGTAGGTGTCGGCAAGACAGAAACAGTAAAGGTATCAACTTTATATAGTCATCAGAAGTTGTTTCTAAAAGGTCATAAAAACTAGCTACAAGGTAGTATCCTCACAGTTCTTGTAAATGTTTGAGGTTGTCTGCCCTTGTTAAATTACCAGAATTTGACTTTTTAAGTGACCTTCAACTATGCTAAGGATTGTTTAACTAAACAGGTAGTATTTTGTTTCTTAGACTCTTCATGTATACCAGATGAAATTCAAGTTGTCTGCCCTTGTAAATCTTGACACAAATTGAAACTTTGAGGTTGTCTGCCTTTGTAAATCTTGACACAAATTGAAACTTTGAGGTTGTCTGCCCTTGTTAAATGACCAGAATTCGACATTTTAAGGAACTTTTAGATATGATAAAGATTGTTTACCTAAGCAGTCAGTATTTTGTTTAGACTTTTCATGTATATAAGATGAAATTCTTTTTGATATGGAAGTGTTTATTTGTTAATTTGTTTGCTTTATTATTTTTAGGGACTTGCTAATTTGTTTGGTAAATTCCTGATGTTAGTCCAGTGTTCTCCAGAGAGTGATACAGTTGGTATGGGAAAGATTGTACAAGGAACAGCAATGGTAAGATTTTTTTTAATTGTTAGAATGGATGGAAACACCATATAAGTCTTTTTTTTTTCATGGGAACGAAATTTAGTGATTATTAGTGGAATTATAACGGATTGACCATTATATTAGAATAACATTATCTGAAAATCTTCCATTGTTTACAATTGAGATTCGTGCAGAATTATTATATTGTATAATTTTTATTCTTCAATTTCAAATTCATTGTAAATGTTATGGATCTGTAAAAGAAAGATTTTAAGGACATTTTGAATCGTGAAGATTCTATAAACAATATTTCTTTTTACAGGATGGCTGTTGGGCCTGTTTTGATGAAGCTCAGAGTTTAAACAACCTAGCTATGTCAGTAGTGTTAGATTTTGTTACATCTGTGTTAACAGCCCTTAAATCTAGGCACAGTTATGCTTCATTGAGCAACGGACAGGAGGTAATTAATATTTGTATAAATGATGATAGAAACTAATGATTGTCACATATCTTTAAGTCTATAAGGGTAATAACAAAATTACCGAATACAGAGCAATCTTCCAAAGGGAAATTCAAAACTCATAAATCAATAAACAGACAAAATCAGTCAACAACCGGGAAACTGGGAAACCGCAATGGCCCTGACTTGGTACAGGCATTTCTAAAGAAATGGTGGATTGAATCAGATTTTACGGCGCCAACCTCTCGCTTCCATTACAGTTCAGCTAACTCAGACATTTACAAAATGTCATACCAGAGTGGCTTGAGTTTTTATGATGTCACAGTATCTGTCTGACCTGATCTTATTTACTTCATTGACATAATTGTTATCAGGCTCCTTCCAACATACCATGTCAACTTCAAAACTTTAAAATTTGAATTTTAATGGACGATTAATAATTTATTTCACTTTCTTGCTATAGAAAAATCAAATATTAGCATTTTGACAGTATATGAAGATTACTGGCTAAAGCTCACTCTCTCGGTAGAGATTAATATTTTGACTCACAACTGATAGATGCAGAAAGCAAGATGATATATATTTATCAGTTTTACGACACTTTTGTACTTTTGTACTTAAATGTTTAATGTGTAATTTTGTATTTAAGTGTTTAATGTGTAAAATCTCTCTTTAGTACATATATATCTTTCACACACAGGCTGGTCAAATTATTTATTAAGCACGAAAAGTGTTTCTAGTGTATATTACTCACCTAGGCTAGTTAAATTATCAAATTATTCACTGTACAAAATATGTATGCATGATACACAATTGAGTACAGAACTTGGTTAGTTCAAAGTCAAATCATTTGTACCCTTCAGCTATTTGGTTAATTTTTAAAAATTTATTTCTAACCTTGTTTAGATAACATTGAAGAAAGGACTAGCTCTACATATGACATCCAATCCTAGTGCCAGGCATCCAACATGTCGAATGCCAAATTATGTGTCAGCCATATTTAGAACTGTATCCCTAATTAAACCAGACTATTCCCTGATACTGAAAGCTAAATGTGCTTCACATGGATTCAAGGTGCCAAATATTCTCGGAGTTAGACTGAAGACTTTGTCAGACCTTACTATCAACCAGTTGTAAGTACCTTAAGGTTTTTTATATAGAACAAAGTCATGTTTGAATTATGTTGTGATGATAGTTGATTAATAAGAAACTGTCTGTGAGAACCGACCCAAAAAAAATTCAGTTACTGAGTTAGGATTGTGAATGATTTTGACACAGGAATTATTTAATACATGCTTCAACAGTATTTTATTTTCTTGTTGATAACTCTGTACCTGGGAATTCCAAATTTAAACACCAAATAACATCAGAACAACAATCATGCCCAGATATAGCATTTATTGATGAAGGGAACGAATGCTGCTGAACTGCAGGCTAGGAGCAGTTTCACACTCATTTTAGGATACAAGTTATTCTCCTTGTTGAAGACCCTACTGTGACTGAAATGTAGAACAGCAATATAAGTCCTGTTCCTTTAATTTATGTATATCCTTTCTTACTAAATAGTAACATCCATGGAGCTATTGTTTGAAATAATTTAATAAACAAATCATTAATAAACAAGTTTTTTTACCCCATTTTTCCAAATTTTGATTTTTAATTATGAAAAAAGTTAGAGAAGAATAAAATATTGCATACTTTCTCCAAATTTTTAAGCTAAAATTATTAGTTTTTTATTACCTGAACTAGATTTTATCTTGGTACTCCGGTTTTCTTCAGCAATAAAACTGACTGCCACCAATAAGTAATATTAATAATTGATATAATGCTTTGTAAGTGTTAATAATTATTTATTATACCCCCGCTCCCCGTATACTGTTTTACCTCTGTCCGTCTGTCCTTCTGTCCGTCCATGATATTTTTCTCAGCAACTATTGATGGCAGAAATCTAATATTTGGTCACAAGCTTCATACCCCATATCGTGGGAAGCGTTTTTGGACCCATCAGATTCCTACTTCCTGTTTGCTGACTTTGTTGATTTTTATATACATTGAACATATATGCTCATTTTTCGTCGCATTTTTCTCAGCAACTATTGATGGCAGAAATTTTATATTTCGTCACAAGCCTTATATAGGTACCCCATATCGTGGGAAGCGTTTTTTGACCCGTCAGATTCCTACTTCCTGTTTGCCAACTTAGTTGGTTTTTATACCCATTGAACATATATGCAGGGGTATCACAAGTGAGCATTAGCTCACAGTTCATCTTGTTTGTTGATTTTCATTATATTAACAGGCCACCTCAGACTCATCATCTGTTTGGCATTTCTACATGGAGTGGAGTACTAAAGAGAGCAGCTCTCAAGAAGAAACTTGTAAAAGATGATAAATACACAGATAAGATGGACACTCGACGAGAAGAAACATCCAGATCAGAAAGTCAGGCATCAGATAATGTTACGACAATCAAAGTTGGAAATACCTTGACTCAGCAGTCGAGTGTTTCATGTAATTGGTTTTTTTTACTTATTTTTGTATTCACAAAAAATATCAGAAATGCAAATTCATTAATTTTTTACAATATAGTAGATAAATATTGAATTAAGTTTTTTTTAATTTTTTTTTTTTTTATTAAAGTTGTCTAAAATTATAAATATATTCTGGTTGATTTTAGATGGTATAATGCATATCTTCTTTTTGACCAAATGATGCCACGATATAGCTGATTGCTAAAGTTGGTTTTAAACACCAATCAATCAATCAACCAATCAATCAATCAATCAATCAATCAATTAATGACCAAATAAAATGAATGTAATGAATGACAAAAAAAATAGTTGAAAAACTGATTCACCTTGTAAATAAATAAATATAAACAATTATTTTCACTGATAAAAGACTTAATGGTGATAATTTTGAATATTCCATGCTTAATTCCAAAATGAAAAGATATATAAAAATGTGGCTAACTTGAAAAAGAGAGTCCTTCCAATAATGTTTGTGGTCCAAACGTTCAATAATGAAATTATAGTGTCCACATGAATATTTTGAAAACCTATAAATGTCATATATATGTATATCGTTCCTATATATATAATTAAATAAAGTAATATTTGTTGTAAATATATAGATATTCAACAATTTGATGGAAATGGTATGGAAGTTATGAATTATATGTACCACATAATTGTTTTCAGTGGCTCCTAGTGCAATGAAGATGGGTGGGGCTACAATGACATCCCAGAGAAAGATGGGCACACCAAATCCCATGACCCTAGCTGCTAAAATGGAACATTCTCTTGTATGTCAGACCATTAAGGAAGTCATTTGTCCAAGAATGACAGAAGAGGTAGGGGATATATCTGTGATGAAACTTTCACTTTACACAGTTATCTGACATAATAATAATCTATATTTCTCCCATTATTACGGCGTTTTAACCCCGCTGAACCAGTGGTGGAAAAATCTGTAATCCTCTAGAGGATTAAAATGTCTCGTGCCTTTTCCCGCATTAATTTCAAATTTTGAAATAAAGTTCATGTTAAATAATGGGAGAAACAAATTCTCCTTCAGTTGCCCATGTGGGTTACAATATTTCTCCACTCTCAAGAGTTAAATATAAAATTTTAACCACTCGCCTAACGGCTTGTGGTTAAAATTTTTAATTTAACTCTCTTGAGTGGAGAAATATCGTAATCCACGGGCAACTGAAGGAGAATCTATATTTAACCTGTTTCAAGGGAAGTAACTTATGTTTTTATCCCATTATAACTATGATCTTAATCTCAAGCATTTAAAAAAGGGATGGTCCACTTCAGTGGTGTAATGGTTAGTCTGCATGTCTCACATACAAGAAGATTGTAAGTTTGATCCCCTGTCAAATGAAACCAAATGTTCTTAATTTGACATTTGATATTGTCTTCAGTTAATAAACTAATATACAAAATATTTTGTATTCCTTGAGAGCAGATTTTACTAGACCTATACCAGTAAACCGTAAGAAGAGTTTGAAGATATCAAAGGGAGGTAATCAGAATCCGTAAATCGACGGACAGACAACACAATGGTCAAAACAAAAAGAAGAAAAGGACAAACAATGATATACAAAACATTACACATAAAACTAAAGATCAAGTAACACAAACCCCACTAAAATCCGGGGGTGAACTCAGGTGCTCCGGAAGGGTAATCAGTTCCTGCTCCACTTGTGGCACCCGTTGTGTTACTCTAGTTACAAACCCGATGATAAGTCATGAATGAGGAAAAGACCGGAAAGTGTTTACGACAAGTGGAATAAAAAATTAGCCGTGGTCATTTGTGACAAAGATGTTCCATAATGGTTTTCTTCAGTAAATGAATCCGAATACCGAATGTTATTTTTGTTTTATAAATACATGTAAATGAAATTTCCCTTGTATTTTTTTTAACTCAGATAGATGTACTAAAATAAGGGAAGCATTTTGTTTTTTGGTCGTGTTTAGTTGAAACAATCAAATTTTACCACAGTTTGTGATTATCTTTTCAGAACAATAAAGTGTTCAAAAATATTCTGGATGATGTGTTTACTGGTCTACCTGATACACCATCAGTAAAGAATACCTACTCAGCCAGATCTAGAGGAATAGATATAGAATTGTCACTCAAACATAAAGCTGTAGATAAAGGGTTATCTGCCCATGATCCCTGGATTGGTAGATGTAAACAGTTATATGAAATATCACAAGTTTATCACGGTTAGTGGACAATTTGAAGATATGATTTAAAAAGTGTTATCAAATGCTAAATATCTGTAACTGCATAGGTGATGTAATGGTTAGCGTGCTTACCTCTAGTGCAATAGATCGAAGGTTTGAGCCATGGTAAGGGCCCGGGTAGCTCAATGAGTTAGGTAGTTGGATTACCTAATAACTCATACAAGCCTATCACCAATACAGCATGGGTTCACGCCCTGCTTTGTAAATTACAAAAAAGGGTGCACTCGACTCACAGCCGCATGGGATAAAGTTTACCAGTTGCTTGCCCATGGTCGGTGGTTCTCTCCGGCTTCTTCCACCACTAAAACTGGTCACCATGATATAGCTGAAATAGTGCTGAAAGTGGCGTTAAAACCAAAAAAATCAAATCAATAGAGCCACTGTCGGGTAAAAACCAAGAATTTTAAGATTGGTATTTGTGGCTTTCCTGCACTATGGAGTAAAAGCAAAGACTGGTTGGCTTGGAATCAGAATAACGTGTCTGAATGGAGCATCACAAAGAACAAATTCTATTTCAGACTTTATCACTTTTTATCAGGAGTTAAAACCCTGCTTTCCCTAGCTGGAAGTAGGGGGCATCCATGTCCTATGGAATTTCTCTTCTATTTTTTTTTTTTTAATGTTTGCAAGCTCTTTTGGTTTTTGTTCTGTCAAAATCAAAGGATGTAATGCTATACCTTCAAAATTAATGGGTTCATTTTTAGTTGTCTGAGGTTAAGAAAAAATGTGACATACTATCGATAGTTTAATGTATTGCTATCCAACAATGAACTATAGTTTCCATGGTGATGATCATGAGGTGTTTAGATTAACATAAACATATGTAATCAGTGGCTATCACTACTTTAGTTTTGTTAGTTGGACTCCTACACATGTCAAGGTGTACCCCAATACAACTTAATGTAATGACTTTGTCAGTGACTTAAGCAGTTAGTCCCCCTCTTATAAGGCTATCCGTTCTACAGTGAAATAATGGGCTTATTAGATGGGTGGCCTTCCGTAAGGGATTGCAATTAAGTAGTATTCAGTGCATCAGAAATCTGTCCTGATAAGAGAGGTGTCCTTTGGTGGTAGTGATCTTATAAGAAGGGGGGATACTGTACCAGGTCAATGGTTTTCTCTTGTCACTCTGGTTTTCTCCACTAACAAAGCTATCATCTAAGATCTAGCTGAAAAGTTATTGAATGTTGCACAAGTCTCCTATAACTTACTACCTACCTACATGTATATTATTTTTGCATATTAATTAAAAACATTAAAAATTACAGAAAATTAGAATTTGAAATTTGAAAAAAATAAGTGAAAACAAAATGACCTTTTTGTAGGTGTAATTGTTGCTGGGCCCCCAGGCAGTGGTAAGACAAGCTGTATACAGACCCTTGTGGATGCTCTCAGCACACATGTCAGGATAGGAACATCCCGTCAATCTCATGCCAGTAGAACAACCAACCCAGCAGAATCACAACACAAAATTATCAGAATCAATCCAATGGTTGTAGATGATTACTCCATTATGTTTGGTTATCTGAAGGACAACCATGATTGGGTGGATGGAATAGTGACATCGTCTTGTAGGAAAGCTAACAGAGTATGTGTTATACTCAACCATCGACTCTTAACTCTGTAGTTTAGACCTTGTAGTCTAATCAGAATATACCAAAAAATTAGTCAGCCTCAAAATAGTTGCAACAGAAATGTTATGGCTATTTTCAACTCAGAAAGCCTTTCTTCTCAACCTATGAAAAGTTTACTGTATTATGAATGGAGGGAAATGGTGATTTAGCGTTAACAATTACAAATTTTGTCAAAAATTGTTTTCAAAAATGGAAATATTTTTATATTTTTGTATGTTTTATTTTGGTTATTTTCATATCAAGTAATTATTAAATTGACGTTCTCCTCTTAATCTTTAAAATTAATAGCACAAGATATGATGAAATAAAAAAGATATGTGTTTTCTATTTATAGAATCAAAGTATAACATGGTTGTGTCTTGATGGACCTTTGAATCCTGGATGGTCAGACAACTTTAACTCTGTACTTAATGAGGAAAAGGTACATTTTACTTATAATAAATTATAATAGTGAAATATTACACTAGAGTGGAATATATTGGTTATCCTGCAATTGGATTGGTTAGTCATTCAGGGAATATGAGCCTGTGTCATTGTGGTATGGATGGAGATGTGGAGCAGTGTTTTTTAAATGGTGACTCATTGTTGCTGCAAGCATTTTTTTTCTCAAAATAAGTAAAAAATGCTTAAATCTAATTGTACCAGGTTTTTTTAAAGTGAAAAAGAGACAAATTTTGATAAATGGCAATGATTACTTGTATGTTGACAGCATTTAGAAGATATTGCTATGGAGATTTTTAAAAATTATTTATAGGATTATCAGTATTTCAGAACCCAAAAATTATTCAAGTTTTAGATTTAAAGATTAATGTTTCTTTTAGTTATTGTATAATGTTTATTTTTACAACTCTCAAATTTTTTTTTCACCTTCAAAATAATTAATTTGTAATTTGGAAAATTCTCTTATACTAGTATATGTTTATGTATGTATCATAAATTATTATTTCTCTGCAGGAGGCCATCATGGTCATGATCGTATGATAGTTGGATTTACAACTACCTATATAATCAGTTTCTATCACCATTAACGTTGTGAGTTCGAATCCCTATCAAGATGTACTCTATACAACATTTTGTGATAAAGTTTGTGAGCGACTTGCGGCAGGTCGGTGGTTTTCTCCGGGTACTCTGGTTCCCTCCACCAATAAAACTGACCGCCACGACATAACTGAAATATTGTTGAAATTAGCATTAAGCACCATAATCTATAGCCCTATTTCTCTACAGACAAATTGTGTAGTTTCTCTTTTATACTTTGCAGGTATTACATCTGAAGAATGGAGACAAACTATTCCTTTCAGAGAACATTATTGTAGTATTTGAAACAGATAACTTGGCTGATGCTTCCCCAGCTACCATCTCTAAATCTGTAAGTACTGTTTAATTTGTCAAGAAAAAAATAAAATAAAAATTAAAAATGTCATTCCATATTTATGACAGATGATCACAATGATTTCTTAAATTTAACTACATGTATTTATGTAGAACTGATATAATTAGTAAGATTTGAAGATTTCACCTCCGTTTTTTTGGTGGGTTCCGTGTTACTCATCTTTGTAGTTTTTTGTGTTGTTCTATTATGTGTCTTTATGTTATGAGCTTTGTGTTGTGATGTCTGTTACGATTTCCACATAAAAACGATGTTTAGTTTGTCTTTACCTCCAGTGGTTTGTAGGAGGGCTCATGTCTTATTTACATTGTTTGTGTTTGTTTGCGTGTAGTGTTGTCAAACACATATTGTGTTGTGTTTTTGTTTTGTTTGTCTTCATCTCGTGTGCCTTGTGTTGCCAGTTTCTCTGGATTGTCCATTTTTGATTGTCCCTTAGGTATTCTCTAGTGTTTATTTAAACAAGAACTGGTCTTTCCTCATTGGAAACTCCAGATAGATACCTCATCATTATGTCAATTATAAAATCTCGCTAATCGGTGATAAAAAAAAACTATCACTTACGTTTAAAATAATTAATAAATAATTTTGAATATTTATGTGCATCAGATAATATTTGGTGGTTAGCATTGTGTATACATTTAAAACAGGCAATACCAATAACTATTTAATAGAGTACAAGCTCCACGGAGCCCTTGGTTTAATAATTTAATGCTATCAACAACAATGATTAAATATGCTCTATTCTCTATATGAAAAATGGGTATTATTATTGCTTAATTTTAGTAGTTTTCTTTATATGTCTCCATCTTTTCTTCTTTTTTTTTTAAAAGGGGGGGTGGGTTCATGCTGTGTATGTCTGTCATGCACAACTCCTCATTCATTTGAAGTGGGAATTCCACAAAACTTTGCATGCATGTTTATTACCATTTCTTATATGACGTCCTTCAAACGCTTTGAATCCAAACCCGTGGTAAAAATATATACCTACACCCATTGTAATTTATGACGATATTTTACCAATTTTTACATATTAGAATCGAAATAATTCATGGAAGCCATATGTCTATATTGTTTTTACCACGGATAAAACTTCGTGACATAAAGGGCCTACTCGTGGTAAAAACAATATATACATATGGCTTCCATGAATTATTTCTTAAATCATAGGAAGATTTTAATATTTTTCTGGCAGTTTCATTGGACCATTTTTGAAGGTATTATTGCCCTTTTTGACTTTCATCAAGAAAAATTTATGTATGCATCTCCTCCTACATTTTAAATAGGAATTACAAGATTTATTTCCCAATAGATGAAAGAATGTTAGAGGAGTCATATGTTTTTGCATAAAAAAAAACTCTTTAATTTTGTTGACATTTGTAGGGAATAGTATATTTAGATAACAACGTGGTAGGATGGAAGCCTATAGCTGATGCATGGATTGAAAGTAGAACTCCTCAGGAAATACATGTAAGTTATATAATTATATAATATATATGTCTTGTAGAACTTTTGGAGCTTCTTTATTTTCTCTGATCAGTAATTATAATAGTTTACTTATGGATCACAATAGAAAGTAGATAGAAATATTTTACTATGGTTTATTTTTATTTTTATTTTTTTAACTTACATCATTATCAATAATGTTAATTAATTAACAGTAAATCTGACAAATAAAGTGTTATAATTATCCAATTTTTAAAGGGACATAACCGTGAAGTTTTGTGAGAAATTTTTTGAAATTGATTGGTTACTGTGAAATATATTTTTGCAAAAACGAAAATAAAATGTAAGTGTTTTCAGATATAAATAGTTAGTTTTTGGATAAATAATGACTGCTTTGATAATAAATGAATCACTGACTGTATATGTATTGTTTTACTAACAGATACAGGTATGTTCTGAAATGTTTTATGTTGATTTCTGGTTGAACGTTGCTGTTTTTGGGACGGGGAAATTTACACTTACACACATTTAAGAAACACCTGTTCACTTTCTTTCAAACATCTTGTTACTTTCATTGACACTTTCTTATGGTGACTTATTTATTAGAAAAGGATCTTGATAATTTGAAAAACAAAAAATACCACACTGTTGAAACAGTTCCAAAATTCTAATTACCTATTCCATAATAGTCACAATGTTAGAGAAAGTGTTGAACTATAGTATTTCTTTCAATTAAATTTCAGATGAAAAGTGGCTCTTTTTTATTTTTTAGAACATTGAATAATTTGGCTTAAAGATATGTTTCTGTTAAAAAAAACTTATATTAGAAGAATATAAAATAGCTGACTCCCCATTTTTATACTTATATACCATATAGTGGTACAGTGGAACCTTCCTAATACAACACACCAAGGGACAAAGGAAATCTGTCAAATCGTACAGGATGTCAGAATACCCAGGTTTTATTTTAGTTGACAGAAATACTTTGTGACCATAAATTTTTGTCGTATGTCACAGGATGTCTGAAAACTCAGATGTCAGATTGCACAAGTTCCACTGTACTATAAAATTAATTAGTTTTTTTATATTTGTCATTTTACTACACATTTCCTGGACAATCAAAGGTTGAAAGACCAATGATTATACTTTGAAATATCTTAAAAAAAAAAAAAAATGTGTATGAGTTATCCATGATAAATTAAGCTGAACAATACTGAGAATGTGAGAATGAAGCAAATATTTACTTGGAAGGAAGTTTTAAGATAATTTGGTTGTGTTTTCTAATCAAACAGTGTGTTTAGATAATTATAGAAGGATGTGATTTTTATATGAGAATATTTTTGTTCATGAGTTTCTTTGTTCTGTCTTAAAAAAAAATTCTAAAAGAAAGGATAGAACTTGATAAATAAAAAAAAAAAAGATAAGCAAAACAAGAGGTTGTAGTTATAGTAAGTTGAAATTAAGAAGAAGGGAAAGGAAGCAGGTACACTGAAACAGGCCCTGAGAGAACTCTTCTTTTATTGATATAACATAGACCTCTTTTTAGAGACCACCTGTCTAAAAAAAGACCATATTATATTGTTAGAAAGGGCTTTTCTCTCAAGACAGGTTTGTGAACTTTAAAATATAAGATAGGATGTCTGAGCATATGTTTGACAAAAAAGAGAATATACTTAGGGATACATAATAAAATCTGACCTAATACAAATGGTATCAGCTTTTATTGAGGAGACAAGTTGGATGAAATTTGATATGTATGTGAGGTAAATTTCATAGATCTGTGTTTAGTTTTGTTTTCAAATTGTCTTTATTCTTATAGGAATACTGAAAATGCATTTTACTATGGTTAAGAGTTACCAATTCATGCAATTGATGCTAATATATCAAATCTTGGTCACAATAATAATAATTCATTTGTATCTGATTTATTTATATTAGAAAGCATAATTTCCATAAATATGTTGGGTTTCTTTACTTAGAATTAATTTTAGTGGAATAGATATGATATTAGAGAATTCCATTACAAATTACACAGTAAAAGTTCATTCATTCTCTCTTTGAAATAACTTTGAAAAAATGAAATATGTTTTACAGAGAGCATCTAAAGAAGTAAGTTGTCTGTGTTTCGCTGGGCTCATCAATCCATATATTGACATGATACTGCTACATATTTTCAGGGTCTAATATCTTATACATATTCAAAGCATGAAGACTGAGAATGATATTCCACAAATATCTGCGCCATGATATAGCTGAAATATTGCTAAAGTTGGCATTAAACACCAATCAATCAATCAATCAATCAATCAACCACAAATATTTCCATAAAAATAGCAGTCAGTAGTCAAAACATTTTAATTTTATGGTGTTGCCATCATTTCAAAAGTATTTTTGTCTTTAATATTTTGTAATATTATTTCGGAATTAAATATATGATGACTAATCCTGCAATTTGATTGGTTAATCAAGCAGCAGATATTAATCTGTATCACTGTTAAAAAGATGAAGATCTGTGGCAGCGACTTTCTATTTTCGTTCTGAAATTTAGTTTTCTGTTAAGAGATAAGTGGGATAGTCCATTATAGTATTGGTGCCTTCAGCTTTTGTCAGAAAACATATATAGAATAAAATTGTTTTCAAGTTCTTCACAGGACATTTAAGCCCATATTTCTTGTATGTTTTCTTAATATGTTCAATGAATATACCAAAAGATATCCACTCACTGTTATGTTATTTTTTATTCTAATCACATTCTCAATCTTCACTTTTAGTAACAGGCTCATCAATTTATATATACAGTGTGGTGCTAAATATCATATACAATTACAATGTTTCTAATAGAACCATTAAAATTATTTGTAATTTATTACCTTTTTAGCTCACCTGACCCAAAGGGTCATATGAGCTTTTGTCATCACTTTGCATCCGTCGTCGTCGGCGTCGTCCGCATCTGTAAACTTTTCATACTTTCATCTTCTTCTTTGAAACTACTGGACAGATTTGGACCAAACTAGGCAGAAATGTTCATTGGGAGGTCCTCTACCAAATTTGTTATTTTGGTTTAGATCGGGAAAACCAACATGGCCGCCAGGGCCAATAATGTGTTCTGATTGGTTGAAACTTTGAAAATCTTCTTGTCAGAAACTACTCAGCCGATGGAATTGTAACATTATAGAAATGGTGACTGGATGGTCCTCTACTAAATTTGTTATTTTTGTGCCAATCGCATATCCAAGAGGGCCGCCACGACTCGACTTTTAACATAGGACCCTATGGGAAAAATGTTTAAAAGTTTTTCCTCTGAAACCAGTAAGTCAGTTTAAAGCAAACATGGCATGAATGGTCCTTAGGTGGTCAACTTTCAAAAGAATGTCATGTGACCCCGACCTCCATCCAAGATGGCCACCATCAGCGAACATAGTTTTAACATAGGACCCTATGGGGAAAATGTTTTAAAAAATTTTCCTCTGAAACCAGTAAGTCAATTTAAAGCAAACCTGGCATGAATGGTCCTTAGGTGGTCAACTTTCAAAATAATGTCATGTGACCCCATTCTCCATCCAAGATGGCCACAGTCAGTGAACATAGTTTTAACATAGGACCCTATGGGAAAAATGTTTAAATTTTGTTCCCTCTGAAACCAGTAAGCCAATTTAAAGCAAACATGGCATGAATGGTCCTTAAATGGTAAACTTTCAAAATTATATTGAGTGACCCAGACCTCCATCCAAGATGGCCACCATCAGCGGACATAGTTTTAACATAGGACCCTATGGGAAAAAATGTTTTAAAATCTTCTCCTCTGAAACCAGTAAACCAATATAGCAAACATGTCATTGATGGTCCTTCGGTGGTCAACTTCCAAAATTGTGTTCAGTGACCCCAATCTCGGTCCAAAATGGCCACCGTCAGCGGCCATAGTTTTAACATAGGACCCAATGGGAAAATTGTTTAAAAGTCTTCTCCTCTGAAACCAGTCAGCCAATTTAAAGCAAACATGGCATGGATGTTCCTTGGGTAGTATATACTTTCAAAATTGTGTCCGGTGACCACAACCTTCATCCAAGATGGCTACCATGAGCAGACATAGTTTTAACATAGAACCTATGGGATTTGAATAGTAACTTAGATGTATTCGGCATGCAGACATTCTTAAGAGGACTTATTTATATCAGGTGAGCGATACAGGCTCACCTGAGCCTCTAGTTTTTATCCCCCCGCGATAGCGGTGAGGGGATATAGTAATAGCGGCCGTCTGTCCATCCGTCACACTTTCTTGTTTACGCGATAACTTGAGTAAACATGGATAGATTTGAATATTTTTTTGCATGTGGCTTGTAATTACCATTATCTTGGATGGGTTCTAACATGGAAATATTTGAAGCAAGAGTTTTGGGGGAAAATGTTAGTTTTTGGTTGAAAAATCACCAATTTTGAGAATTGTGTCTTGTTTAGGAGATAACTTTAGTAAACATGGATAAATTTGAATAATTTTTTGCGTGTGGCTTGTAAATATCATTATCTTGGATGGGTTCATACACGGAAATATTTGAAGCAAGGGTTTTGGGGGAAAATGTTAGTTTTTGGTTGAAAAATCACAAATTTTGAGAATTGTGTTTTGTTTATGTGATAACTTTAGTAAACATGGATAGATTCAAATAATCTTTGCATGTGGCTTGTAAGTATGTTATGCATTAAGACTGCAAGGCTGCTTTCTATAAATATATAAATCTAAATATTATGCAAGTGTGGGGGGATAGTCGCGCATTCATGCGCTAGGCGGTTCTTTTATTTTTTTACATTTTGTCAATTGTAACCTGTAACCAGCATCCTTAATTTGTATAGAAAATAAAATGATAGGTGCTTAGGGTTATAGAGTTTAACGCACAAGTCACTCACATACTTTATCACATAATGTTGTATCGAGTACACCTCACTGAGCGGGATTCCAACTCACAACACTAGTGGTGATAGGTACTGATTGCATAGGAAGTTATAAATCCAACTACTATATGATCCCGACCAATAACGGACCCTAAAATGAAAATTAAGACTGTCACAAGGGAAAGTGAATATATATAGATTCTCCTTCAGTTGCCCGTGGGTTACGATATTTCTCTACTCAAGAGAGTTAAATTAAAAATTTTTAACCACAAGCCATTAGACGAGTGGTTAAAATTTTTAATTTAACTCTCGAGAGTGGAAAAATATCGTAACCCACATGGGCAACTGAAGGAGAATTTATTTCTCCCATTATTTAACACGAACTTTATTTCAAAAGCCGTGAAACGAGTCAAATGCGGGGAAAGGCACGAGAAATTTTAATCCTTTAGAGGATTACAGATTTTTCCACCACTGGTTCAGCGGGGTTAAAACGCCGTAATAATGGGAGAAAAGATATTACACATTGTGTAGATGGACCTCTATTTGTATCGATATTTAATATTCTAAACCAGTTTATATTTTAAGATCATTTATAAATTACTTGGTAGAAAAATTTGAGTGTTGTGTAGATTTGATATTTTTCTATGTACGAAGAGTTTGAAGATACTGCAGGGTAATCAGAATCCTTAAATAGAAGAAGGACAAACAACACATTCAGTGTTTTGTATGAAATGTTTTTTTTTGTTTTTTGTTTTTTTTTTAAATCATATGCCACTGACATGTAGATTCAGAACACTCATATAAGCTTATTTTACTTCTGAGGTTTAAAAAACATTTCTTTTTTTGTGTGAAAATTTTAAATGGTGGAAGATCTTCAATAATTTTACTTTTTATTTTCGGTTGAACTTTGTTGTTGTCAACATACTAAAAAAACTGGTTTCAACATTCATACAACTGCATTCTGTAACAATTTATAAACTGTTCTATAAATTTAAAAGATGAGCAAAGATAGATTGATAGCACATTTGTAAAAACATTTTTTTGTGAAGAAAAATGAGTATACATGTTTTCTATTTTTTAAATATTTTTTGTATAAAAAAAAGTTTATATTTCTGTAAAAGTTTTTTTTTTTAATTTCTAATTTGCAAAATAAATCTTTATTTATTAATCAATAGATTAAGGAAAATCTTTGTTTGAAATTAATATTCTAGCAACTTAGCTTACAACAAACAGAAATAGCGAAACATACCAACAATGTGGTTTAAATTCACAGTGATTTAATATTTATATTTTCACAATTTGCCAGAGGCCAGCCAATATTGAACAGGGAGAAACAGATAATACTTTACCTAGAACGGTTGAAAGGGTAAACAAAAATTGTGGTATTTGAGGCTGTATGTGTTGTTATTGTAATGGCCAAGGTGCACTTCTCTTTACATAAACAGACAATGTTGGGACGTGTGTTATTATGTTGTGATTGATTATGTATTATTTTTATTATGTTGGGATGTTTATTCTGATTCTGAGAGTGAAAACTGTTTCTCAGTTTTGTTTCTTTGCACATAATTTCTTTCACTTTTTATTTTTGGTTTCCCTGCAATTATTTACAGTGTTGCAATGGGGGAAAAAAGCTTGAAAGGACATTGTAAGATTAAATGTTTTATGTTTTCTGTATATTTTTGGCATGCTTGTATTTGTTGCCTATATGTCTTATGCCATTTTGCACTGGTTTCAGTTGCATGCTATTACAATATTTTACAATTAAAATAAAGTTAAATTAATGTCTGAAAAACCTAATTCTCACCACACTAAATATTTTGATAATTTTTTTTTATAAAATTTAACAGTGTTTTCCTAATTAATTTTCTTGTTTAACTAATACGGTTTCCGTTGTTAAAATGACAGTATCTGTTATGTGTTATTTTAATAATTTTTTATCTTGTAATTTCAGGTTCTACAAAGAGCTTTCCAGAAAACACTAGACCCAATATCCCAGTTTGTGTTGCATGAAGCAAAGTTAGTATACTTAAATATTGTTGCTACTATTAATTAAGTAAGTAGGATATAGGTGATAAGTTTTTATTGTCACTTTCAGCAATATTTCAGCTATATCACGGTTGCCAGTCCTAATGGCAGAAGGAACTCTTGATAGGTGAAGCCACCAGCCATGTGTAGGTGTCTGGAAATATTTACACTTGAGATAGGTATCTGAACAGCCACCCAAGCCTCCTAAAAAAATGTAGGATCATTGATAAAACTGGTAAGATGAGTCCACTTGTACCAGATTTGAAAGACTGCAAGTTTAAAAGTAAAATCTACACAAGCCAAAAGGCAAAACCTTGGATTAACATGAACTCCTACAAAAATCATGACTGTATGAGGATGAATTTAAGTCAAGTTCAATCAAACTTGCTTTAAAGGGCACCTCTACATAACATATCACTGTCTATAAAGGGCAACATCATGTTTCCCATTAATAAATACTGTATATAATGGGCAACTGCTGATAAAGAAGACTTTTTTTAAGTTCTCTTGGGTGTCCTTTATATACAGGGTTGACTGTTTATTATAGTAATTATTTATAAAATGGATATTGTACTGAAATCTTTGGAAATTATTGGAATAATATAATGAATTCATGTAATATTTCTGCAAAAATTTAAGATGAAATATTAAATGCTCAGACTTGAAATAATAATGGCTTATACATGTTCTATTCCAGACCTTTAGTGAAACTATCATTAGTTGGACTTTTCAAATCATGTCTAGGCCTACTTTCTGCCATGTTAGCAGACAACAGGGAGACCAGTGAGGACCATGTAGAACGACTCTTTCTGTTCTGTTTGATTTGGACATTTGGTGGACTGTTAGATAGTCATGACAGAAAGATTTTCAGTGAAAAACTTAAGACACTTTCTAATACGTAAGTAAACATTCTTTGTACTTTAAAGTAGTAATATACCGTAATTTTTTGTTTGTTTGTTTGTTTGATGGTGTTTAACAATATTTCAGTTACATGTATATCATGGCGGTCAGTTTTATATGTGGAGGGAAGCGGAGAACCTGGAGAAAACCACTGACCTGTCGTAAGTCACTGATAAGCTTTATCACATAATGTTGTACACCTCACCCTTATTGAGATTCAAACTCACAACATCAGGCACTGATTGCATAGGTAGTTGTGAATCCAACTACCATGCGATCATGGCCACGACGGCCCTGCTATGCCATAATTAGTAGTGCATAACAAGTATTAATGTATAATACACACTTCCTATTTTCCTTTCAATAACTGATTGTTTCTTAATCATAAAAGTGAGTATTTGACATCAATATTTATGGTAATGTAAGCTGTAAATGCTTAAATTAATATCAACTACATGTTTGTATATCAAAACAGTATCCATGTTTAAACTTATATATCACCTTGGAAACAGTAGTTTTCTTTTGTTATTCTGTTAAATAATACATGTACATAAGTAACATGATATAAAATATTATCATTTTGAAGAACTAGATATGATGAAGTTAATACAGTAATTCATAATTTCATCCCATAGATATGATGAAGTTAATACAGTAATTCATAATTTCATCCCATAGATATGATGAAGTTGAGTACAGTAATTCATAATTTCATCCCATAGATATGATGAAGTTAATACAGTAATTCATAATTTTATCCCATAGATATGATGAAGTTAATACAGTAATTCATAATTTTATCCCATCCCATTGAAACTTGACCACATTTATATAATGTATCCTCCACTTTAATAGTTTACCAGATGATGATAGACAGATATGTGTGTTTGATTACTATGTGGATGAGTCTGGTGATTGGGACCCTTGGGCTTCTAAAGTCAGTGAATCAGTGTATTCAGATCAGCAAGACATGCTGGGAGAAGTATTTGTGGACTCTATCAACACGGTGAGTAATAAATTACGTTAGTTTTAAATCATTCTTGCTGTCCCACAGTGACTGTGGAATTAGTGACAACAATAAAGCATTGTTCTTTTACTACCACAGTGACTGTGGAATTAGTGACAACAATAAAGCATTGTTCTTTTACTACCACAGTGACTGTGGAATTAGTAACAACAATAAAGCATTGTTCTTTTACTACCACAGTGACTGTGGAATTAGTAACAACAATAAAGCATTGTTCTTTTACTACCACAGTGACTGTGGAATTAGTAACAATAAAGCATTGTTCTTTTACTACCACAGTGACTGGAATTAGTAACAACAATAAAGCATTGTTCTTTTACTACTACCTTTGTAAAGTTCCAGCCCAAATCACCACACCCACATGTTTTGTAAATATGAGAATATAAAGTTTATCAACCTTTTCAGATGTTATTCATAATAGTGATTGGCAAGTAAAAACATTGCTAATCTGTTATTTTAGACATAAGCTAACATATGCTAGAAATTAAATTTTTCTCTCTGATTTATTTAATAAGTGTTTATATTTGTGAACTTCAAGAATTTGTGGGTTCATACCACACAAGAGATAGTATTGTGTACTCAATATCCCATATGACAATGTACACATGATAAAAACTGTGATATTGATCATAACATGTTGATATTCACAAGTCTATTGTTTTTGTTTTATTTATAGATACGAACCAAAATCTTGATAGATTTTGCATCTGCATCAGGACTGAACGTACTGTTGGTTGGACCGCATGGTTCAGGAAAGACAACTCTAATTAATGACTTTATGGATTTACAAGGTTAGCTTTGATTGTGCTGTGTTTACATGATATTTCTGATACACATTATAATCACTGCATGCGTCAAGCCAAATTTGATAACTGCTTGTATCAAACCAAATATGATAACTGCATGTGTCAAACTAAATATGATAACTGCATGTGTCAAACTAAATATGATAACTGCTTGTATCAAACCAAATATGATAACTGCATGTGTCAAACTAAATATGATAACTGCTTGTGTCAAACCAAATATGATAACTGCATGTGTCAAACTAAATATGATAACTGCATGTGTCAAACCAAATATGATAACTGCATGTGTCAAACTAAATATGATAACTGCATGTGTCAAACTAAATATGATAACTGCTTGTATCAAACCAAATATGATTACTGCATGTGTCAAACTAAATATGATAACTGCATGTGTCAAACTAAATATGATAACTGCTTGTATCAAACCAAATATGATTAACTGCATGTGTCAAACTAAATATGATAACTGCTTGTATCAAACCAAATATGATAACTGCATGTGTCAAGCTAAATATGATAACTGCTTGTGTCAAACCAAATATGATAACTGCATGTGTCAAACCAAATATGATAACTGCATGTGTCAAACTAAATATGATAACTGCATGTGTCAAACTAAATATGATAACTGCATGTGTCAAACCAAATATTATGTTAACTGCATGTGTCAAACTAAATATGATAACTGCATGTGTATTTTTACAAATATTAAAACCCTTTTTCCTTATTAAATATCAATTGTTTTCAATGTATGAATGCCAGTTTATTTCTTGACAGTTTAAGCCCAATGTCAGAAAACTAAACTGGAACAATAATTCAATTTTGTTCTGACATTCTACCCTTGAATTAATTTGAATTTATGTCCTTAAGATTACATAAAAGCACATTTCACTGAAAAGGAGCTGATTAATAAAATAGTGTTGAAATTTATTATTTTGATATGAAATGTCCTTTGTTATAATTAATAGTTTGTAATAATATACTGATGTTGAAAGAATGATATGTGTTTAAATTAAATACACAATATAAAACTTTTATTTATACCGAAAAAAAAAAATAGAAAAAGGGAAGCAACTGATATTGCTTTCAAAAAACAGTAAGTGGTTTTAGGTTTGAAATTACTCTTTACATTTTAATTTTTACAATGTATTAATTAGAAATTTTGCAATACAATTCAATCAGTTATAACTTAAGATTTTTTTTAGTGAATTTTTTTTTAAAAGTGTATAAAATTATGAATTGTATGTCATGAAATAAAAAAATGATGAAATTCATTGCAATTTTGCTTATGATACATAAAAAAAAAATGTGAAAAGAGTAAATTGGTGGCAAATTTATATTAATTTTGGAAAATGGTATTAATTTGAAATTTAAAAATAACCTTGCTTGGTCTTGGACGTTTAAATTCTAACAGTTTTAACAATTTCACTCTTAATGTTTATGACAGAAAGGCTACAACATTACAAATCATCTTCTGGTAAAAGTCTAGATGCCAGACTTTATATAATATATATCTGATATGCTAGCATTAATAATCAGGCTGTGTTTGTTGTATTTGGTCTTCTTGCATAATAATTGAAGCTGCTTTTTTTATAACCTTTTTATAAGTTTTATGTGAAATTATAGAAATATGTTCAACATTGTTTTAGTATCTCCTTCTTATGAATTTACCCCACCACCCTTTTTCGACAAAACAAAACTAATTGAGTTAAGTTATGGATACATTGTATTTTAATGCCACTTTCAACAATATTTCAGTTAATTTGTGATGGTCATTTTTATTGATGGAGGAATCTTATATGCCTGCAGAAAGCCACAGACAAAATTTATTACATAAAGTTGTATTAAACACACCTTACCATGGGTGCAAATCAAAGTCACAATTTTAGTGTTGGTCACTGATTACATAGGTAGATGGAAATCTAACTATCATATAAACATAGCCATGGCTGCTTCCTAAACTACATCTAGTTGACAAAAATCATTATGTCAGATCTGTCATATGTCTTATCTATATATTAAGTTTACATTTTGATATTGTTTGACTTATTAGCTAGCTTTGAGTGATATTTAATCATTGTTTTATGTGTGGCTTGATATATTATACCACATATTTTCAGCTTAATCTCTTGTAGTCCAACTTATTTACCTTTTTTACATTGAATAAGTTGAGTAATCAAGTTATCTGGAGTACCCTTTGCATTAAGTTCTCAGAAAAATAATAACTAAAGAAGGTTTGGTTAACAAGGTTTTGTTTGTAATGGTTTAATGTGGTGTTCTTTCTTTGCGATAGAGATATTTTCCTTGCCATTTTTTGTGAGAAAAAAAATTTCCAACATTAAATTAGTAAAAAGTACCAGTATCATGTGTAATTGCCAAGCTACCTCTTGTTTTTTGTTCTCACGAAATACTGCTAAAAGTAGTGTTTAACACCAATCAATTTTTTCGTTTTTTTGCCCAATGCATCATATTTATAATGTCAGGTGATTTAGCTTTTATGTTTTCAGTAAAGCAACATAAACAAATAAAGGCCTGTCTGTATAAAAATAATCAAGGGCATATGCTACTTTATGTTAATTTGTCTCAGTGAAGAAGAAAATTAAATTAAAAAACAATACAAGGGAATATTAGAATTGTTTCATTCTTTATACATCAAATTGTACATGTGTATTTCCTGAAATTATTTACCTTTATTTAATGTAATACAAAATGTAGTCAATTTCTGTGGTGAATAATTTATAATTAAAAAGTTAGACTGATTGTAGATAAATAGAAATCTATGGTATATTTGTGTGATGTAGGAATTTGAAATGTTTGGTTTTTTTTTTAATAAAAAGTAAAGTTTTATGTTTACCTTTTACAGATCCACAGATCTCTGTATGTAAAAAGTTGGTATTTTCGGGATCTTCAAGTGCACAACAGTTACAGAACTTCATAGAGTCAAACATTTATCATAGACAAGGTCAGAAGAAATGTTTTCATATTTAGTTTTAATGCTTTTTTATTTATTTGAAGGATCAAATTTTAATATTTTGTTCTGGTAAGAATTGTTTTGTTCTCAATTTAGATTTATTTTATGTCTACTAATACTTATGCTTGAAAGGAATTGATGCTCAGTAGAAAGTGACTTAAGTTATGGTACCTGATGCTCAGTAGAAAGTGACTTAAGTTATGGTACCTGATGCTCAGTAGGAAGTGACTTAAGTTATGGTACCTGATGCTCAGTAGGAAGTGACTTAAGTTATGGTACCTGATGCTCAGTAGTGACTTAAGTTATGGTACCTGATGCTCAGTAGGAAGTGACTTAAGTTATGGTACCTGATGATCAGTAGGAAGTGACTTAAGTTATGGTACCTGATGCTCAGTAGGAAGTGACTTAAGTTATGGTACCTGATGATCAGTAGGAAGTGACTTAAGTTATGGTACCTGATGATCAGTAGGAAGTGACTTAAGTTATGGTACCTGATGCTCAGTAGGAAGTGACTTAAGTTATGGTACCTGATGCTTAGTTGTATAATATTCTACCCATTACTTTGTAAGCATTGTCACATAATTGCTTAGTTGTATGATGACGGAGAAGCTGTAAGTTTTTGAGAGACCTCATTGGTTGTGTGAAATAGAGTGCTCTACTAGCTATAGGGTGAAGATGATCCTGGATTCAATACTGGTTCAGGACTATAAGATTGGTATTTACTAGTACTACATCTGCAGTAAGCATCCAGCATTAAGGACTAACATAAAAAACTTGTTGACTCTTAGTCAGACTTGAGCGAGATGTTTAACTATAGACTATTTTTATTAAGGAAATTTTAAAATATTTTAAATAGAAATATTGAAGTCCTACTCTACATGTAGGTCTAATGCACAGCAGACATGGTCATCATCACATAGTTTTAAAAAAGTAACTATTCTGGTCGTGATATAACTAAACAAATTGCTCACTTATGTTATACACCACTCACTCATGACCGCTTAGCATTAAAACATTCATCTCTCAGACTCACTTAGCATTAAAACATTCATCTCTCACTTAGCATTAAAACATTCATCTTTCACTTAGCATTAAAAAGCAATCACTTACTCTGACTCATATAGCATTAAACAAACATACCTCACTCATGCTTACTTAATGTTAAAATTTCAATGGCTCTCACACTCATTTGGAGTTAACCAATAATCATATTCTCACTCACTTAGCCCTAAGCAACAGCCAGTCACTCATTCAGGCTCACAAAACATTTAAAACATGCATCATCTGATTTTATTTTTGTGCTAAACAACAATAACTCACTCAGAATTAAGCAGCAATCATTAACTCACTAATACATAGCATTAAACAACAATTACTCACTCAGAATTAAGCAGCAATCATTAACTCACTAATACATAGCATTTAACAACAATAACTCACTCAGAATTAAGCAGCAATCATTAA
>MJUT01048230.1:238527-253327 GCA_002080005.1 Gigantidas platifrons | reverse complement strand
CAATTACTCACTCACTCATTTTTTATGAATATTACAGGTTTTGTATATGGTGCAAAAGAGAACAAGAAATTGAAGGTGTTTATAGATGATGTAAATCTGCCTGTCCCTGATGAACATAATGTACAGAAATGTAATGAAGTATGTATTGAAAACTGGTTTAGAGAGATCATTGGATAATATGGGTACCAGATCTGCTTTGATGAATTGATATAGATACCAGATTAATTGTGATCTGTTTATGTATAAAAACGTCAGTGATTTTATTTCAAATTTTATTATCAGTGATCATGAATAGGTAAGCTTTATAAACAAAAATGGATTTAATAATTCTTTTAATAACACAAAGATATTTTCTTTCCAGCTTTCATATAGAATTAGATGACTTTTTATTTACAATCACAGTCTTGGAGGGCAACGTTTTGTAGTTAATAGGACTTACAAATATTTTAAGAGAATATAAGGAGTTTAGAGGGCTATTAGGTTCGATTAATCAAAATTTTTTGCAAAATGTATCTAACTTGCAAATTTTATTTTCATGCCAAATAACTACATTTCAGTTGCTGAGACAGTTACTAGATGATAAAACTCTTTGTACAGTTGAGAAGCCTTTTGAATGGAAGACTGTTGAAGGGTTCAATGTGATTGGAGCAATGTCTATGAGTGATAACCCTGGTGTATCATGCACAAAGTTGTCTGAACGATTCTTGGTACGTGTTGCAATCAACAGAAAGAGTTATTTTTACATAATTAAATTGTGAAACATAACATTAAAAAAAATAAACAACATTGATAAAAAAAAAATCGTCTGCTACCAAAAAAAAACAAAAAAAAAACCGAAAAAGACAAAACTAAGTAAAATAAAGAAAACTGGGAGTGAGACCAGAGGCTTTGTACTTGTTGCTTAGTATTCATATCTTATAAAGTCGAAACCTTGATATATCAAACTCATATAAGTTGTTTTCATCGATAACTTGAAGTAAAAATCTTGACCCTTCATAGTAATTGTTAATTAAATTTAACCTGGTAACTCAAATTAATGGTTAATTCAAACCAGCTCTTGTGTTCGGAATGGATAGGTGCTAAATTAACAAACATTTCCTACAAGAATTGGGACTTTATTTAAAGTTTGGTTTATACAGTATTCCATTTTATTAAGGTTTCGGTTTAAACATGTTTTACTGAAGTAGGTCACCTCAACTATGGCATAAGGTCAGACTGTAATATACAAAAAAGATATATGTACTCACATAGGTATCACTATGACTTTCTATGACCACACATTTTTTGCTTTTTTTTAAAACAAGATAATAGTGATACTTTGACTGTAGCCATTACACAGATATTTTGTAGTGTTCAGTTTTTATTAAATAATTCTGGTATTTTGATTGTAATGTTTACAGAGACATTTTGCAGTGTTCAGTTTTTTATGAAACAATTGTGATATTTTGATTGTAATGTTTACAAAGACATTTTGCAGTGTTCAGTTTTTTATGAAATAATTCTGATATTTTGATTGTAATGTTTACAGAGACATTTTGCAGTGTTCCACCTTACAGCTCCTGAAGGAGAAGCTCTGAAGAACATTGTTTATGGAATCCTAGATGTAAGTGTCATTGTATGAAGTCAAAAGTCCATTGGTGTCCAATGCAGTAATGTTAAATTATCTCCCTTTTTTTAGCATTTATGGAGTCTAGGTTTAAAAATATCATTAATCAATGCAATGTCAACATGTATTGTTTACTTTACAAGTGCAGTATATTATAACTGAAGTCATGATGTCCATTTCAACCAATCTTGGCTTGGTTGGTTTTTGGCCCAGCTTTGCATCTAAAATAGCAGCCATTGCCAAATCAAAAATATAATTGTTTTTAGATGGTCAAAACATCTATATTTTGAGCTGGAATTGCCTTAAATTTAAACTATGATGATGCAATGTTTAACATGCTTTTTTTTAATTTCTTTAGAATATCTAATTTACATTTTTGCTAATCAATATTATTGAGTTACTACAAGCTGCTAGAAATATTTGTTTGTTTTGTACACGAGGCCAAGCACATTTAGAATATAGTTGTTAAATATTTATTTTTTTACTTTTAGTTAAATATGACTGATGGAGACAGACCAGGTCTAGATATAGAACTACATAATAATCTGGTGAAAGCTTCATGTGAAATGTTGAAAGCAGTACAAGAAGTACTGAAATCTACTCCAATGCCAGGCCGTAAACATTATCTGTACACACTGAAGGACATTACAACGTGTTTCCAGGTGTGTGGTTATATAAGATTTACTGAAGTTTTACTACACATGTAAACAAGGCACATAGTAAATGACACATTTTTGTAGGGTTATGGTGTTTAATGCCACTTTCAACAATATTTCAGCTATATCATGGTGGTCAGTTTTATTGGTGGAGTACATTCTGAAAAAATAACAAAAATAATAAAATAAGATAAAGTAAATATGTCCTAACCTTGAATCCAATTCTATAAAAATAAATAAGGGCATATTCTTATTGAATATTTTGAAAGAATATTTCATACAACTACAGTTGAAGCAAATGTAAACAAGAATATATCTTTGAAAGTATATGTATGTTTATTTAGGTATGATCTGTCTTTTGAAAATTTATAATTTAGTACAGGGATAATTTTAGTAATTTACAATGAAGAGGAAATATGCAACTATAAATTAATTTCCAATTTCTTTTCAGTGCTTGAAGAGACTGCCAGAAGAGAGCCGAGCAGATGAGACATTGATTCCAGTGATATCGCTATGGAAACATGAAATGACTAGAATTATGAGAGATAGAATATCTAGAACTGCAGATCTCAACTGGTTTGATCAAACTATCAATGAAATACTTTCGGAGGTAATGTCTGTTTATTAAGATGATTTTTTCATAATTTTGGTCAGTAATTCTGAGAATTAAGATAATTATATAAATGGAATCTTAATTTGAATTTGCTTTATATGATTTTAAAAATATATTACAAGTAAATAAAAAGAGATAGTTATAAATAATTAGAATATCTAAATATTAGAAGATATTGTTATTTTTAAGTAGAAAACTGTAATTCACTTGATCCTCTCCATAGTCATATAAGATTTCATATTATCACTTGTTATAATGTCTTATATAAGAATTGCATACTTTTTTTCATCAGACATTCCCAGAAGTCAAAGGACCATTTATGGACCATTTCGTTACCTTCCCAACAGATGCTAGATACCAAAGACCTGTGACTTCTGTTGGTGGTAAAAATGTGAAGGTTTGTATATGGTTAATATACCCTACTGTATTGTACATACAGTATTTAATTGTTGAATTTATCGACAATTTGGGATTTAATGCAGATGTTTTAATGACATTGTTCCCTAGGATAAAGCTGATGACCGTAACTGCAATTTCGGTCATCCCAAGATGGCGGACATGGAATCGGGCAAGAATCTATTTTGTCGATTAAATTGTTTCTGTTATGTATTTTAAATGGCACATGCATTGATACGACAGTAATCTATGAACTTATCACAAGGAAATCACAAATTATGACTGAAAAATATATATGAAAGAGAAAATTCGATTTTAAAAAATCGCTAAGATGACCGTAACTGAAAACTGAGATGACCGTAATTGCAGTTTTAAGTTACGGTCATCTTAGCGATTTTTTATAATCGGATTTTCTCTTTCATATGCATTTTTCAGTTGTAATTTGGGATTTCCTTGTGAAAAGTTCATAGATTACTATCGTACTAATGCGTGTGTCATTTAGAATACATTATAGAAACAATTTAATCGACAAAAAAGATTCTTAGCTAATTTGATGTCCGACATCTTGGGATGACTGTAATTTACAGTTACGGTCATCAGCTTTACCCCAGTGATTGTTCCAACATAATTTCAATTACCGGTATATTAGGTTTTTCTGTTTTTGTTGATAAATGACACAAAGCACTTAGTGATGAAAATCCTTTGTCAGTGAAGTTTGTGAAAAGCTTTTTAACTTTTACCAAAATATTTTATGAAATTCTAAAAAGGATTTGTCTGTACCATTTAATTTTACTGATTGCAAGGATATTATTAGGGACTCTGATTTTTAAATATTTGTTTTTGTTGTTTTTTTTGCCAGTAATTGATTGTGTATTGTATTTATTGATGTATAATAATAGTAATACATCACTTCTAAGGTCGTCATTAAGTGATTATTTTTTTTTTTTTTTTTTTTTTTTTGAGTGATTATTAAATCATGGATTATTTAGATAATTTGCATCTGGTACTGTGAAACCTAATAAAACAATTAATTTTTGGACCAATCGTTCTCTTCATAATAGACAGGTGTTTGGACTTAGGCAGGTTAAATTACATTGGGTCTAATAGGTCTGATGGTTTTGTAGGGGGAGGCTTATTTTACAGGGTTTTACTTTGTAATCAAAAATAAACAACAAATAAATAAGATGATCATTTACTGAAAACAAACAGTTGATTTAAGCTATTTTTTTATATTCTAGATTGCACTCCAACCTATTGACAATTTGAGGGATATCCATAGTTGTCTCAACACACACTTGACACGTTATAATGAGGAATTTGGAAATATACCACTCAACATCATGTTGTCAGATTTCATCATTGATCATCTGATCAGAATGCACAGAGTCCTCAGCTTCCATCATGGGTATGTATTATATATATATCTATAAAGTCAAAGACTAATGCATGTGAACGCAATACAATATAATGAAGTTTTAGGTTGTAGGTTATCTGTGTTTTATGTCACTTGACACTATATCATTTTTTATCGTTACCCTACCTACCACAGGATACTGACAAACTTTATCATATTAAGTGCTGTATCAAGTACACCTCATCACGGACAGGAATTGAACTCACAACTCACAAGTGGTGAAAGATGCTGGTTTTATTAATGATAACTTTATTAATGCTCTATTATACCCTTATAGATGTAAATATACGCTGTTTTAGTTTAATGATAATCATGTATCAGTTATACATGTTATGGTTCCAGATTATTTATCAAATTTTTTACTATCAAACAGACAGCAGCAAGTCGCAAGAACAAAAAATAAGTTTAACTTAACATGCAAAATTGAATTGTACTAAAACTTCAACTACATGGTTGATTTAATTTTACAGTGGCAACTTGTTGCTTATTGGTTCAGTTGGATCCCACCTTTCAACTCTGTGTAGACTGGCCCTGCATGTAGCTGACATCCCTATACACAAAATGGACACTTCCAAACAAAGTAACTTCTTTGATGGTCTGAGGTCAGCTGTCAGACTCAGTGGAGCAGAAAATAAAATACTAACTGTTGTATTTACTGTAAGTACTTATTTAATGATAAATAAGATTTATATACATGTACATACTAACAATGTTGAGAATTTTTGCTTAAATTATGAATAAAACTAATAGGATAACAAAATAACAATTTATTTCATGAGTCACATTTTAAAACAACCAATCGACAACAAGCCTACATATTTGTTAGGTATTGAATAGTATGGTGGTTTTGTGTAGGAGTAGAGAACTTTCAGATATGAATCACACATTATCTGAACTGATCTGATTCACGATGATTTCAGAAAACCACTGAACTGTCGCAAGTCATTGACAAACTTTATCACCTAATGTTGTATCGAGTACACTTTGCCATGAAGGGGGTTACTTTTAATGTAGATATGTAGCATAAATACACGAAATCACTCAGGATTAATGGCCACAATTTGTCTGGCAGTGGGCATGTGCAAAGCAAAAGATATTCACAGTTTTATCTTGGCATTGTTTATATAGCAAATGAATGATGTCATATTAGAATTGATACACACAATATTTTCTATTCAAGCTATCTGTGACTTGAAATATAGAACAGCAATAAAAGTGCTGTTCTTTACTTTAATTTGTGTCCAAGTGTAATGTTGGATAGTCTCTCATGTTCGTATACATCCATATCCTTTCTTACTAATGAATGTTTTAATTACTTTAGGCACGTGACCTACAGGATCCAGTGTACTTAGATGCCATTAACAGTTTATTAATCAGTGGAGAAGTACCACATCTATTTACAAATGATGAAATGGAAGGACTACTTCAGGTAATCTTAAAGAAAACCAAAACAAACAAAATGTTTTCTTTATTACTATATCTTTTAAAATCTGTCTGTCAACAATTCACCCTTTGGAAATCAAACTACCATATGATCATGATCATGATGGCCCTACAGTATAAATAAAAAAAAACATATGCAAAAAAGAAAATTGTCTGGTGATGCCTTACATTGCTTAGTTTTCCAACGACTCTTAGATAAAGACACTGATATGACAAACAAGTTCAAGGCATGGATTTAGAATATATGTAAGAGCTAATTAATTTGACTCAAGACTGGAACAGAAGAGACATATTGATTTAACATGGCAAAGCAGAGACTGGAACAGAAGAGACATATTGATTTAACATGGCAAAGTAGAGACTAGAACAGAAGAGACATATTGATTAGAACAGAAGAGACATATTGATTTATCATGGGGCAAAGCAGAATTTCATAGATGTGAGTTTATGTTGAAGCCTTTGTTTTCTGCATATAAATAACTTATTGATATTATACATAGAGTAGTGTATTATTCATTAGGGAAAAATAAATTTTTAACTTTACAGGCCATTGCACCAGCCATGAAGAGAGAATTCCCTAGTATGTCAGTAGATCCTATGAAGTTCTTTGTAGCTAGAGTGAAGAGTAACATGCACATGATTTTGTGTCTACAGCCTGGTCATGAATTACTGGGAACAGCTTCTAGGTAAGTACACACACGCATGATTTTGTGTCTACATCCTGGCTATGAATTACTGGGAACAGCTTTTAGGTAAGTACACACACACATGATTTTGTGTCTACAGCCTGGCCATGAATTACTGGGAACATCTTCTAGGTAAGTACACACACACACATGATTTGGTGTCTACAGCCTGGCCATGAATTACTGGGAACAGCTTCTAGGTAAGTACACACACGCATGATTTTGTGTCTACAGCCTGGCTATGAATTACTGGGAACAGCTTTTAGGTAAGTACACACACACACATGATTTTGTGTCTACATCCTGGCCATGAATTACTGGGAACAGCTTCTAGGTAAGCACACACACACACATGCATGCACACACGCATTCACACACGCATGCACACACACACACACCCTGACAAAGTACTGGGAACAGCTTCAAGGTAAGTACACACACATGACACATGATTTTGTGTCTACAGCCTGACCATGAATTACTGGGAACAGCTTCTATGTAAGTACACACACATGATTTTGTGTCTACATCCTGACCATAAAGTACTTAATGTAAGTCTGATAAGACAGTTTTAACTATATAGACTTCACACATTATTTTTGTGACACTTTATTGTGTAGACAAGTCCAAATTCCAGTGGAATTTTACTTCAATGAATTTAAAATATAAATTAAACTTCTACCTTATCATAAATGAAAGCTTAATAACACGAAGCTAATTTAATAGGTACATGACTATGATTTTTCATGATATTTTGAAAGTTTAAAAATGTGTACAGTTTACACATTAAACAGCTTTGAAACAGAAAAAATGTGAAACTTTAAATCTTTTGTAGTTAAATGATAATAATTACTTAGGGGTTCACGACTGGTGCCATTATTGGGGCAGATAATTCTACAGGAGCATCTGGTCTGGCTACCTAATTACTTAGGGGTTCACGACTGGTGCCATTATTGGGGCAGATAATTCTACAGGAGCATCTGGTATGGCTCCCTAATTACTTAGGGATTCACGACTGGTGCCATTATTGGAGCAGATAATTCTACAGGAGCATCTGGTCTGGCTCCCTAATTTTTATTGGAGTACATGTATGTGATGTCCAGGCTTGCTTATACTGTTATTATTTTTTTCTGTAGCTGGATCATCTCTTTACTATGTTATGCCTTCAGACCATGATACTATGCTTATATGAATAAATCACATTACTTTAAGTTTCTTCTGATTTAATGTATGATTTTTATCCTATTTTTCTGTTGACATTCATGTACCAGATAATATTTCAGAAAATTTCCCGGGCTGCTAAGTGGATGTGCCATAGATTGGATGTGTGATTGGCCACAGGAATCATTGCTTGGTGAAGCATCTTACTTCATCACCAGGTTCCAACTCGTAGAGGAATTTGAGAACCTAAGGTAAATGTTATGGACAAAATGTAGCTTGACCTGAATAAAAAAACTTGTCTTTTTTATCTCTGGTTTAAACATTTGTTCACTAAATGCTGTAAATGCTTGGTTTTTTTTAACAATCTTAGTCCTGACTTATCAGACTTTCTTGGGGCCTGGGTGGTCTAGTTGTTATAATCAATTACTTCTGACCACAAACTGACATGGGTTAAAACCCCAAATACCCACCTAAAATGTAAATGTTTCTAGACACCTGGGGATTTTCACCGGGAGTCAGTTGGTTATAACTGTCTGTTTTGTCTTCTCCAATAAGTGTAGTAATCATGATATATCTGAAAATTTACTGTAAGTGACAAAAAACCTAATAACCCTTTAGAGCCTCCCACAAGTCAACTGGTTATTTTAATGCTAGTTTAATTCTACATTTGAGGGACTACTGAATATATCAACTCTTCTAATGTCTAAGTAGGATGTAAATATTGTTATTATAGCAAAATTACAAAAGAAGGAAGGCTTTGATTGCCAGTATCTGTAGAGTGAAGCCTTGTATATTAAACAAAAGTTTGTACATGTAACACAGCTCACTGATTGGTTGATTTTTGTTTAAGTGAGCAGTATTTCAGATGAAAACATTTATAAATAGTAAATCAAATAAAATTGTAGCACTGTGATTGGCCTTCAGAACAATTACAAACAGTAAATCAAGTAAAATTGTGGCATTGTGATTGGTCATCAGAAGAATTACAAACAGTAAATCAAGTAAAATTGTGGCACTGTGATTGACCTTCAGAACAATTACAAACAGTAAATCAAGTAAAATTATGGCACTGTGATTGGTCATCAGGAGAATTACAAACAATAAATCAAGTAAAAGGGTGGCACTGTTGAAGCCCAGACCCCACTCCCTGTAGACAACCTCCTATTACTATGCCACAGGGTTCACTCTAAGTTAAACATAGGGAAGTCTGTATTCTACAGGAATTACTATATAATTATGCTGATTATACTTCTCTTTACTTGTAGTGAGAATATAACAACATGTTTGGCTAACATCCATAGTTTTGTACTGAGAGATTGTCGTCAGTTACCATGGGCAGGAGACTTAAGCCCAGAGATCACCATCAACAAAATCAAATATCATGAGAAGAAGAAGGATCAAATAAAGATAGAGGCAGTCAAAGTCCCCAATCTACCATACTCTAAGACCATTCTTCATGAAAGAATCAAGTAAGTCAAAAATTATTTCAATCATTTTCAGTTCTTTCTTTTTATTTAAAATTTTTCAAATCAATTGAAAAAAAAGTTGAGTGGATTGGGTTGATAATTCAATCAACAACACACGATATTTTTTATTTGTGTTTATACTGGAAAGAAATATGTCATGCCATTGAAGAAAAAAAAATCTGTTTTAATGATCATAAATAACCTGTGTATGTTGTCATGATTTATTTCTTAATTTCTAGGAACAGACACAGAAAAGAAGGGGAGATGGCTAAAAATGAAGTTTATATTGGACCAACAACATTTAGACGGTTTATGGAATGTTTTAGATGTCTGTACAATAACAAATCAAAAGAAAGAACACAGGATGTTGAACAGCTCAAGTGAGTTTATTAATAGGAATTAATGGTATAACTGAAAATATAAAAGTTAAAACAGTAATGGTTGACAATATATAACCAACCACATCAATACAAACCACTTCTCTGGTAAACATAAAATACTTCAGAGCACAGAAATGAGAAAAGCCGACAAAACCAACCACCGATATAATCAACCACATTAATATGAACCACTTCTCTGGTAAACGTAAAAAACTTCAAAGCACAGAAATGAGAAAAGTCAACAAAACCAACCACCGATATAACCAACCACATTAATATGAACCACTTCTCTGGTAAGCGTAAAAAATTTCAAAGCACAGAAATGAGAAAAGTCAACAAAACCGACCACCAATATAATCAACCACATTAATATGAACCACTTCTCTGGTAAGCGTAAAAAAACTTCAAAGCACAGAAATGAGAAAAGTCAACAAAACCAACCACCGATATAACCAACCACATTAATATGAACCACTTCTCTGGTAAGCGTAAAAAAATTCAAAGCACAGAAATGAGAAAAGTCAACAAAACCAACCACCGATATAATCAACCACATTAATATGAACCACTTCTCTGGTAAACATCAATAACTTCCAAAACAATCACAATATCTTATTGAAATCTAGGTCTAGATGTTTGTTGCATATTATTTAATTTTTATACGCCCGTCTTTAAGACGGGGCGTATTATGGTATACCAATGTCCGAGTGTCCGTCCGTTTCACATGTCACGCTCTAATTTAAGAACCCCTTGGCTAATTCACTTCAAATTTCACAGAGTTTTTGGAATTGATGGTCTTACGGTCTGTATACTTTATGGTGAAATTTCAAATATTCATTCCAGAGTTATGGGACTTTATTCATCAAATTGTAGGCGATTTTTCGTATGTCGCGCTGTAAATTGAGAACCCCTTGGCCAATTCACTTTAGACTTCGCACAGTTATTGGAATTGATAGTCTAACGGTCTGTATACTTTTTGGTGAAATTTCGATTTTTCATTCCAGAGTTATGGGACTTTATTCATCAAATTGTAGGCGATTTTTCGTATGTCGCACTGTAAATTAAGAACCCCTTCGCCAATTCACTTCAAGCTTCGTACTGTTATTGGAATTGATAGTCTTTACTACTCAACGATTGATGGCATATCCTGACCATTAGATTATTTGGATTTGTTTGCAATATATGTGTATAGTTGTTTTTTTGTCAATACAAAAGGTATATCAAATTATTAAAGTTTTTATTTCAACATAAATGTTGTATAAATGTTCAAATTCATGTTTATGGTGCAGCTGTTGGTGAAATTTAGATTTGTCATTCAAGAGTTATGGGAAAGAAAGTCTTTACAAATATTGTATGAATGTTGACGATGAGCGTATCATGCACTCTTGGCGCAGCTGTTTATTATCTAATGATATATGTTCATGAATGATTGGTTGCTTGAACTATGACCTCTGAAGTGATGTGATACAGAATGTCATTTGAGGGTCGTAGATGGTTATCATTACTACAATGTCAGTTAAAGGCCAAAGGTCATCATGTATATTAAAAAATATATAAAATGGAAATAAACAAATGATAATCAAGAAACATATGATAAAGGACTAAACCTAAAACATATGATAAAGGACTAAACCTAAAACATATGATAAAGGACTAAACCTAAAACATATGATAAAGGACTAAACCTAAAACATATGATAAAGGACTAAACCTAAAACATATGATAAAGGACTAAACCTAAAACATATGATATGAACTAAACACATGATTTGTATGATACTATCACATTTACTTTTATTTAATTACAGAAAAGTCCTGGCAACTTTAGATCAGACAAGGTCAGATGCCAAGGTTATGAGAAAAGCCATTAAAACAATCAGTAATAAATTCCAAGAAGCTACAAAAACAACAGAAGACTTACTCTATAAACTAACAGTTAAAGCTACAGCATTAGAGAAATTGAAGGCAAAAGTGGGCTTGAGTAAATCTCTTGATGCTCACCTTCATCTGACAGAATTGGATACAGAGGAAGAACAAGAAGATGAACTTCTAGAAGAAGGTGGCTAAGCATATATTAATGTTAAAATCTAGAACAAGGTGGCTAAACATGTGTTAATGATAAAATCTAGAACAAGGTGGCTAAACATATGTTAATGTTAAAATCTAAAACAAGGTGGCTAAGCATATGTTAATGTTAAAAATCTAGAAAAATGTGGTTAAACATGTGTTAATGTTAAAATCTAGAACAAGGTGGCTAAACATGTGTTAATGTTAAAATCTAGAACAATGTGGTTAAACATGTGTTAATGTTAAACTGTAGATCAATGTGGTTGAAATGTGTTTAATGTTAAAATTGGAAATGAGATTCAGAATTGTACAAATAAAGATGATCCTCTTTTGGAAGAGGGTAGGAGAGGCAGAAAGGAAGAAATTAGATAAATATTTTGAAATTCTTCTTAAAACCCAGCAATAGAAATGCTACAATATTTACTCTGTGTCATTATTTGATAAGTAGCTTTTGTAGAAATGAATATCTCAGGGTCTATGGGGACATGCTGACATGAGGGTCCACAGTTTAACATAGTCTGCAATAGGGGAAATGTAAAAAATGAATGTTTGTAGAACCAGTAATGAAAATGTATATGACATGAATCATCATTTTGATACACATATTCAAACTTACATAAATAAAGACCCCCAACCAGGGTCTATGAGGCCCAAGCATTGAATGGAGATCCAAAGTTTTACATAAGGTTGTAAAAAATTAAATAATCTTCTCAAGAACCATAATTGATATACCGTATTCATTCTAATTGACGCCCCGGGGCGCTGCATTTTTTCAAAAGGGGAGCGTTAATTTCGTTGCTAAATTCTTCAATTAACACCAATCGCTGTCATCTGAAATAGACTATAACGGACACTGACTTGTTCATCAGCGTCTTGTACATAATGTACATAGATTTGTAGTTTATTAGTTTATTACCGGTAGTAGTCATCCGATTTGCATACTGATAGGATTTATTGTTTAGTATATAACTGGAATACAAATATTTTCCTGGTGTAAATTTGGTAAGTCACTTTCACTTTTTACGGTTGGAAAGGGGGGGGGGGCATCAATTAGAACGAATACGGTATTATAGTATTTTACATGAAATTTCCTTGTGAAATGGAGACTCAACCTTGTGTAAAATTTAGAATAGACTATAATGAGGAAACTTTTTTTAAATGATCTGCCTGAATAACTATATTGATTAGATGGGATCTTTGCCATATTGGTCAATTTTTCTTAATGCACAAGGCTGCAATGGAGAAAATTATAATGCAAAAAGTAGTATTATAAAGAACCATAAAGTGTCAAGTTTTTTATGTAGACTTTGAACATTTACTTGTATTTAGAATAAAAAAATCCAGATTTAGTCTAGTACAATTGAAGACCCCAGAGTCAATGGGGAATAAAGATTTAATAAACTGCATTGGAGTTGCACAAGTTCACACACATTTCCCAGGCAATGGAAAGATTTTGAAAAAATCTTCTTTCGTTTTTTACTGATAGAATAGTTTTTTCATTATATTTTAATATTTCAGAGGAATATGATGATTATGACAGAAAATTTGATAAAATGATGGAATTAAAGTTACAAGATAGACAAGTAAAAGCTAAAGAGGACCTGACTAAAGCTAAGAAAGCTGTAGAAGATAGTAGACAGAATCTAGAATACGCTAAGCAACAGGTATATAGACTTTGTACCATCAACTTGTTTATAAGAGTTCCTATTGGTTAAGTTGAAGTCATCACTTCATAAGTTTTATGGTCGCCACCATAACTTGGTTGACTGTTATGGAATATCTGTGTCACAAATAACCACAGATATGTTCCACTTGTCGTAAACACGTCCCAGTTCTTTCCTCATTCATGAGTTATCGCCGGGTTTGTAACTACATTAACACGACATGTGCCACTATTGGAGCAAGAACTGCTTACCCTTTCAGAGCACCTGAGTTCATCCCCGGTTTTAAGTGGGGTTGGTGTTACTCAATCTTTACTTTTATATGTATGTTTTGTAGATCGTTGTTTGTCCTTTTGTCCTTTTTCTGTCTTTCCTTTAATTTACGGATTCTGATTATCCCTTCTCCTGGCTTACCTGTTTTTCTCGGCCAATTTAATTGACCACCATGATATAATTGATATTATTGTTTAGAGTTGGGTTAAGCAGCTATAATCCTAACCCAACTCATTCTGAAACAGTCAGATGTATGACACAGGTTCAATTCTGGTTGATCATACATGACTTCCTCGGTCCACAATTGTATGAACCACACATTTTTATGATAACATAGCTAATATTGTAGGTATTACACTGGGTTAGGTTTAGGTTTAAAGTATTTAACGACACTTTCAACACTATTTCAGTTATATTGTGGCGGTCATTTTCATTGGTGGAGGCAATCGTAGTACCCGGAGAAAACCACTGATCTGCCTCAAATCACTGGTAAACTTTATCACATAATGTTGTTTCGAGTACACCTTGCCTGAGCGGGATTCAAACTCACAACATTAGTGGTGATGGGCACTGATTCACTGGTTGCACAGGTAGTTGGAAAGCCAATTACCATACAATCACGACCATGACAGCCCATCTGTATCACACTGGAAAATAACTAATATTATACCCCCACTCGTAGAGAGGGGGCTATATTGCAATCACCTTGTTTTAGGTATTACACTGGAAAATAACTAAATAAAATGTTCTAGGTATTACACTGAAAAATAACTAATGTTCTAGGTATTACACTGTAAAATAACTAATGTTCTAGGTATTACACTGGAAAATAACTAATGTTCTAAGTATTACACTGGAAAATAACTAATGTTCTAAGTATTACACTGGAAAATAACTAATGTTCTAGGTATTACACTGGAAAATAACTATGTTCTAGGTATTACACTGGAAAATAACTAATGTTCTAGGTATTACACT
>MJUT01048230.1:214777-236671 GCA_002080005.1 Gigantidas platifrons | reverse complement strand
TACCCCCCCCCCCCCATCATTTATTTTGTATTTTCCATCATACATGTTTATGATTATTATTACATGACTTTTATTTGCTATTTCAATATTTACCCCTTATTTAATGTTGCTTTACAGACTGGGTTTCAAAATGGAAATCTGTTTCACAACGTTCGTTACATCTTGGTAATGAATTACGATGTTGTTATTTGTATATTGTCATCTGATTCTACTTTTTATATATTGAGGCTCTGGAGGGGTGGTCAATTCTAATTTGAGGTATTATTTCATTGTCAAATAATAGAACATTGTATGTTAAAACGAAAATATGATTTTTATATGACCACAAAATTTTTGCGTTTGTATTATGGTATGGCGCTGTTGTTGTCGTCTGTCTGTCTATTGTCATTATGGTTTCTTCACAATAGCTTTTGTTATAGGTGACCAATATTTCTGAATGTCTAATAGATTTTAGAAAATTACATAATTTTAATGGAAAATGATATAAAAGGGACACAAACTTGAAATTTTACATATTTGGAAGATATGCACAATTTTTATAATACATCTAATTTTGATGTGTTGTTGTTCCTCAAATTGATTGTGTTGAGACCTTGCAGAAATATGTTGACTGTTTCCCACATAAATTTGAGCGTAAGGGGCCAAAAGGTGCTAATTTCCAAAATTTTAACTTTCTTATTTTCATCAAATTTTAATGCATTTTTGTTGTTGCAAAATCTCATTTTAATGAATTTTTTATGGGTCAATAAAGAAAATTAATTATCTTTAATGGTTTTCAAGTTAAAGTTGATTTCAGTAAAACTGATGCAAGAAGAAACCCTAGTCGTATAATGCTGTGCCAGGCGTAGCCCTTTATTGAAGATTTATGGGTTCTTTTTGTGTATATATTTAAATCATGACATCATAGTTCTATTTTTTTTTGCAATGGAAGACAATATAGATTTCATTTTTTCAGACGAGGACTGAGTTGTTATTAGAATTTGCAGCACCCCTTTCCATAGTCTCTGTGAATTTTTTTTTTTTTGTTGAGATGAAGAAGTAAACAATGTGTGCATTATTTTTCATTTCTGTTTGTTTTTAGTTTTTCTTTGTTGTTGTTTTTAAATATCTGAACTATCTCTTTTATAATACATTTAAAATTCCTTTGAAGCCCCCTTCCAAAGCCTCATTTAAAACTTTACAAAAATAAAAAGGGAAAAAGTGTTAGGTTTTGAAAAATGAAAGAATTTCCCACCCAACCTTGAATAACGGAAGAGAAATACAAAGATTATCATTTCAGTCACATAATCATGATTATAGGGTTGAGATTGTGATGTTTATTAGCAATTTATGAAAATGTTCAGCTTAATCATGACTATTTGACTTATTGGAGGATTTAAAAGCCAACAGAGATATAATATACTGGTCTGTAACCCCCACCCTCAGCCTTGATAAATGTGTGGACACTTGACACCAACAGTGGTGTTAAGGCTTGTGATAAGAAGTCATTGACACTAACCACTTGGTCACCAGAACCCTTTACCTTGGTTTTAATTCTACAATTGTCTGTTAAGATTTATAAACTGACAAGATTGTATCTTAGGCTGAATACCTTGCAGCTTTAGCATATATTTACATGGCTTCTTAATCCTTTTTCATTAGATCCAAAAGAAGGTATGACCAACACATAAAGTATAGCATACTATTTTATATAGTAAAAGTCCTAATCCTTTGGCACTATTTCAGACTTTCCTAGTCATTTTTAGTACATTTTCATGGCTTTGTTTCTGTTTTTTCTCCTCTATTACGTATATATTATAATCACGTTTTGTTTCTTTTTACATAAGCTCTTAGTACTGTGAAATAAATAGTATGCTTTATATTGTTTCTTAGTGTGCCTTTTAATATCTAGGATTTTCATTAAAAAAACTGACACAGATACAATTTTAGACAAATATTTGATACAAAAAATATTTTCCTTCAAATTATGTAGGCTTTCTATTTGAGATTTACGATAGTTATGATATGTTTTGAATATACACAAAAAAAAACTTGATAGATATATATTATCATTGATTTGTTTAGCCAGAATGGATTGATTGCTCAGAGCAATGTCGCATTCTTCGCCATATCCGATGCGAGATGTGATGATATTATCGTGTGTAAAGATCAAAAGAAAAATTTACAAATCATTGATTAAAGAAATTACAATAAAATTCTGATGTGTCAATTTTAAACAGATTGATAATTTTAACTTCAAAATATCAGAGTATTTGAGATATCCAGGATACATTAAAAATGTATCCAGCTATGTAAGGACCAAATATTTATTTTAAATTATACAAGGAAACAACTTTTCCCAGTTCTAAATAGGAATGTTCAACTAATTCACACAACATTCCTCTAAACTAAAACAAGTTTTTGCCCAATGAAATGTATTGTTAGTGAAAGTTATGTTAACTTTTACCCTGTATTCGTGAGATGAACTGGGTTAGATCAGTTTTAATTAGCAAAATAATATAATTATATAGTTGAAAATCTTAGATATTTTGTCACTCTTGTAAATCTTGTCAGATCACTTTCTGCAATAATCTTTGTAAATTTTGTATAGATGGTCAGCGATCAGGTAAAGTAATTATATGTACTATCTATACACTGACTTAAAATGTTAACCTGTCAGCCAAATTTTAAACACCATGTTGCAGATTTTTGTACCAAAAGATCTGTGATTTTAAGATGGCTTTATACCTTAGGGATTGCACATTTTTTTTAGACAGTGAAATAATCAAATTGTTTTTGTCATGTTTAGAAACATGAAAGACATGTGTTTAACCAATAATATCTCGAAAACGAACATGGTGACATATTTATTTTGCTGCCATTTTCTTAATCAGCATTAAAATCTGGACAAAATATGTGAAAAAAGAAAAATTGAATTGAGAACTTGCTTAAGGTATAAAGCAACCATAATCCATATTTTGATATATTTAATTACATATATGCACATGCCTGTAATAACCCCTGATATGTTTCACCTTTTTTTACCTGTATAAATAAAATATTCACAAAATGATCATGATTATGTTCTATATTTATTCTACTTTTTTTATGGTCAAAAACAGTCATTTTTATAAAGGCATTAACTAGACTAATTCCTGTTTTCACCTCACTTTTTAACAGTCTGTTTTTGTCACATTATGTCTAGTATGTTGTCTCACTAAACTAATAAATTACAGACACAGAGTTAATATCTAGAACATCATTAAGTTCTGACAATGGTAAACATAGTTTTTGTTATTGATTGACAATACATTGTAATTAAAGTAAACAAAAACACAGTACTTCTTGCAAGTCGGGTGACTTCATGTGAAGTAGGATGCATAAAAAAGTTGAAAATGTCTATCAATCAGATGCCATGCAGGTCGGCCATCTTGAATTTTTAATTACTCTGGAAAGTAATAACACTTTCGAGATCTTTCAAAATTTTGAATAAAAAATAGAATACTAATTTTATGTAGATAAAATGTTGATACTGGGATGGACTTAAGACAGATGTGTTGATTGCCACCAGTAAAAACTGGTTACTGGTTATGGTTACCAGAGATCAAACCTGCAGAGCTCAGCTCATCACTGGGTGGCAGAAATGGGGGAAGCCCTCTTGATGGGGGTTTGTTAGGTTATAATACGGAAAGCCTGATGGTGAACCATAGTCGGCAACATGTTTGAAGAGTGCCACGCTCCCTGCTAAATCTTTCGTCCCTACCCAACTCTCCATACTTTTTCAGTGACAGTCAAAAGTCATTGATCCGTGTGACCCATCCCTTCCCTCATTTCTGTATAGTTATTAAATATTATTCAGCTTGTTATTGTCCTGAATATAGTTGAAACACTGCTCGCTGGACGTTAAGCAATAATCAATCAATCAATCAATCACAAATAAAAGGGGAGCTAACTGGATAGAGTTAGACAATTAACCTTACAGTGAGTAGGTCACCATGGACTACTCTTTACAAACTGAAGCATGTTTTGATCTGAAAACTGTAAACTTCTACTTAACCTTATTTGATTCGAGGGAACCTGCTTCAATCTACAAATATCATTAATTAATGTTAATATAATATGATCATTTTAATTTTTGGATCAGTAATATCAATATGTGATATATTCTGCATGACTTTATGTTCCTACCAATTTATAAGGTTTATTATTTTTGCTGAAAATTGGTTAATGTAATTTTGTTTTGTTAGTTGTAAGAGCTATTCCACGAAAATAAATGTATCAAAAGGTATTCTAGAACATTTGTATTGCTTTTACCATTTTGAGTGTCCAAATTCAAAATTCAAATATAAGGAAAGAAAATTGTTTATTGTATGGGGGAAAAAGTACCTTCCAATGCCCTTAGATGCTTTTTTCCTGGAATATCACTTATTTGAATTAAATATTATTTTAGAGAACAGTGTTAAAACCTTAGACATGTTTAATTACAATTTACAAATTTTGTTTTAATTTAGATTAAAATTGTTGTAGGTTTTTTATATTAATTGATTTAATTAAATCGTTAAATTTTAAACAGGAAAGAAAGATGGTGGTTTTGATAGAGCTCAGTGGAAAAACATTCAGGTGACCATGACTGATTCTCAAAAGTTTGTAGATATGTTACACAATGTACCATGGGAAGATGGTCTCAAAGATGATGTTTTAAGAGGTACAGTAAATTAGATTTTTTTGTGTTTAACGCCATTTTCAGCATTATTTCAACTATATCATGGCGACCTGTTTTTAATGGTGGGAGAAGCCGGAGAGAACCACCAACCATGGGCAAGCAACTTGTAAACTTTATCACTTGCGGCTGCAATTCGAGTGCACCTTTTTTTGTAATTTACAAAGCCGGGCGCGAACCCACGCCATATTGGTGTTAGGTTTGTATGAGTTGTTAGGTAATCCAACTACCAAACTCATTTAGCCACCCGGGCCCCCCTGTTTGGGTAAGAATTCAGGAAATATATATACTTGTGTAACAATTAGTAATAGAAAAGTAAGCATGTTATACATAAATGTGTATTGTACACAACTTTATATGGTATATTATTTTGTTTACAGCTGTTGAGAGTTATCTTTCTGCAAACAAAGAAGGAAATCTTGGTGTTACAGGAGAGGGAACTCTACTTGATCATGCTCAAGGTATTTTTTCTACATATTAATATAACCAAGGAATGTTTATTGTATTGTTTTCCATATAATAATAAATCATAGATAAACTATATTGTTCTTGTAAATTTATGTTAAACTCATTTTTTTTTAAATATTTTTATTACAATCAGTAGTTGAAAAGACAAAGGAAATATTATGTATTATTCATAAATACATACCATATACAGCCAATTGTATGACCTGGTTGATATAATGGTGGGCATGCTCACCTCGAGGACAATATATTAGTGTATCGATCCCTGGTCAGGTCAGACCAAAGACTATGATTTTTGTATTTGCTGCTCCTGTGCTAAGAACTCAGCTTTTAAGAGTAAGAGTAAAGACTGTTTGGCTTGGAGTAGAGATAATGTGTTCTAGAGGACTGACATGTCTGCCTGCGGATTGTTGTTTCTGTCAGCTAGCACTATTAAAAACTAACTCAGTGTGTTGGTCTAGTACAAAGCAGACATCATCAGCATCATCTCATCAAAAGGTAACTTGTTCTCGCCATGATATGGCTGAAATACTGGTATTGATTATTTGGTGTTAACAGCGATCACTCATTCACAACCATGTGCTGTAGTTATATGGGATACTTGTCACTTGCAGCCATAAATCAGATGACCCAATGAGAAAAAAAATATCTTCAATTTTGATGGTTTGGTGGAGGAAACAGGAGTACTCTGAGAAAACAACCGACCTGTCGCAAGTCACTGACAAACTTTATAACTACTTTAGTGGTGATAGGCACTAATTGCACAGGTAGTTGTAAATCCAACTACCATACGATCATGACCATGACGATCCGCTCTTGAATTTTGAGTTATTCCTGTACAACTGACTTTTATTTTAGATGTGCATTTTACTGCCAGAAAGAGGTCGCCATCTCCAGACAACACTAAAGGTATCACTATTGCTGCTGCCAAATATTCTAGTGAGGACTGTGCTACTCTGGTCCAGTATACCATAGCTATTGTAGAATTCTCTAGACTGTGTGGTCCACTTAAAACTTCTTTAGAGACTTTACATGGACTTGAGAGGGAAATTGAAGAGAATGAAAGACTTCAGAAAGAAAAAGAAGAAGAGGTAAGATAATAAAACAAATATATTATACAATATTTATTTTTAATCTTACAGTTGAAACTTGTTTTGTCAAAGTTGAAGGTGGGAGGGAGAGAGTGGGGTACTGATGATATTTCTTGTGAATATCTGAATACAGTCAAACCTGGCTTAAAAGAGCACCTCTATAAAATAAATCACTGTCTATAAAGGACAACCTCATTTTCCCCATTAATGAGAATATTGCATATAATTTTAACCTGTATATAAAGGGCAACTGCTCAGAAAGGGCTCATTTTTAGGTTTAGATTTTTGAGATAACAAGATTGAACTGTATGTTTTACACTCTGTTGAGTCAGATTTTGTTGATTGATATTTTGTACAGTTACTGCATTAGTGTCAAAATTATTTAATGGCAGTCAATACTTCTAAAATTAGTTGTTGTTTTTGTTTAAATAAATTCCTGTTTTATGATATAATCTTTCATATTTCTTGGCATTGTATATATCTACATTGAAATAAACTTTCTTTTAATTTATTTAATGTTTTATCTTATCTAAAAAAAACATCCTACTTTCTTAGAAAAGAGTTAGAACATTATCTACCAAGGTATTTATAGAGTTTGATGCTATAAGTTCTGAAATTGTTGGGATGTGGTCGTTGATGACAGCATGACTGTTTTAATATAATACTATTGTCAACCCTAATGAGTTCAAGCAACCATGTGTATACAATCAATCATGCATGACATTCCTACTTTAATACATATGCTAAATCACACTTACTTTCAAATTGCTTTTTAATCATTTTTTATTCGTTGCACAGCAATTTCTTGCAGTTTCATAAAATTATGCAACATAGTAATTCTAGAATTCATGGTGTTACTTTAAGTCCAGGAGCTGTCATGGTCGTGATCATATGGTAGTTGGAATTATAACTACCTATATATATGCAATCAGTGCCTATCACCACTAACGTTGTGAGTTCAAATCCCGCTCAGGCGAAATGTACTCTATACAACATTATATGATAAAGTTTGTCAGTGACTTGTGACAGATCTGTGGTTTTCTCTGGATTCTCTGGTTTCCTCTACCAATAAAACTGACTGCCACAATATAAATGAAATATTGTTGAAAGTGGTGTTAAACACCATTACCCTAAACCCCTTTAAGTCAAAAAATAAATGAGCTGCAGGAAATTTTCCTAAAGTGATGATGACTTAAGGACATGCATGAGTTAAGATATTTTATATGATAAAATGTCACATAACCACCTGTAATGCTTATTATCATTTAATTAAACTTTCACTAACTACATTTTAACACAGATTTCCAAACGGATTAAACTTAAAAAAATAAAGGTTTGTAACATGATAAGGTTAGTTGTTCACAGTGTTCAAAATAGAGGTAATCCGTATCGATAAGAGATCCACAGAAAACTATGTTTTTTAGCTCCTCACATAAGAAACATAGCTTCTCGAATCTCTTTTTAGCCGAGTTAGATATAGTTAGAGCTAGAAATTTGATGTTAAATTGTACCTGATATATATGAGAAAAGGAGATCATTTTTTTTTTAAATGTCAAAAAATTCCTTCTTGTATAATACCACAACTTTATCTGAAGTGAAAGTGATCATGAAGTAAGTGAAATTATAATTATTTTGTTGACAGATTGTATAGACTATTTTCAGATTTAAAATAAACCTATTTTAAGATTTAAGATGTACCTATTTTAAGATATAAGATGAACATAATTTAAAATTTAAAATAAATCTATTTTAAGATTTCAGACAAACCTATTTTAAGATAAACCTATTTTAAGATTTAAGATAAAATTATTTTAAGATTTAAGACAAAGTTATTTTAAGATTTAAGATAAACCTATTTTAAGATTTAAGATAAACCTATTTTAAGATTTAAGATGTACCTATTTTAAGATTTAAGATATAACTATTTTAAGATTTAAGATGAACCTATTTTAAGAATTAAGATGTACCTATTTTAAGATTTAAGATAAACCTATTTTACGATTTAAGATGTACCTATTTTAAGATTTAAGATAAACCAATTTTAAGATTGAAGATAAACCAATTTTAAGATTTAGATGTACCTATTTTAAGATTTAGGATGTACCTATTTTGAACACTGTTACTGCTCTAATATATTGTAACTGCATGTTTTTTAGATATTCTTTTCAGATTTGTGCATGTATGTAGTGTAAATCTTTGTTGTAGAAATTTCTGGATTATTAACTATTTTAATTTCATTTCTCCAATGGCATTATATATATATATATATATAAGTAAATGTCCCCCTTTCAATGTTTATTTGTAAAATATATGCATATTACCATATTTTCTATTCTTTTAAATCTATTTGGAATATAGGTCTAATTAATATATTCCCCATAGATTAATTTGAAAATCTGATGTTTAAAGTAAATAAAGTTTTGACCTATTCTCTGAAAAATATGGTGATAGAAGTACACCCAACATAATATCTGTGTAGTGTGATTATTCAGGATTTGTCAAAGTGATGTCAGAGACATATCCTGTAGTTAAAATTAGAAATCAACATATCATGTTTTTTTGCTTGATAATATATATAAATTGTGGTCCTATGTACATGGTAGTTAAATTTAAAAAATGGTCGCTAAAATTGGTTGAAATAGCACATGAATATACAGTATCATAGAATCTGCGATACCATAGGGTCGGACTGTACATGTGTATTGTCGTGTGTAAAGATCAAAGGCAATAGTTACAAATCATCAATTATAAGATTTCACTGGATCTTTATTACTTTTTTATATGGAAGATATTTTTTCAGAAATCCTTTGTCATTTTTAGGGGAATGTTTTTTTAAAATGATTTCATGTTCTGGTATGGGTGTATAAGATTGTCGATTTTTTTAAAAGATATTATACCCCCACTCGTAGAGAGGGGGCTATATTGCAATCACCTTGTCCGTCCGTTCACACTTTCGTAACAGATATCTCAGCTTCTACTGGAAGAAATGATTTTTATTTGATATATGTCTTTGGCATGGTGACTTGTACCGTGTCTCCCCTTTCCAGGTTTACCACACATCTACTTCCTGTTTACAGTGCGACTTAGAATTTTTCATGTTTGCCGTAATGAAAACTTTCGTAACAGTTATCTCAGCTTCTACTGGAAGAAATGATTTTATATTTGATATATGGCTTTGGCATGGTGACTTGTACCGTGTCTCCCCTTTTCAGGTTTACTGCACATCTACTTCCTGTTTACCGTGCGACTTACAAATGAACGAGTGGGGGTATTCTTAGCACGACGTAGCGTGCAACATCTTGTTTTAATTCATTCTGTATTACACTTTAATATCATCCCTTTTATTACTTTTCTTTGTGTTATCAGCCTCAGGTAATTATTCATTTTTGAAGTGTTTAAAATGGCCCAATATTTGTTTTAATTTTCATTTTGTCATTTAAATAAATGATTGTTTACTACTAACTCCTATGTCTAGATATTCACTCTGTTATTTTCAGTTTAGTAGTTAATGTACCGTTATTCCTGAAATACTCTCATAACAGCAGCTTTCACCATCCATTGACATCTCTCTCCCTAATTTTAATCCCTATCCCCCATTCAACCCCCAGTTTTGTTTCCCTTTCTGTTATAGTTGATTATTCAACAGTAGTGTGGAGATATGATATTTCCTATGTTTAGTTTATACAGGATAAAAACAATGACTGTTACTCAGTTTGTAGATTATTTACAGTGTATATAATATAAAACTATACTTAGTGTTATGTTGTTGGGGTTTTTTTTTGATGGGGGGGGGGATTATGTTGATTAGTGTTTTTTTGTAGCTTATTACATCAGTTAGTAAGTTATACATCTTAGCTGTATTATATACAATATTTGGTATACATTGCTTACAGATATTTCAAATCTTGTTGTAACATGTACTGTAAATTCAGAAATTAATGCGATGTTTTTATTAATGCGAAAAATGCGACAGGATGAACATCGCAATAATTAAAAGTCACATTTTAATTTTTGCTATTAATATTCTATTACAACATGAATACCAATCGCATTAATTAATCTCGCATTATTGTCGGTTGTCGAAAATTCGCAGTAATAAATTCACACATTAATTTCTGAATTTACAGTAACTCAAATTGTTGTAGTCTACTTAAGATTTATTTATTAGATGTTTCTTAAGATAAGATGTTTTTTAGTATCTTTTTTATTTTTTCCCTTTGTGATCCACTAAACTAACAACATTTTGTGTCAGATCTCATCAGATGTTATATCTCAAAAGAGGAATTGGTCACAAGCTTACAAACTCTTGTACTGAGCAGTATAGCAGGTTTTATGAAGGACTGAATGAGTGAGTGAGTGATTGTTGTTTAATGCCAACTCAGCAATTTTTCAGCTATATCATGGCGAGAATAAGTTAATTTTCAAAGAGATGATGGTGAGGTTCACTTTGTACACGCAAAGTTGGATTTTTATAGTGCTAGCTCACTTAAACAACAGTCCACGGATAGACATATCATCCCACTCGGACACATTATTCTGATTCCGAGCCAACCAATATTTGCTCTTTCCCCTTAATGCTGCACATTTAGTGGAAAGGCAACAAATACCAATTTTATGTTCTTTGGTTTGAACTGATTGAGGCTTGAACCCACATTCTACCGCACTCGAGGCGAGCATGCTAACCATTACACTAACGATGTGTTAGGATTTATGAAGGATGAGAGAGCTTCTAAATGTGAACAGAGTTATCTGACATGACATGATACAGTATGTTGTTAGATGTTAGTAGACTGGATAAAACAATGACGAAACATCCATCAAACAGTAAAATATTAATTATATAAAAAAATAGTAATATTTTGAAAATAAGAGTACCATTCAGAGCAAAATTAATATTGGTTAAAAAAGAACTTAAAGTTAGCGTTATATTTGTATGTGAAGTTTTTCATGGGAGTTTCAATTTTTCATTTAATGCTGAAATTCTTGCAGAAAAAAAAAACGTTATGTCAATTTAAAAACATATTATATGTTAACATTGAGAACAATCTGAACAGAAATTAAGTTTTGAAATCATAGTGTTTAAGTAAAAAAAAAAAAGTAAATTAATCTAATGTTAGTCTATTTTATAGTGAACATTCAAATACTATTGATACCATTGACAAACTAAAATGCAAAGTATAAAGAAAATATGGTGTAGGAATTTTGTATACCATGTTTTTTTATTCACTTTGCCAATTTTTTGAAGTACTGATAATTAATTTTATGTTTAATTCTACAGACAGGAGAAGAAGAAAGTAAAAGGGAGCCTTCTCCAGAACCAGAACAGGAATACACCGAAGATGATCTGCCGAAACTCCAGGATGATGTTAATAATCTCCAACAGCAGTTTGATCTGTCCGTCACAGAGAAACATAATCTGGAGACAGAACTGACATCTATGAACCAGAGGCTGAAGGCTGCTACAGACCTGATAGACAGGTAATTGGACATAACCAACAAGGGCCAGTAACTCTTGCACTTTGACTTAATTGGAAATACCGGTATTACTTACACGTATTAAGGAAGTTTATGGTCACCTGACACTGTAAGCATGCTAAGGGGTGAATAATTTTATATCTGTATGGATGGTTTATAAATAGCAACAAACAAGGCTTGATTTTTAGTATCACTAGATCAATCTGTACTGATTATTACAATTACAAAACAGGATTAAATGTAGATTACGGAGTGATTAACAATAGGGTTGATGATTTCTGAGAGCAAGACCAACACAACTGATGGTGGAAACTAATCAAAATATGAGAAGATTAAAAAGGGCAAATGCTATAAAATGAATGCTTTCTTTAAATAAATGTTCTTTGATTACAGTTTGCATGGCCAAGAGTTAGAATGGAGAGCATTTGTAAAGGAGAATGATAGTAATGACTTATTACTGGCTAACTGTATAACTGCTGCAGCCTTCCTTGTTTACTGTGGCTCAGCTAATATAGATACAAGGTAGGTGCTACTAACCTAGAAGTTTGTAGACGAAACAACTAAAAATCCACAAATTTATAAAAGATACAACTCAAAATCTACAAATTTATAAAAGATACAACTCCAAGTCCACAAATTTATAAAAGATAAAACTCAAAATCCACAAATTTATAAAAGATAAAACTCAAAATCCAGAAATTTATAAATAATGCAACTCCCAAGTCCACAAACTTATAAAAGATACAACTCAAAATCCACAAATTTATAAAAGATACAACTCAAAATCCACAAATTTATAAAAGATACGTCACAAAATCCACAAATTTATAAAAGATACAACTCAAAATCCACAAATTTATAAAAGATACAACACAAAATCGTCAAATTTATAAAAGATGACAACTCAAAATCGTCAAATTTATAAAAGATACAACTCAAAATCCACAAATTTATAAAAGATACAACTCAAAATCCACAAATTTATAAAAGATACATCACAAAATCCACAAATTTATAAAAGATACGTCACAAAATCCACAAATTTATAATAAGATACACCACAAAATCCACAAATTTATAAAAGATACAACTCAAAATCCACAAATTTATGATGCAAAATCTTGTATTACACAAATCATGATGGAAGCTTTCTATAAATCATGAGATTGTATATCTGTTATTCAGAATTCTTTTACAATACACAAGAAAATGAATTTTGTTATTTAATTAAAACAATAAAATAATACAGGATTACTTTACATATGCCCTATGAAATATATCTAGTAGTACATTAGTATTTACAACAAAAAATGTTTCTGATGATGTCAAAATTCATTTGATCTATGTAATTATTATTAAAACTAAGGTTCTCCTCCCTCAGACATAGGTGACCTTAGCCTAATTTGGCTATCCTGTTTAGACCCTTTGGTTTTATTGCTCCAAAGGATTTTAAAATTATTTGGTTTTTCGATCTTTCGACTTTTGAACGTGCCTGATGAAGGTGATCCCAGTGCGCACTAAATTTAATATCTACATTTATATCTAGCATATACAGCCAACATTGCTAGCAATTAATTTGTTTTTGTTTTGCAGGAAAAGAATGGGAGAATTTTTCATGCAAGTTTGTGAACATCATGGAATGCCGGTGGCCAATAGAAAATTGTTTAAAGAATTGACATTGGTTGACTTTTTGTGCAAGCCAGTAAGTTACATTATGATTGACAGGTCAAACTAGATAAAGATGTTGAATTTGTTTACTTATACAATCAATCCTGGTTGTGATGAAGTCGAAAGAACCAAAATTTTATTACAAAATATATGTGTATTTGAGTTTTCTTGGATAAATTCTTATTTAGTGCCAAGTGAGCAATTTTTCAGCTATTTAAGGATTGATCGCAATTTTTGTTCGGTTCATTCGAAATAACTTCAATCAGGTTGTACACACCGGGTAACTCGCGTAACGCAAGGGTGTGTACAACCTGATTGAGGTTATTTCGAATGAACTGAACAAATAATTTCGATCAATCCTTATAAATTAATTCAAACTTTTTTTGCTATGATATTGAAAAATATATTTATTTTTTCAAAATAAGGCAAATAATCGTCTGATGACAACGGCACGCGACGCCTTGGGAACGACGTCTATTTTCAGATTCAGTACATACGAAAATGTACTCAACTTTTTAAACCAATCAAAACACATATAAAATGACATGTGACTCTAAAATTAATTTATACAAATACAGTCAACTCTCGTTATCTCGAACACATTTAAGTTGAAATTCCGGGTAACTTGAATTAAGTGTTTAGCCCATCAACAGTAATAACTAAATAAATTTGCTCCTGATATCTCGAATTTTCGGTTAAGTCGACATAAATTTTCTGGTCCACATGGATTCGACATAACGAGAATTGACTGTATGTCATGACAAGAACAAGTTACTTTTTGATGAGATTGTAATGATATTTATTGTATACTAGATCAACATATGCTGTGTTGTATTTAAATAGTGCTGGTTAAGAGCCAACCAGGTTGGTTAGTTTATGGTGTTTAACACCACTTTCAACAATATGTCAGTTATTTCGTGGCAGTCATTATTATTGGTAGAGGAAACCACAGTTCCCGGAGAAAACCTAGTCACCGACAATTTTTATCACATAATGTTGTATCGCCCGAGTGGGATTCGAACTCACAACGTTAGTGGTGATAAGTACTGATTGCATAGATAGTTGTAAATCTAACTACCATATGACCACAGCCACGACGGCCTCCCAGAGCCAACCAGTGTTTGATCTTACTTCTTAATGCTGCATGCTAAGAAGAGAAACAACAAAGGTCAGTTGTATAGTCTTAGTTGTATATGACTTGGGACCAAACCTTCAATCTACCACACTTAAGGTTAGCATGTTTACCATTTCACCCTAGAGGAAGTCTACTTTTGTACATATTATTTTACTATGGTATCTATTTTATCAGTGTTATGTTTTTTAATGTATTATTGTTGTATATTACAGTTAGATTTAATGGAACTAGAAATCAAGCAGTTACCCACGACTGCTTTGATGTTAGAAAATGCAGCATTCCTGATGCAGGAAGATTATGTAAATGCATGGCCATTGATCTGTGATCCTACAAGTCGTGTTTTAGACTGGTTATACCACTACAAACATGACAAAGGATTGGTGGTAGTACGATACAGTGTAAGTTATGTTAATATAAAACAGTTATGATCAGATGTCAACTGGAAATACATTCAAATGAATTGTGACATGAATGCATTCCAGAATGTAAGCTACAGCTAAGAACTATGAAATGATACATGGAGATACAGATATATACAATGGTTTTCCGATGTAAACGGTTGAACAATCTCATGCTTCACGTTCGATTCTTATAACCGTTTAGCTCGGAAAACAGTGGTATAATTGTTTAAAAGATTAATGTTATGCTTAAATAAATCTATATTTTCGTATTTACCATTGACTCCATCAATCTGCTTTTAAATTCATCCTAAAAAGTTATATCACAGCTCTGGAACATATATGACTGGTCAGTAGTAGACCTTTTTTATGCCCCCGCGACTATTGGTCGGGGGGCATATTGTTTTACCCCTGTCCGTCCGTCCGTCCGTTCGTCACACTATAGTATGCATAGTTTGTCCCACTAACTTTTCGTACTAGCTGCATAAAGGGAACATGGTTTGTTGCGCTAACTCCTCCTACAGTTTTGGAGCTACAGCTTTAATATTTGGTAGGATGTTTATACACATAATGGAGGTGTGCATGTGCATAGGATTTTGACTTTCATCAAATATTCTCAAAATGACAGGTAGTTGGACTTTTCATTCATGCCCCCATATAGGGTATATGGTTTGTCCGGCTAACTCTTCCTACAGTGTTTGAGCTAGACCTTTTATATTTTGTAGACAGTTAGTACTTACACTGAAGGTGTGCATATTATATGGATTTTGACTTTCAACAATTTTTTACAAAATTATGGATGCATGAACTTGGACAGATTTTGCTAAATCCATATAGGATATATGGTTTGTCTGGCTAACTCCTCCTACAGTTTTTGAGCTAGACCTTTTATATTTTGTAGACAGCTAGTACCAATACTGAAGGTGTGCATATTATATGGATTTTGATTTTCAACAATTTTTTTACAAAATTATGCTTATATGAACTTAGCCACTGAAACCTGTTAACGTGTAAACAATGCTCCTTATACTTGCGGGTCCCTCCGGGCACTCCGGCTTCCTCTGCCACTAAAACTGACCGCCACGATATGGATGAAATTACTGCTGAAAATGGCATTAAACCCCATTCAATCAATCAATCAATCAATCGAACATCACATTGTTAGGTACAGATTCATTTATTTCAGTCATTTCTGCTTGATGCTGAATAAGCAAAACATTGGTTTACCCTTTTGCAATTATAACCGCGGGGGCATTGTATGTGTCTTACAGACACAAACCCCTTTTAAAATCTATACAAAAGTTTTCTACATCAGACCCGATGAATAATATACCATTCCTTCAAATTAAGTTATATTGAAAATCAATTTTGGCTCTTCAAGGTGTTTTCTTTGCATTTATATACCCCTACACATTCCTCAGAACCAAGCCAAAAGTTAAGGTAGTAAATTGGAATTGGGGTGAGGGGGGGAGGTGGATAAGGTTGAGACGGGGGACGAGGGCATTCAATTTTCTAGTTTTAAATTTGTATTTAGTTTTCAGACAACTCACCAAAGAAATTTCGTAGCTTTCATGTATCATAAATTGTCAAATATCAATGTTTCGACTGATTATGAAGTTTGTAGTTTTTTTTGGCTTGTTTGTTTCAGTACTCACTAAACAAAGTTTCGTATTCCATTTCCATTTCATGGTAGATATTTGTTTTAATCGTTAGTACATGCAGTAGTTTATTTACATATTGTTTTCTTCCATACAGGAGATAAGATCCCAGTTTGAAAACTGTTTAGCAGATGGTAGTCCATTATTTATCACAGATTGTGACCTTGCTGAATTAGCCGATGACAAGAGATTTAACGATGCTCTGCAGAACTGCTCACAGTTTATACATGGGAAAACTAGATTTAAAATAACTGTAAGTTTGATAATTTTGAATATTGTGTTATAAACTTTTATTTATAAAGACATTACAGCTACAGCTTTCTTTGGTTGACTTCATTTTCACGTTTTCTACACATTAGTAGAAATACTGTTGGTCCATTGCATAATAATATTATCAAGATTTTATTTGGAAACTTGGTAAAGTCACGACGTCAAGAAGAGTTTGAAGATAACAAAGTGGTAATCATCATCCGTAAATCGAAGAACAGACAACACAATGGCCAAAAGAAAAAGGACAAAAGGACAGACATCAATCTACAAAGCTCTATACATAAAGCTTAAGATCGAGTAACATGAACCCCATTCAAACGGGGATGAACTCAGGTGCTCCAGAAGGGTAAGCAGTTCCTGCTCCACTAGTGGCACCCATCTGTTAATGAAATCTAAATTACTACAGATAAACAATGAAACAGTTGAACTTATTTTATTTCTCATATTTCCCTTCAACATCTAATTTATATACTTTATTAAGTACTAATTTAAAAGAGAAAGGCGAAATTATGTTAACACACAAGTTTTGAATATTAAAACAGGTTGAAGACCATGAGGTTGAATGTGATCCTAAGTTCCGTTTGTTCCTACACACGACCGTAGAACCCCACAATGTACCTCAAACACTGGCTGCTTACTGTACAGTGATGTATTTCCAACAAAGTAGACATTGCCTAGAGGTAGAATTAATGGAAAGATTCAAAGCCAAGAAAGAGAAGTCAAGAAGTGAAGAAGAAAGGCAAGCTCTTAGAGTTGTAAGTATTTTAAGAAGTGAAGAAGAAAGGCAAGCTCTTAGAGTTGTAAGTATTTTAAGAAGTGGTTTTAACATTAACATAAGACTTTTTATATCAAATTTGAATACCTTTTTTCAGGAAAAGAAAGAAAATATGATAGAGATGGATAGATTAGAATCTAGGCTGAGAGAAAACTTGTCTAGTGATGTAAGATTGATGAATGATTTACCTGCTACAAAGAAATTAACAGACTTGAAAAAGATGTTTGATGAAGCTGTTGACAGGTAAACTTACTAGGTTTTTTCCCCCTTTTTTCAATATTCAGAAATAAAATGTATGTATCCTTCTCTTTAAGTTGTTGCAAATATTTTTTTTACCTGTGATCAAAAAATCAATTAAATTTCTATGCCACAGTATTATCAACTAAAAAAAAAAAGGTAATTATAGAAAACAATACTTGTACAGTGTTTTAAAATATAATTAGGTAAATTGTACATGATATAATTTGTTCTTTTTTCGTTCTTTCAGTCAAAGCCGTGTAGAAGAAAGACAGGGTGAACTGACAAAGAACTCAGATACTAACAGGAATGTAGCTGTGAGAGCCGCTGTCTGTTTTGACGTAGCTCAGTATATGAGAGAAGTCAATTCACTGTACCTGTTATCATTCACACAATTTCTCAGTTTATTTGATTATGCTATAACACAATCAGAACCGTAAGTTAAAAGAACATTTGTTTTTTTATTTATAGCAAAAATCGTGCGACAAAGATTTAGTAAAATGTAGAATCGACCTACTGATAAGTTGCTTGTGTGAATTTTACGGGAATAACACTATTCCAAGAAAATAATAAATAAAAAAGAAAAGAAGTCTGAATCAGAACATATTACCACTGTCATACGTCATGGTCGCCCTTTGTTGTGTTCAGTGAGTTAACGTGAAAGATGGTTGTTCTTATTGTTGATGTTGGTGGGATTGTTGACCATCACTGTTTAAATTTTCTTTTTACAATCTACGATACTATTTATTTATGTCCATCATCATAATAATTATATAACAATATGATGCATGTACTTCTTGACATGGTTTTGTTTGTATCACATTTCTATTTATAGATTTATCTTGTATTTTACAGCTCTCAGGACCAGGCCATGATAGATAAGATAACCTATACTACACATAACTTTGTAGCCAGAGGACTACTGGAGAGAGATAGACATTTGTTTTCACTGTTACTAGCTATTGAGGTACCTCTTCAGTTCTAAAACAAACTTAGGCCATCCTAAAAAAATTCTACGTTTAACATCACCAGCGCGCGTAGGTTTTGAAAATTTGCCAAAAATAAAAAACAAACACACATTGCTTGAAATGTTATTTTACACTGAAATCTCATGAATTTATTAGAAAAACCTGACAATTCATACCCATGGACTGTTAATTTCTCATGTTTAATTAATAAAACTATTAATTACAGTTCTAAATCATCTTTATTGATGCTAAACACTGTGCTTTGCACATCTTCAGGCTATCAATTGATCACCAAAAAAAATACTGAAAGTATTCTTAGGTTGTTTGATTTTTTTGTTTGTTTTTTATTTTCCTCCCTCCCTCCTAGGTTTTGGTACCCTACCTTGATGTTAAGCGTAGAATTAATTTAGGATGGCCTTATAAAGCTTATGTTACATTATATATATATACAGATAAACAAATCTTGATCAGGGCACAGTGTACAACATTATGTGATAAAGTTTGTCAATGACTTGCAACAGGTCAGTGGTTTTCTCCGTGTCCTCCGGTTTCCTCCACCATTAAAACTGACTGCCACGATATAACTGAAATATTGTTGAAAGTGGCATTAAACACCATCATTCCTCAAGGAAGTAAAGGGACTTGAATTTATGGACATCTTGGGTTTGTGAGTGATATTTAGTGATATTAAAGTAAAAAAAAAAACAATTATAGCAAAATGATTAACTTTGAAACATTATTAAAAACATTATTAATGTATACAGTGTAAATGAAGTTTGATCTTCAGTAATTATGAAATATACAACATGAAATACAGCAAGGAAGGATCATAATAAACGGTGGAGATTTTATTATTGTTTTATTTTTTTGTCATTTTTCAACAGGTTGAAGATTCCTTAGGAAATGTAGGAGTTGGTGAGAGAGAGTTCTTGATTTCACCTAACTATGGTTCAGTTGTAATGTCTGCCCTGGGATACACACAGCCAACAGATAGTAAAATACTACAACAGAAAAATACATTTGCTTGGATGCATGAAGAACAGTTTCATAATCTTCAGGTTTTAACATCTGCCTTATATTTTTTTAATAGCTAATTATGATATATACAGTGGAACTTGTGCAATCCGACACCCGAGTTTTCCGACATCCTGCGACAGCCGACAAAAATGTATGGTCCCAAAGCATTTCTGTTAACTTCAATAAAACCTGAGTATACTGACATCCTGTACAGTCTGACACATTTTCCTGGTCCCTTGGTGTGTGGGATTAGACAGGTTCCACTGTATTGTATTTTCTGGACTAGATGTCAAGACTTTTTTAACTTCTAAAACATATGATTACCACTAAAAATCTATGGAGATTGTACCAATTAGAACTATAGTTGATAAAATACAGTAATATGCAGGTCCAATACAAACTATATTATTACTTTTTTTCTCTCGTTTACTCACATTTTGGTATTTTCTCTATTATTTTTAGGGGCCCGGGTGGCTCAATGAGTTAGGTCGTTGGATCTAACAACTCATACAAGCCTATCATCTATACGGCGTGGGTTCGTGCCCAGCTTTGTAAATTACAAAAAGGGCGCACTCGACTCGCAGCCACAAGTGATAAAGTCTCCGGCTTCCTCCACCACTAAAACTGGTCACCATCACCATGATATAGCTGAAATATTGTTGAAAGTGGCATTAAACACCAAAAATCAAAATCAAATCTATTATTTTGAAGGGTTATTTCCCTTTATGTTTATTTTTGACAAAATAAAATAATCACATTCATCATAGATGATCAAAAATAATTTGAAATACAAGAAATTGAAATTTAATAATTGAATTAAATCCTGATCAGTCCTTCATGACAGAAAGCCTTCCTGTGATTTAAAAAAACAAAAAGTTGCATATTTCTGATATTAGCAAAGATTTTAGGGCTGGGAAAAAAGTGGCCCTTAAAATAAGGTGAATTGTTATAGGAGCTTTAAAAGCTTTCACTATAGGGTAATTACTTTTACTTTAATAGGTATTGGCTACACATTTCGAATGGTTCCAAGATATGTTTGATAAAATGCCAAAAGATGGTCGTGAGTCACCGTGGCGTAACTTTGCTGACCCCCAAATCACTGTAGCAGGTGAAACACAGCCTTTGCCAGACAAATTTGATGAACATTGTAAGAATATTCAGTGGTTATGTGTGATGAGAGCTGCTCGTAGCGACAGACTCATGCAGGCATCAACATTTTTCATTAACAGAGTTCTGGGAAAGAAGTAAGTTTGTGTCATAACTCTATCAATCATTATTAAAATTATAATTTGTTTTTATTCAGTTTTATTTCAGTTATTCAGCTAGACTGAATGCATGTCTTTTTTAATTCAATTAATTCACATTTTTATCAATATATTTTTTTTTATACACACATCAATCAAAGTAGTATTTTCTTATTAACTTATTTTTATTTTTTTTTAATTATCAATGTTTACAATCCATGTGTTATTTTACTATTAATTGAGCTAAATATTATTAACAAATAGCATTTAACATCACCTTGTTATTTTTCTAGGAGTGCTTATCTGAGAAATCGAAGACCGACGTTAAATAAATTTACACATTATAATTTCACGTAATGTCTTTGCAATAAATATATCACAAATTTAGGCACAATAGTACTAAACTATGTAATGTAATAATAGCTAGCTTTAGATTATTCAAAGGGTTACTTGGGGCTCCAGTAGTTTCTTTAATGAGATATGAAAAAAAATATTTTCTGTTAGGTTTTTATTCTCAATCTCTTTAAGAGTAAAATATTACTGGACTTGTTAGGTTTTTATTCTAACTCAATTTTTTAAGAGTAAAATATTAATGGACTTGTTATGTTTTTATTCTAACTCAATCTTTTTAAGAGTAAAATATTACTGGACTTGTTAGGTTTTTATTTTAACTCAATCTTTTTAAGAGTAAAATATTACGGGACTTGTTAGGTTTTTATTCTAACTCAATCTTTTTAAGAGTAAAATATTAATGGACTTGTTAGGTTTTTATTCTAACTCAATCTTTTTAAGAG
>MJUT01048230.1:201507-212693 GCA_002080005.1 Gigantidas platifrons | reverse complement strand
CTGGACTTGTTAGGTTTTTATTTTAACTCAATCTTTTTAAGAGTAAAATATTACTGGACTTGTAAGGTTTTTATTCTAACTCAATCTTTTTAAGAGTAAAATATTAATGGACTTGTTAGGTTTTTATTCTAACTCAATCTTTTTAAGAGTAAAATATTAATGGACTTGTTAGGTTTTTATTTTAACTCAATCTGTTTAAGAGAAAAATATTACTGGACTTGTTAGGTTTTTATTTTAACTCAATCTTTTTAAGAGTAAAATATTAATGGACTTGTAAGGTTTTTAGTTTAACTCAATCTTTTCAAGAGTAAAAATTACTGGACTTGTTAGGTTTTTATTCTAACTCAATCTTTTTAAGAGTAAAATATTACTGGACTTGTTAGGTTTTTATTTTAACTCTATCTTTTTAAGAGTAAAATATTAATGGACTTGTAAGGTTTTTAGTCTAACTCAATCTTTTTAAGAGTAAAATATTACTGGACTTGTTAGGTTTTTATTTTAACTCAATCTTTTTAAGAGTAAAATATTACTGGACTTGTTAGGTTTTTATTTTAACTCAATCTTTTTAAGAGTAAAATATTACTGGACTTGTAAGGTTTTTAGTCTAACTCAATCTTTTCAAGAGTAACAATTACTGGACTTGTTAGGTTTTTATTCTAACTCAATCTTTTTAAGAGTAAAATATTACTGGACATGTTAGGTTTTTATTTTAACTCTATCTTTTTAAGAGTAAAATATTAATGGACTTGTAAGGTTTTTAGTCTAACTCAATCTTTTTAAGAGTAAAATATTACTGGACTTGTTAGGTTTTTATTTTAACTCAATCTTTTTAAGAGTAAAATATTGCTGGACTTGTAAGGTTTTTATTCTAACTCAATCTTTTTAAGAGTAAGATATTAATGGACTTGTTAGGTTTTTATTCTAACTCAATCTTTTTAAGAAAAGAGAATCTGGAGCCTCATAAATCTAGGTTATTTTTATGGACCTTTATAATTTTATATTTTTTTTATGTTAGATTTTCTATTTGCATGAATATTGCATGATGTATTTTAATTATATATAGCTATATATTTTTTGTAACAGTAGAATAGTCATACCTCATTGTGTCCAAGTTAAAGGCACCAACTAAACTTCAAAACATCTCAGTTCTCAAGTTATTTGGGATATATCAAGCTATACAAGAAACTAAATTATTTGGGTTTTGAGATATCAAAATAAGGTTCGACTTGGATGGATGAAGGAAAAATATATTGATGTCATTTATTAGTACTTTTGAAATATTATGCATCAAACCCATGTTTTTAGCACTTTATAGTTTAAAAGTTTTTCCCCGAAAGCGAGTCATTTCGAAGCTGTGATTTTTAGAATTTCAACTGGACATATTCCGGTAATCTGAATGTGGATGCATTATGGGAATAAAAATAGACTTATCTGTTAGACAATTCCACAAATTCAAATGTTTTTTTATTAAAATCTAAATAACCTCATGACATGATAATGATCAGTATGATAATGTTTAGTTCATAAAAGCAAATGATTGATACAACTTTATGTATTTTCTTAGACATCACGATGATGACACATCAGAGCGTTGGTAAGAAGCATGCAGTGTGTGACGACATGTCAGAGCATTAAAATGCACTGTAGCTGTGTGTTTTTATCATACTGACACTTAATTTTGATAATTTAGCAAAAATAAATTGTGTGCAGCTTTCATGGCGGATATGGGATAAAAGTTTAGTATCTGGAACTAGAGTGCTGTGTGTAGATGCAATGTGGGTGGGTGGATTTTGTAATGCATTATTTAAAAGCAGTTGGATTGTCTCCCTTTTTAGCTCACCTGGCCAAAGGCCATGTGAGCTTTTGCCATCACTTGGCATCCGTCGTACGTCTTAAACTTTCATATTTAAATCTTCTCGTCTGAAGCAGCTGCACCAAATTAAACCGAACCTGGCAGGAATGGTTCCTGGGTGGGTCCCTTTCAAAATTGTGTCCGACAGCCCCGCCCTCCATTCAAGATGGCTGCTGTTACTAAAAATAGAAATTTCTTCAATTGTCCATTGCTGCTTTAGTATAAACCAAAATGAGCTCAAATTTTAACTGCAGCTACATGGCAATGAGTAGTTTAACATATATTCTGGGTTTTTCTGTGAAATTTTTCTTTCAGTCGATTTATACCGATTATACAAATTTGGCATATTTTGATAATATATCACATTTAAATCTTCTTCTCTGAAACCGGTGAACCAAATCAAACCAAATTTGGCTGGGATAGTCCTAGGGTAGTCCCATTTCAAAATTATGTCCGACAGCCCCGCCCTCCATTCAAGATGGCTGCTGTTACTAAAAATAGAAATTTCTTTAGTTGTCCATTGCTGCTTTATTATAAATAAAAATGAACTCAAATTTTAACTGCAGCTACATGGCAATGAGTAGTTTAGCATATATTCTGGGTTTTTCTGTGAGATTTTTTCAGCCAGTTTATTCCGTTTAGGAATATTTTGAGATAAAAATCACATCAAAATCTTTTGCTCAGAAATTTGAGTTGAAATGATCTTTGGGTGGCCCACTTTCAAAATTATGTGTAACACTCCCATTTTCTATCAACTCTAGATGTCAAATTGAAAACCAGGTGAGCGATTACAGGCTCCTGGGAGACTCTAGTTCAGTAGTTTCAGGAGTTTTTCTTTCTTATGGAAACTGTTCACAGGCCAAATTAAAATTAAAAGCAAAATGAAAGAACATAAATTTAGAAACCTTTAAATAAAGATTTTTTACAATGACTTTTAACTCAAAGCAGATCACATGTGGACCCTTCAGAGGGTTGGTAATAGGTGTTGAATTATGTTAACTTAGACTCTTACAACAGATACTTGTTTGGGTACAAATGTTCTAATTAAAGACCTTCATTTACAGCTCACCAGAACAAAAGGCAATGAGATCATTCAACTTCGCTTGATGTTTGTTGTTTACTTTTGAACTTTGTGGCTAAAGTTTATGTTTTTCTCACATTTTTGTATATCGCTTTCAACCACAAAACTCACTGAAGGCAAGGCATCAGAATTGCAAATCTTTATCAATGACTTAATTACTTGTACTGTTTTATCATGGCAAAAATATATTTGTCTTGATGCAAATTCTACAAATTTTAAAACATAATTTTCATTTTGGGGGGGGGGGCTTCAAAAATTAAATGCTTAATGTTTTTTTACTAAATTTCTTCCTCTTTTTTTTTTTTTTTTTTTTTTTTTTTTTTTNTTTTACCAAATTCTCATTAAGATTAATTCAACTTTTTATGACAGATTATAAAAGAGAAAAAAATACAAAAATTGATACATATTGTCTGATGAGAATTGAAACAGGAGTTTTTAAGTTGGATTTTGCCATACATATTTGTATTGACCATATAAGGTAGCAAACTTTTAGCTGGATTATTTTTACACTGGTAGTTGTATATATATAGAGCTTAGAGTAGACATTTTACAATAAGAAGTCTAAGCTATAGACTAATAAAATTTTATATTGGTTTAGTTCAACGATACATGTAAAAAAAAAATGTGTGGTTACTGCTGTCTGTCTCACAGATTTAATTTGTGTGAATAGCATCCATTAAATTGTACTTAAAACATTAATCTACTATAAAATGACTAACATTATACATGTACAGACTACTCACGAAGAAGAAAGATTGTGTGATTTGAATACACTAGAAAATAATTCTATTATTATTATACCTCAGTATAAGTTTTCCTGTTAAAAAGACGTGTTCATAAATACATTTTATTCTATTTACTGGTAAATTGTGTAATGAACTATTCACTGGTGAATTTTTAGTCCAAAAGACTTTTCACCTCTCCTGTGTTATTCACCGGAGACGAGATATATTTTAACAGAATTTTTAATTTTCTTGGAGGAAACACGGTAATGGAAATTCAAAATTCTCTGAATTTTTCCTATGCTAAACTAAAATCCTGAAACCTGCAGATGACAATAACAAACATGGCGGGCAGTTTCATTTCTTATGCTGTTTGGTATAATAAAACATTTATTGACCAGATATTCACGTAATAGCAAGTTTATTGTTCCCCTCTAAACAAAATATTGCCCTCAGCTTCGCCTTGGGCAATAATTTGTGTCGAGGGGAACAATAAATATGGCTTCACCATGGTCAATAATTGGTGTCGAGGAGAACAATAAACTTGTTATTACCTTGATACCAGTGAATAAGTGTATAATATTTATATAAAAAGGCTGAATTTAGATAATTGTTTGTTTGCTGTTTATCAGGGTAGGTTGGACGGAAATTTAATTTATATTGTTTAATACCAACAAAAATATCCTTTAAAAACGGATAAAAACAATATTCTAATATGGCGTTCTTCAAACGCTTTGAGTCCAAACCCGTGGTAAAAATAATATATACCTACACCCATTGTAATTTATGACGTCATCGACAATTTATAACGATATTTTACCAATTTTTTCATATTAGAATCGAAATAATTCATGGAAGCCATATGTATATATTGTTTTTACCACGGGTAGGCCCTTTATGTCAGCTTTTTACCCCTCGCTAACGCTCAGGGTAAAACTTCGTGACATGAAGGGCCTACCTGTGGTAAAAACAATATATACATATGGCTTCCATTAATTATTTCTTTAGTAATAATTCTTAGACAACAATAAGAAAAATGTTGGGGCCTTTGGTTGGTTGATGTAACATAGATAAACAGGAAACAAACAATATTTTTTTGCAGGCCTAACATGTGTATACATTATTTGTAATTAAAACTCCCTGTAATTTATTTATAGAATTTATTTGAAAGATTATATATTTTTTTTAATAATAATGTTAACATTTCCAGTAGCAGTGTATGTTTTGTGAAAACTTTGTTTTTCTTTTAAAATGTGACATAAATTCATAATATTCATATTCTTTTTAACAGTTTTTAAGACCCCCTTTCCTTCATCAGTACTGTGTATTTCTCAAGCTTCTCATTTCACAAGTATTCCATTAATTTTATTATGCTGCTGCCAGAAGATTAGATTTTAAAATTATAAATTGTTTTTATTTTTATAATTTTTAGGTATTATGGCGATGTTGGAATAGATTTCAATACTATGCTTCGACAGAGTTCTCCAACAACTCCAGTTTTATTGCTGTATAAATTTGAGACGGAGATGGCCTACAAAGTCTTCATGGATTATGCTAACAAGAAGCAGAATAAACCTGTTATCAAAACACTGACAGAGAACACAGCTGCCACTGAAAAAGCAGTGAAGCGTATCATACAGAAAGCAATGACGGAGGTTTGCTATTAAAATATTTCTATTTCAATTTTGTGCTTGTGCTATTTAAGAATACAAATCATGCCATATAACTATAACTGTTCAATGCCTTTAGCTGCAATTTATGTTAATCCCAGTTAAAATATATGGTCTTATCGTTAGGATTATAGTTATGGTGTTTAACACCACTTTCAACAATGTTTCAGTTATATCATAGCGGTCAGTTTTACTGGTGGAGGAAACCGGAGTATCCAGATAAAATCACCGACCTGTTGCAGGTCACTGACAAACTTTATCACATTATGCTGTATCCAGTCTATGATTGATGTTTGTACCATATTTGATATATAGCTTTTTATCAAAATTCATTAAAAAAAATACTTATAAACAAAATTATCTTTTATACTATGCCAATAAGTTGTTTTTGATGAAAAAAATAACATGTTTGTTTTATTACATAAGTTGACATAAAAAAACATTCAACAATGATCTGCTTCCATTTATAAAGTTACCATAAAATGATTCAGTCAATTAAAAGAAAAAAAATAGAAAACATATTGTACCTTTGATACATGTGATATCTGTATATACTATTATACATTTATTACCTAATAGTATATTAATTACCTTTCTATTGGGGATATTTTAGTTTTAACCATATTTCACTTTTAATTTGTCTCTCGGGCAATAGAACGATGGTCGTTCTATTGCCTGCGACCTTTTGACCCGTTTTATGATTGGTCAATTAAATCTCATGAATATTCATTAACTCGACCAAATCTTTATCAATACGTCTACAGTACCATGGACATATTTATTCGCTACCCTAGATTTTTTACTATATATTTCATATAAAACCACATTTAAAAAAAAAAAAATGTTTTAAAGCTATCTCCAGGCAGATTTTTATGAAATTTATTTCAAGACACTCAGAATTCTTTGAAATTTATTTGTTTATCTGAGAGTAGTTTTTGTCTGCATGGTTTATGTTTTCTGGTAATTCAAACACTAATGTTGATTTTTCCGCTTTTATTTTGGTTAAATATATAGCAAATTTGACGTCAGAAAACAAAAAAATTTCTTTAAATCATAAGAAATAAAGGCAATCTGACGGAAAATCGTGCTAAAATAAACAAATAATCTTTAAATATTTCTGCTTCTTCTGGTGCAAAAATGATCAAAATCCGTTTAGAAATGACTTCACAATATTTATTTTTTTTAAATGTGGTTTTTTATGAAATATATAGCGTAAAATTGAGAGTGGCGAATAATTATGTTCCATGACTGTAAATTCCAAATATAATAAAACGTTCGAATGATAACTCATAATTTGCTATTGTTAACTGTTTTGAAAAATACAATTTAATTACTTTATTCTTATCTCTCTATCCCAAAACTTTGAAAGTACAAAAACTACTATTAGGTAATAAAACAGTTATTTAATGTGTAGCCAGGCAATAGACCAGAACATTTTTCCCTCGGTACTGGGAACAGCTCAAGTGCTCTATTGCCCTCAGCCGTTGGCTTCGGGCAATAGAACACTCGAGCTGTTCCCAGTACCTTGGGAAATATATTCTTGTCCATTGCCTGGCTACACATTAAATAACTGTATATTATTGCATGCTGCTGAGGGAAATATGAAAATTTATTCACCCAAGAGTATCATATTCCCTGAGGGCAACGCCCGAAGGGAATATGATGCTCAAGGGTGAACACATTTTCATATTTCCTGAACCCACATGCTATAAATGTTTTATTATACTGAATGAAACCAGGAAAACACATACACATGTAAAATACTGCTGGCAAACATATTTTAAGTCCGGAACGTTGTCTCAGACATTTAAAAACCACATCAACAACAAATTGCAACGGTCGCGTGCAAGTGATACGTTCCGAGTGCATCTGATGTTTTCCTGTCAAAGAACGATAACTCTGGTGGAAAAACCCGCGAGGCTTCCGAAGTGGTGGAATATGATATTTATTTCACGGAATATGATTTTTGTCCTGTGTGATCACGTGTTCTGATTTTTACCCATTGCCCAATCAAATTAATCTATTTACGGTAATTAATATATGAGGTATAATACAATGATACTCGTGGGTGAATAAATTTTCATTTTTCCTGTACCTGCATGCTATAAATGTTTTATTATACCGAATGAAACCAAGAAAACACATAAATATGTAAAATACTGCTGGCAAGCATATTCTAAGTCCATTGGAACGTTGTCTCAGCTATTTTAAAACCACATTGTAACTGTTACCTTCAAATAATGCGTTCCGAGTGCCTCTGACGTTTTTCTGTCAAAGAACGATAACTCTGGTGGGAAAACCAGCGAGTCTTCCGAAGTGATGGAATATGATATTTATTTCACGGAATATGATTTTTGTCCTATGTGAACACGTGTTCTGATTTTTACCCATTGTCCAATCAAATTAATCTATTTATGGTAGTTAATATATGAGGTATAATAATATATATATACTTATATATTGTAGGGTTCTTGGGTTTTATTGAATAATGCCCACAATGCACCTAACGTACTGAAGAGTTTAGAAACCATCATGTTAGAGACGACTAAAGCTGACCCTCAGTTTAGAGTGTGGATCACATGTAGACTGAAAACATACTACATACCAACCAGAATATTACAAAATTCTGTCAAATGTGTAATAGATTCACCTAGGGTATGTTGTTGTAATGTTACATTGAGGCTCCACTAGAGAGGTTTTTTAACATATCTCTGTGAGCTCACAGTAGATTAAAAGGTCTTGATTGATACTTCCAGTGTAAATATTTTAATTAATGATCTTACAGAGGGTTTCTATCAATTTGGCATGGTCATTGTTTTTAATTAATAGATAAAAATTCAACATGCTTCGCCCATAAAATTTCTACAATGATCTACTGAAGTCAATTTCTAAAAATTTAGTGTATACAGGACATGAACCAATTTTTCAACAAACCCAAAGTTGAGACCACAATGGTGGTGTATTTATTAGCATGCTCGCCTCCAGTGCCATAGACTGTAGGTTCAAGCCCTGTCGAGTCAAACAAAAAACTGTAAAATTGTTATTTGCTGCTTCTACTCTAAACAATCAGCATTCAGGAGTAAGAGCAGAGACTGGATGGCTTGGAATCAAGATAATGTGTCCATGTGGAGCAACGTGTCTGCCCGTGGACTGTTGTTTCCATTTGCTGCTTCTACTCTAAACAATCAGCATTCAGGAGTAAGAGCAGAGACTGGTTGGCTTGGAATCAAGATAATGTGTCCATGTGGAGCAACATGTCTGTCCGTGGACTGTTTGTTTCCCGTGAACTAGCTCTTATGAGGATGCATTTCAGCGTGTTGGTTTAGTACAAAGTGGACATACTCATCATCTCATCAATTGTAAGTTATTCTTGCCATGATCCAGCTGAAAAATTGCTCATTTGGCATTAAACAACAATCACTCACTCACCCACCAAAAGTTGACATATGTGCATGAATGTTTAACCTTTATGTACTTTTGATTTAAAACACAAATATATCATTCAACATTATCTAATTGACATATACTTGTCAACTCATTCAATCTTGATTTGAGCAAAATAATCTACAAAACAGTTATAGTCACCTGGTGAAAACTGCCCATTTAAAACCCTCCTGACCGGGCCGTACGTTTTACCATAATTCTATGCTTTAAAGAATCATCAGTAATTAACCATCGAGGCATTCTCAGCGCATGATTGTACTAATACAGCCTTCCAAGTATTGAATGATTAGCTAATTAATTGTAAATCTTTACACCTACAGCATAGCATTTCAAAGCAACCACCATGTTTCCTAATAAACTACCTTCTGGTAGTGCATGATTCATTATGAAATAGAACTAACAATCCGTATTGACCAATCTATATAGTGTTCACCTTTCATATCCAGTCATTTTTTTCATTGTCCAAATGGTAATCAACAATTGTTTTACATTTATTTTATTTTCACTATTATTTTTCTTAAAATTTTTTAGATAGATGTACTGAGTATTTTTATTATTTTGATTTGACCAGGTGATGAAGGACAGTTTAATAAGATCATTCAATTCTTTTGATTCTGATATACTGAAGCAGTCATCTCGTCAGGAGTGGGCTCCTATTTTACATAATCTCTGCTACGTTCATGCAGCCCTCCAGCTTAGAGCTAGATTTGGCCAGTCAGGATGGAATAATCCTAGAGATTTCTCAAAAATAGGATTTTCTGAGCTCATGGTATGTATAAAGTAAGAAATATATGTTTGAATTATAAGGATTTGTATGTGTATGTGTGTGTGTATGTGTGTGTGTATGTGTATGTGTATGTGTGTGTGCATGCATTATTAAACTAATCATTTACAAACAAGGATGTGGATTTAAATGAACATGAGAAATTGATAGTCATAATTGCATTGAATATGAGAATAATTTTTAAAAGTTTTCATTTCAATAGTCCAAATAGGATTCAGCCCCTAAAACTTTCAAAAGATAAATAACCTTAATCATTTCTATAGGTATTTCATCAATTATGTATGCATGTATTTTGCTGTTGGAAATCCAATTATCAAGTGGGGAAGGTTGGGAGCCCATTAACCGGTTAAACCCTGCCACATTTTTGCCAGGACATGGATTTTTGAATACTTTGTATAAATTGTGGATTGTGTTAGATTATTACGATATTGAATTAATGTCAGAAAGAAAACACAATCAAAATGTAGTAAAATAAAATTTAAAAATTTTAAAAGTCCACATTTATTGACAATGATGAGTTTACACATATAATAGAATAAATTTATTTTTTATATTTTTTTACATTTTGTGATTTTAGGAATCCTTGTCTAACTTGACATCAGAATTTAAAGATCCATTGAGTTGTATAGCACCTGATGGTTCACAGATGTCCAGAGCTACATCATGGACAGGACTTAGATATATGCTGAGTGAGGTAAAACTATTTGAATAATGTTACTATAAGTCAATAAGACAACCTGGTTATAGCACATGCCTCAAGTATATAAGATTGTTGGTTTGATCTTTATTTGAGTCCTATAAAATTTGTATTGGCTCTGAGTCTAGATAATGAGTGGTATTTGCTATTTCTCCTCTCAACCAGAGCAAATGCTTCTCTCCGATTCAGGATAATGTGTCCAGTCAGAGTGACTTAGGATCTGGATAGTTTATCGGGGTGGAGCAACTCAGAGTTTGGATAGTTTATCTGGGTGGAGTGACTCAGAATCTGGATAGTTTATCTGGGTGGAGTGACTCAGAGTCTGGATAGTTTATCGGGGTGGAGTGACTCACAGTCTGGCTAGTTTATCGGGGTGGAGTGACTCACAGTCTGGATAGTTTATCTGGGTGGAGTGACTCAGAGTCTGAATAGTTTATCTGGGTGGAGTGACTCAGAGTCAGGATAGTTTATTGGGGTGGAGTGACTCAGAGTCAGGATAGTTTATTGGGGTGGAGTGACTCAGAGTCTGGATAGTTTATCGGGGTGGAGTGACTCAGAATCTGGATAGTTTATCTGGGTGGAGTGACTCAGAGTCTGGATAGTTTATTGGGGTGGAGTGACTCAGATTCAGGATAGTTTATTGGGGTGGAGTGACGCAGAGTCTGGATAGTTTATCGGGGTGTAGTGACTCAGAGTCAGGATAGTTTATTGGGGTGGAATTACTCAAGAGTCAGGAAAGTTTATCGGGGTGGAGTTACTCACAGTCTGGCTAGTTTATCTGGATGGAGTGACTCAGAGTCTGGATAGTTTATCTGGATGGAGTGACTCAGAGTCTGGATAGTTTATCTGGATGGAGTGACTCAGAATCTGGATAGTTTATCTGGGTGGAGTGACTCAGAGTCTGAATAGTTTATCTGGGTGGAGTGACTCAGAGTC
>MJUT01048230.1:180883-201437 GCA_002080005.1 Gigantidas platifrons | reverse complement strand
TCTGGATAGTTTATCGGGGTGGAGCAACACAGAGTCTGGATAGTTTATCGGGGTGGAGTGACTCAGAGTCTGGATAGTTTATCGGGATAGAGTGACTCAGAATCTGGATAGTTTATCGGGGTGGAGCAACTCAGAGTTTGGATAGTTTATCGGGGTGGAGCAACTCAGAGTCTGGATAGTTTATCGGGGTGGAGTGACTCACAGTCTGAATAGTTTATCTGGGTGGAGTGACTCAGAATCTGGATAGTTTATCGGGGTGGAGTTACTCAGAATCTGAATAGTTTATTGGGGTGGAGTGACTCACAGTCTGGATAGTTTATCGGGGTGGAGTGACTCAGAGTCTGGATAGTTTATCGGGGTGGAGTGACTCAGAGTCTGGATAGTTTATTGGGGTGGAGTGACTCAGAGTCAATATAACATGACATGGTGGAGATTCAGAGTCTGTATAATTTGTCAGTGTGGAGATTCAGAGTCTGTATAATTTGTCAGTGTGGAGATTCAGAGTCTGTATAATTTGTCAGTGTGGACATCCAGAGTCTGTATAATTTGTCAGTGTGGAGATTCAGAGTCTGTATAATTTGTCAGTGTGGAGATTCAGAGTCTGTATAATTTGTCAGTGTGGAGATTTAGAGTTTGTATAATTTGTCAGTGTGGAGATTCAGAGTCTGTATAATTTGTCAGTGTGGAGATTCAGAGTCTGTATAATTTGTCAGTGTGGAGATTCAGAGTCTGTATAATTTGTCAGTGTGGAGATTCAGAGTCTGTATAATTTGTCAGTGTGGAGCAATTCATATTCAGGATAATGTGGAGTGATATGACTAGACAGACTTTTGTATCTGTGAACTATCACTATGACAACCAGGGACCGTTGTGGCCGCGATCGTATGGTAGTTGGACTACTACCTATGCAATCAGTGCCTATCACCACTGGTGTTGTGAGTTTAATCTCGATCAGGGCGAGGTGTACTACATTATGTGATAAAGTTTGTCAGTGACTTACGACAGGTTGGTGTTTTTCTCCAGGTCCTCCGGTTTCATCCACCAATGAAACTGACCGCCACGATATAACTGAAATATTGTTGAAAGTGGTGTTAAGCACCATCAAATAAACAAACAAACTATGACAACCTATATATATAGCTAGCTCTACTTGTTTGTCTAGTGTAAAATAGGAATCGTTGTAATTATCTCGTTAAAATAGTTTGCTCTCAACATGATAAAATTTCTCACTTGGCATTAAACAACAATCAATAGCTAGCCTTATCTGTAACAAAGATCAGATAAATGTTAATTTTTGGTTTATTTAAGTTGCTTAAGTTGTCTTCTAGTTTGCCAAAAAAAGATGTTTTATAAATAAAGTGAATTGCAGCAATTATCTGTCAAACAGGAGGATAAATTCACAAACCAAAATTTATTAATAATCTTGATCATGATTCACTTGAATCACAGATGTATTATTGGTCTTGATCATGATTCTATTGGATCACAGATTTATTATTGGTTTTGATCATGATTCACTTGAATCACAGATTTATTATTGCTTTTGATCATGATTTACTTGAATCACAGATTTATTATTGGTTTTGGTCATGATTCACTTCAATCACAGATTTATTATTGCTTTTGATCATGATTCACTTGAATCACAGATTTATTATTGGTTTTGATCATGATTCTATTGAATCACAGATTTATTATTGGTTTTGATCATGATTCACTTGAATCACAGATTTAGTATTGGTTTAGATCATGATCCACTTGAATCACAGATTTATTATTGGTTTTGATCATGATTCACTTAAATCACATATTTATTATTGGTTTTGATCATGATTCACTTGAATCACAGATTTATTATTGGTTTTGATCATGATTCACTTGAATCACAGATTTATTATTGGTTTTGATCATGATTCACTTAAATCACAGATTTATTATTGGTTTTGATCATGATTCACTTGAATCACAGATTTATTATTGGTTTTGATCATGATTCTATTGAATCACAGATTTATTATTGGTTTTGATCATGATTCACTTGAATCACAGATTTATTATTGGTTTAGATCATGATCCACTTGAATCACAGATTTATTATTGGTTTTGATCATGATTCACTTAAATCACAGATTTATTATTAGTTTTGATCATGATTCTATTGGATCACAGATTTACTATTGGTTTTGATCATGATTCACTTGAATCACAGATTTATTATTGGTTTTGTTATTTTTATTTGCTTCATATGATTTCTTTGTTATACCAGATTATATACGGAAGTCACATCACAGATCATTATGACCAGCAAGCTGTCAGTGCTTTAGTTGACTACTGGTTGTCACCAAATGCTGTGAAGAAAGACTTTGAAGAAAGAAGATGTAAGCTTGTTTTGGGGACAGTCGGGATGGGAACTGAAATCAAAATTTTAATCATTTAGCCTGTCTTTATGTTGATTAAACATTTGGTTGTTAAGTTGTCACTAACCTGCAGCATGTTAGTGTTTTTTTGTAACCAATAAATATAACTGCCATGATGAAATAACTAAAATAATTTTGAAAATGACATTAAACACTGGCAAACCTACTTCTTTAATAATTGATTATTGGTTACTGTTGTCTGGTAAGAATTTGAGATAACAGGGAACCAGAAGGATATGTGAAATAAGGTTGTGAAAATTATCACCAGCTAATCCGTGATAAAGCTCCATGTGAAGAATCTTACTTTAGAAAAGGTATTTTTCTTGTTTAAATAGACAAATCATGAGAGAATAAGTTTTAAAAGAAAATAATAAGACATTACTCTTGAAGGTGAAAAATAATCTTTCGGGATGGCAAATGATTTTTATTAGTGATTTTTCAGCTATATCATGAATACTAGCCTTATTGGAGAAAAAAGCCCAGGAAGCTATCGAGAAATGACATTAACCTTTTGGAATTAGTGACGTAATGTTCAAAAATGGTTCAAAGAAAAATATGTCATAAAAATATAAGGTGTCGTCCTGTCAATCAGGTCAGAAAAGCAAACACAAGGACCCATCATAATTACAATTTCACCTTTTGCTATGAATCTGAAAAAATATATAATTGTTTACATTTCAGTGAAGTACAAGCATCCTGCAGCCTTTTTCAATCCAAATGTTAGGCTGAGCACACTAATACAGGCCCTGGAGTACAATATCAGTCCCCACACCCTGGACGTACCAGAAGGCTGTCACATACATCCCAGTGTAGAGGTATAAAATTATGAATATTTAAATTGTTGTGTCACATTACAAAATTACATCACCAAGATATAATACAACACATATTTTTCCAAAGCATGAAAAGCACCAAGTATTGTTTTAACATTGCATCACTTCCTGTTTTTAAATGCATATTTATAGACACAAAATGGTCACCCATTAAGACATATAAAAGATAATGGCTTCATACTTGTATTATATATTAATTTGTTTCAGTTTTATTGCCTTCCTATGTTTTTTTCAATAATTAGTATGCCTATTTTTCTAATTCCAAATTTATAATACTCAACATTCAGTTGAGTTTGCATTGAATTTTATTTTCAATATTAGCTTTTTTCTTTTTTTTTTTACTATAAGACTATAAGATAGTGCAAGTATTACTGACAAATTATCTACATACTTACCGTATTAGGGCAAGTTGTTCTTTTAAGGTAAAAAAAAAATTATGGACCAAGAGTAAAATAGTGTTGTCTATAGCAGTGTTATATTTCCTTTGTAATATATGCAGTTGCATTTAGTCTAATCTATTCAGGACAATTGTAACTATTTTTTTCTGTGCAGTAAGACTTTATGATTTATTCTCACGGTAGTCAATATCATATTATTGGAATTACATTTTATGAGGTACATTTTATAGATTACATTTTATGTTAATTACATTTATGAATTAAATCATGTGAATTATTTTCTGAATTACATTTTGTGTGAATTACATTTTATGAATTACATCTTGTGAATTACATGTTATGAATTACATTTTATGTGAAGTACATTTTATTTCAGCTTCAAATTCATCCCCAACATATGAGAGAACAAATTACACATGATAACTTGGTCATTCACTTTTCATAGCTTTTTACATATGTTCTGTTTTAATCTAGTAAATTGTTAATTTATTAATCATTTTTTATTTTACACAGAATTTGTTTTGGCTAGTAGACTAAATGTTATCTCTTTTAACTAGTGTTTTTTTTTATATCCAATCCCAGTCCACTTCAAAGTCAAATGAAAATCTTTCAAAAATTAGAAACAGAAATAAATCAAAATTTTGAGTATTAAACACTGAAAACTTAAGTTTTCTCATTTTTCTTGGATAAGTTACTATAAAGATGACAATTATTGTGGGTAAAGTTGGGGATATTTTTTTATGAATAATAAAACAAATGTACATATACCAATAGCATTTGAAAACTAAACATAAAAAACAAATTCTCCAAACTAAAAAAAAAAAGTGAACAAGAAAACTTTTTACTTCTTTCTTTTCTAATGAAACAAATAAGCAGCTTCCCTAGGTTTAGTCACAGATTTCAAGAGTATTTTGCCATGTTACAATAAAAAAATCACTGTGCTCGCCCAATGAAACCACAGGGGGAATATTGTTGTTGTAGAAGTCCACATGTTATATAAATATTGGGTTTTATTTGGCAGATTCCTAACAAACCTAAAGAATTTAAGGTATTAAATATGGTCTCAAATTGTAGAACTCAAATGCTTTGAATAGTTAAATATATTATATCTATCTATCACCAAATATCTATAAAATCTTAATGGTATTGGTTCTATCAAAATCTAGTATATTCATTTGTTTAACATTTTTATTTTCAATAAATTCTTGTTTTCTCCATATTTTTCTCTTGCTCATCTTTATAACATATTATACTATATATGTACTAATTATTTATTTTCTTTCAATTTATACACTAACGTTGTGAGTTCAAATCCCACTCATGGTGAGGTTTACTTGATACAACATTATGTGATCAAGTTTGTCAGTGACTTGCGGCAGGTCAGTGGTTTTCTACTGGTACTTAGGTTTCCTCCACCAATAAATCTTGAGGAGAGCTACTAGTAGCCTCTGGCTGTATGTAATCCTCTTGAAACAAATAAAGAATTAAATTAAATCTTGCCACCACGATATAACTGAAATATTGTTGAAAGTGGCATTAAACACCATAACCCCAACCCCCTTCAGTTTATGTGTAAAATTTTAAAAGTAATGTTGTGAAATATTAGTTTCAATTATTTTATATTGGTTAAAGTTTAACGTCAATTCGCGCCATCGTAACGTAACAATACTTTACGTCGCAACGTAGCGACAACCATTGTATGGAATGCTTAGAGATAATAAATGTATAATAGATTTACTAGACCTGGGTTTAGTTTTCAATTGACATACATTGTCTGTATTTGTTCATGTATTTACCGTTATATATTTCTTTTTAATGTTTTGAAATAACCTCTGATAATCAAACAATTTGAAATTTGAAATTCTTATTTTGAAAACAGAAAATAAATATTTGAACCTAATTCATAGTTCATGTGATATCACTGCTCCCAGAGGGTGTGCCGGGGGTAAAATAGGCACCAGGTTTCTCCGTCCTAGAGGCACTAGTCCTCTAAAAGGGTCAACCCCGGGGTATAGAAATGGGACCGAGAGCTTCTTCGGCTTGAAGGGACATCCGTCGGTTGTGTGGGATGTATAAATTGACAACCAACCCGTCCTTCGGATGAGACGTAAATAAAACCGAGGTCCTGTGTTGATAGATTGGCACTCTCTTCACACGTTAAAGAACCCAGTGTAACAGCTCATTATGCTCATGATGAGTGGTTCATAGGAGACCTGTTGCACTAGCAAAATTCTCCGTCCCTACCCATCACATTTCCTTGTTTCGAGTCCCGTGGCGTTTAAATTATTCTCGTCCTGAATATAGCTGAAAAATTGCTCGCTGGACGTTAAACATCAATCAATCAATCAATCAATCACTGCTATTGATCAACTTCGTGTTAGTTACATGTATCAGCATTCTTCTAAACTTTATTATAAAAAACAGTTTTGATTGGCAAGAATATTTTTAATTCTGGTTGTTATATATTAAAATTTAGATAAAAAATGTGAGTAATAAATAAATTTTCATAAATTTTTTGTCATTTTGACATTCTTGTTATTTGACTTTTTAATATTTCTCATTTTGAGACTTTTGTTGATTTTTAAACTATTTATTTTGATATTATTATTTGATTAAGATGCTTCATGAAAAGCAATTTTGATCAGTAATACAGGTAATGTAGGTACCCTAATCATTTCTCAGGCCTTGCCATTTTGTACTTGAGGTTCTGGGGCTGTCGTGGTAGTGATCATATATTATAGTTGGATTTACAACTACATATGCAATCAGTGCCTATCACTACTATAATGTTGTGAGTTTGAATCCACATCATGGAGAGGTGTACTTAATACAACATTATGTGATAAAGTTGTCAGTGACTTACGGCAGGTCAGTGGTTTTCTCCGGGTGCTCGGGGTTCTCCACCATGATATAACTGAAATATTTTTATAAAGTTGATCCTACTTTGTCCATTTTTTCACAGTCTGTATATTTAAGGATCTAATGTAAAATTTGGAACCTTATTTAATTTAAACCGTATTAAGTCTGTGAGGTTGTTATAATATGCATCACTTACAGTACAAATTGGTCCTTGTCAGAAGACAACTATTGCTGGGTTGAAAGTTTATCACCAACGTCAACAATTAACGATAACAATTTATTCTCACGTCCAAAATAATATAGTCTCCGTTACTTAACAATATTTATTTCACTTTCTTTTCACTGCGTTATCAGGATGAAGGTTGCCCGGTATGACACTTATTTTTACACTTTGTTTGTTGTGTGACTCTACTTAAAACAGTTAAGACCATGAAAAATAATTATACTTTATTCTCTAGGGTTGGAGTAAATGCAATATAAGTAATTATTTCAAAGAACAAGCTAAATTCTTTGTATTTATTTTGGTAAACTATGGTTTGAAAATATATTTTAAAGCATAGCAAAATCTTATGTACTTACAAAAAAATGTATAACAGAGTTTTTAATTGACAAATCAAAGCATTTACAATTTGTAATTTTTGTCAAAATTAATAGAATAAATTTCTACAATTTTAATTTTCAAAATACACCTTTTTTTTAAAGAGTTAATTATATTTCAATTTGATTCAGGTAAAATAAACCAATGTACATTTAATATATTTGTCTTGACTGTATTACGTAGTTAACCCTTTTGCACTAAACCTATGGTAGATAACACTTTTGTGACTATTGTTGTCAACTACATGTTTGTGATCTGTTAATCTTGTTAACTATATGTATACGATTGTTACTAAATATACAGTATATTCAGATGCTGTTAATTAAACAATAATTTAATATGTTAAGTAATAATGTTGTATTTTCAGCTTTATATTACATTTGACTAAAATTTTGAAGTAATGAGGGTTTTTTAATTATATTTATATAATTTAGCTGTTGATTAAAATCTTTTCTTCTTGATTATTTCTATTGCTAATGTTGATGTTAAACACCAATCAATCAATCAATCTTATATTGTTTTGCTCTTCTTAGATAAAGTGTTTTTTGTAAGTTAATGAAACTTTACCTTTAACATACAAAATAAGGACTTGCCATATTGTTATATTTTATATAGAGATAAATTGAATGAACCAGTCTACAAACATGTCTCAGTTTTTTTTGTCACTAGAAACTGTAACAGGTTAGCAGGTCTTCAATTTATAAAATTTGAATGAAGCACTTAAATTTGGCTTGGCTTGCTTAATGAGCTAAATTCTTACATAAGATAAATTTACAGAGGTAACATTTAAAAATCAATAGATTAAGTTTGTATATATTTGTCTCCATTTTAAATATATTAATTGTGTAATAAATTTAATATAATTGTGTGTACTTGTTTACGTTTACAGACTTTGCTCGGTGATGACCAGTATGTGTTTACCAGACTTAACAAAGTATTTGATGCTATGCCGTCCACCAAAAGTCTACAACATAAGATGTTCCCTAGACCTCCTACTCCCTTTGATGGTTAGTTCAATACATTATTGGTTCTGACATTCAGTTTAATTAGAATAAGATGTTTGTCCGATCTTTTTCTATAGGGATGTTCGCCGTGATGTCACAGGCTTGAGAATTTACCTGTGTGGTTGGCAGGAAATCAAAAATTTTGCTTGTCTTTCAATGAAGGCTCAACTTTAAATTGTCATTATTATTTTGTTATTTACGATAATTTAATTATTAATTATTTCTTTCAGAAATGAAAATTATATAGCAATAATTAATTCACATCGAAGGTTTGATAAAAATATTCAGAATAAAAAGATTGGAAATTCAATCTTGTTTTGTTTAGTTTTGAAGCGTAAAAATGCATTATTTCATATTAGAATTATGAATTTATCATATCAAAATAAAAAAATGTAAACTGACAGAACAAATATGAATTTTCTTAAGTCTCTAAAACAATTAACAGAACCAAAATTGGTTTGGAAATAAAAAAGTTATAAAAGTTTAAAAATTGGTTACTTTCCTGTCAATTACGTTATTGTTTTACTGCCAACCAATTATTTGTTTAATGACATGTAAATTAGTGAATATGACATCACTAATGAAATTGGCAAACATTCCTATTGATGAAACACTAACATATTCTGTATTGTCATGTTAATTAGCCTTTCATTCATCATTGACCGACCAATCATATGAAATATAGTAAAATATATTGACCATTCAGACTACAGCTCTCAGTGTGTTATCAGTTTTAATACCACAAGATTTGGTAGACTCGTCACTGATTGGTCAGTTGAAATTATTATCCCCCTGAAATGACCCCATTTAGGATGTCATCACATGCAAGTTAATAGTAAAATAATAATTGTCCAACAAACATCTCATTATTTTTTTTTATAATTATTCTGATAGTTTTTAAAGTTTAAAGGAAAACTCCATGGTCTTAACAAGTTAGCGTGAATATTTAAATGACATTAACTAAAAGACATTTGTGTTAATGAATGTTAAAAATAATATACTGTAAGGTAGAATTTGGTGATTGAAGTTGCCTGTTGCACCAAACAATGGGGGTCGCCATTTTTCAACACTATACAATGTGAGAAGATAAGGGACATAATCCATTCTCGGATTATACCTAAAATTAAAGCTCTTCCGAAAGAGCTGTGACGTATTAGTGCCGGTATCGTATATTACATCAGTATTGATCAGTTGCAATTTTATCATTAAAAATTATGTAAATCGTAAAATAACGTCGTATATTTATCTTTTGATATTTACAAAATCATTATGACTTCATGTTAAGCATTTTATTGCACTAGCGAAATTAAAAAGGAATATGTGAGAAGAATTTTTTTGTAATTGCCCTTGTCAACACATTGACCAGTGACCTCGAAAAACACGGGAAAGTACGACAGCATTGGGGACAAAAAAGAAGAAAAAAACATGTGTACGCATAAAATGAGTTAAAACTGACAGTTATTTAAACTATACGGCCAATCACGTAAAACATGAAATTATACGTAGACCCTCCCCCCTCCTGATACAAATAAACTCATTGTTTTATGAAAATGTAACATTGGATGAGAATATTAAGAAAAAAAGTAGAACGATATACGATTATTGCAGTTGATCTTATATTAAAACATAACCAAACGGGCACGATGTTGGGAAGAGTCAGATACATGTTATTTATTCAACTAACATGATCCAATTCTGTGACGTCACATGAATAGGTGTCATGGCCGCTTACACTACGACAGGAAATTCCAAATATTCACATTTTTAATTGGGTATATTAATGTTAATAAAGGTGCTTTTTTTTTTAAATAATAAGTTATTTATGAATAAAAAGTTATAATGAATTGAATTAAAACAACTTTTCAACTGACTGGAGTATTCATTTAAAATAAATAGTTTAAATATGGTCATAATTATTCCAAAATGACCTTCTTTGAATGATCAGGTGTTGACATGAGCTCTTCTAATTCAGAAAAGGGAAGTAATTCATATTTTTAACTACATTTTACAATTATTTTTTTTTTCCCCTATCTATGTTTTGTTGTTTACTTTCTTGTTATTATCTGATTCTTATAAAGACGAGCACTTAAATACTTAAATACATGGAAAAAGAAATATAGTTATAAAATCTTATTTTCAACCATTTCAGGACCAGCTTTAGCAGGCATCAGTAAATACAGTAATAATCCTTGTGTAGTCAGCATGGGTGTATTCTCTACAGCTAGCTTCTCTCTGCTCAAACTCAGGAAGGATGTGGAATTATGGGAAATCTGTACAAGTCTTTTACAAAAAGTACCAAAAATTCTGACAAAGGTAAATATAAAAATTGATATATTTCATTGATACATGTGCTGTAACAGGAAAGTCCAAATTGTAAAAGGTCAACTTTTCTACACATGAAAAAGTTACCTGGAGCAGCCTCTTTTTTAGTGAGTAGTTTAAAAGAAATTTTACTACCCATGTGCAAGATGAAAATGCCCTTTTCCATATCAGATGTCATATTTATAGAATTATAAAGCAAAATACTCGGTAATCTACTTTGACCTGATTGTCATTCTTTGATTACTTTGTTTTTGAGTTAAGAACTTTATCAATTTTAACCTGGAGGTATGATTGCTGTGATCATATGGTAAATGGGTTTACATCTGCCTAGCTATGTATTCAGTAATGTTGTGAGTTTGATTCTAACCTGTGTCAAGTGGCACAGTTAGATGTGACCTGCCGTGAAAACTGATTGTTAAAATTTAATGGAACTTTTGTTGAAAGTGGCAATAAACACCCATCGCCAAACACTCAGTTTATCTATATTTGGATATAAGCATGAAAAAAACCCTGTGTATTTAATACACATATATACCTGATTGAGTCCATATTTTTGTTACATTGACATTTGTAAACAATTTATGATATTTGAAATTTTATTGCATTTGTTCAAGAAATGCGATTTTTTTAACGTAATGGAGAATACACTCCAACTGTAGATTCTTAAAAAATAATCAACGAGACCCTTTAAGGTTTGTTTTTTTTCATGCTTAATATCCAAATATATAATAAACTGAGTGTATTTTTTTACATAATACATTTCCATCGACAAAAGTCTTTTCATTTTATATTTTTACACTTTTAATGTTTCGAAAGCCAAAATATGACAATAATTGACCAAAATAAATCAATAATTTTTTTCATCATACATCCTTTCGATTCTCATTTATATTTAGATAGTTCAAGGCCTTTTATATGTCCAAAATGTTCACCTATGGTCTGTCTGATTTGTCATTACTTACAGTCTGTTCCATTAGTTGTGTGTTTTTGTTTTGCGAGAATATATTTTATTTAAAAGTTCACATACTCACCAGTTCTTAACATAAACTATGCCAGATTTGAAATACTTGTATCATGCCCTGTATATTACTCACTTACTTAGTCCTTGCTATGCCTCATGGCACATAGGGCAAGGTGTCCTTGTTTCAGTAACTGCATTTTTTTTATGAGACGAAATAGTTGGTCTTGTGCTCAGCCCTCTAACTGGAGGGCCAGTAGATTTGGTATCAAGGTTCCAGTCCTCTAGATCAGTTGCCAACCAAGGCTTACGAGCCATGATCTGTCCGGTTTTGTATCGAGTTGTCTCTTTTAGACAGGTGACCTTACTGGGCTAATGACTCCTGTCAAGCCATAACTATTTACCCATAGCTGGGTATATATTTTGTATATATTGATCAATTAATCATTTAAACAAGTTGTTGGTATTTTTTTTAAATAGTGTGGAGTCAGAGAAATGTATTATTTAATGATAGATTGTAAAAATGTCTGTTCTCCTGGAAACTTCTAAAAAAAAAATTTGGATTAAAATACAGTTGGTGTATTATTAAGTCATATTTCATATCTGCACCTATCTTTACTTACCAGATTTATTCATTTAGCTTTGTTTTATTTCCTATTTTGTTTTATTGTTTGTAGAAACCACTTTGAAAAACATCTGTAAGATTTAGTTTTGGTGGTTATTTAGAGGAATTTATTTGTGTAGGAAAATATATAACATTTAGATAAAATTATCTTTGAAATAATATTGTTTTTTAATATAGAGTTTAGAAATAAAAAATCCAAATTGTTTATCTGTTTTGATCTTCAAAATTGCTGTTATTCTATATATATCATATCAATTTTTATGGAAATAAAAATTTTGATTATTTATTTGGTGTTGTAACAATCTGGTTTATACATGTTTTCTGAATATTTGTTATTTTAGGATTTCGTTATGGAGAGGATAAAGAAGGCAGGAGAGACTGTACGACTCGGTGAACCAACAAAAGTCCCTGAATTCCCCAACATCAATACATTTATCATGAAAGAAATAGAGATTATGTCAGCATTGGGGATAGAGATAAGAAACACGTTGACTGTAAGTATTTCTCTTTTTTCTGTTAAAAACTGGCAAAGGAATAGAAATGCTGAAATACATTGTACATGTACATACTAGTAATAATAGAGTGAATGAGTGACTGTTGTTTAACGCCAACTCACAATTTTTCAGCCATATCATGGCAAGAACAAAGTAATTTTCAATGAGATAAAGAGGTCCACGTTGTACTAGACCAACATGCTTAGTTGGATTTTTATGGTGCTAGCTCACTGAAACAACAGTCCGTGGGTAGACATGTCGCCCCACTTGGATACATTATCCTGATTCCCAGCCAACCAGTCTCTTCTCTTTCTCCTTAATGCTGTGTACTTAGCAGAGAAGCAACAAATACTATTTTTTTAGTCTTTGGTTTGAACTCATTAAACTGTTACATGTTTAATCAAGAGTTTATATTCTTGTAGACAATGAAATACTCTTTATGCAGAAAAATAAATAAATAAATAAATGAAAATGGTTTTTATTTTTAATGTATTTAAATATTATTTATTCAATTTTAAACTCAAGTTTTAAATTTTATTAAATTAAAGTGCACTTAAAGATATTTTTCATTGTCTTCCATTTGCATTTGAAATTTAAGCTTTGTATGGATGTGATAGATGAGATTGTCGACCATCAACTGTCTTTCTTTTTTCTTTTTTTTTTGTATATCATTTTTCAAAAGAAAAATGTTAGGTAAGTTTTACCAGTAAAGACATATTGTTAGTGAATGAATATTTACTATTTTCTTATTAACTAAAAATAGGCAATCAAGAATGCATGTGAAACTGAAAGTTTTGGAGACAGTCTATCAGAGCACATTGTATCAGCTGCTGATGATCTTTACCACATGCGTATCCCACAAACCTGGTGCCAGATGGCAGGAAGTGCTGCCCCACCCCTCACCATGTCTGTCGCTGCCTGGTTAAATGGAGACAAAGATAGAGATGGACTATTAGCCAGGAGTTTGGCTCTGGAGAAATTAATAGGACTGGTATGTAAAATTATACCTAGATTTCCAGAAAGCTTAATCACCATATTTATGTGCCAGGACCTATTTGAATTTTTGAAAGGTTAAAAAAATATGTTGAGTGAGCAATTTTTTTTTATTTTTAGTTAACTCGACACAAAGGGTCATGTGAACTATTTGCCATCACTTGGCATCTGTAAATTTTATATTTTTGACATCTCCTCTAAAACTACTGGACTAATTTTAACTGAACATGGACAGAAGGATCCTTGGTTAGTCCTCTTTTAATATTGTATTTGACGGATCCATTAACATTTAAAATATGGCCACTGTTACTATAAATAGAAATATCTACTCCTCTGAAAGCAATGGGCCAATTTTAAGCAAGCTAGAATGATCCTAGGATTGTCCTCTTTCAGAATTGTGTCCGCAACCTGCCTTCCGTATATAATGGCCACAGAAACTAAAATTACATTATTACATCATCGATACAGTTAGGTATCAGAAGTCTTTATCAACACATTTAAATAGAATATAATTGATATTCAGGTTCTTATCAGATAATTAACATGAACCCACATCCTCTGTAAAGAGACCAATTAATTTGTATTTAATCATTGAGTAAAAAGAGTGGTATTTGAGGTTTTGCAATATTTTCATAACATAATATTAATTAAGACTATTGTAATTCTACACTTTAAAATACAAAACTTTTCATGGTTTGGTGTTACAAGTGATAACTCACGGAAAAACAACGTACATGTAATTTGATAATGGGAGTGTTATTATACTTCAAAAGAAACTTTTTTGCTTTCTTAAAATATATTGATTGACTACATTTTGATTTGTTTACAGCCCAGAAATAAGGTTCCAGTTTGGACTTTAGGCCAATTCTTCAGACCTCAGGCACTGATTGCCATCTTGAAGCAGGATTACATCAGAAACCATTGTGGAGACAGATCAGGATATTTTGACCAGATAGTTGTAAACTCTGACATAACACCTAGAGATGTTGGACATGTATGTAAAGGGTTTGGGTTATGGTGTTTAATGCCACTTTTAATATTGTGGCAGTCAGTTTTATTGGTGAAGGAAACCGGAGCACCCTGAGAAAACCACAGACCTGCCACATGTGACTGACAAACTTTATCACATAATGTTGTATCGAATACACCTCTCCTGAGTGGGATTCGAACTCGAAATGTTAGTGGTGATAGGCACTGATTGCATGGAGTGTGGAAGTCAACTTATTTCAGTTTTAAGGCTTGACGTATTGCAGGTGCCCGTTCCTACTAAAATGACGTTTACAATACGTATAGGAAGAAGTTCTGATTAATATAAATAGGAATGTGCTGGTCTGACAGAATAAATAAACAAATTTTAAGTCTGTCTGACATTTCATTAAAACTGAAAACGGAATTTAATGCCGTTCTAGAAATTCAGTTGGCAGTGGAAACTTGGAGTGATGAATAAATTTCAATCGCCAACTGGGCGACCGCAAAGTAATATTTGATCGCCCAGCTGAAATTTTACTCGCCGTGGGCGACTGTTAATTTGCATCCCTGGTAGTTATAAATCCAACTACCATATGATCATGATGGCACCGACATGTATGCATAATAATATTATGGAGAAGTCATGTAGAAAACCAGTACTGCTTTGTGTTACTGACAAATCATTCTGATAAAGTTATATAGCAAGTAAATATCACCAGTGGTGCTAAATAAAAAAAAACTGTAATGGTGGATGTATATATTACCTTGGTAACAGGATTTATGATAGTTGTCACAAGGCCCTTCATCAGTATTATACCTTGCAGACAACCAATATACAAGTTTCTGACATATGAAGGTATTTGATGCTGAAAAAATGTTGTTGCCATGTTGGAAACATTTTGATAACTAAGTTATATGTAAATATTCAGCTTTACACCCAAACAATATTTAAAAAGATATAAATTGAAGAATGACCTCTGACCTCTGTACAGGTATGAAAAAAATTATATATTAATGTGGATTCATTTTTTTTTTTATTGGTATTCATTATTGTGGGTTTTGTTTTTAAATCCTATTCTTGTTTACCCTTAGAATTCAATGATAGCTTTGACATCCATTGCTTTCCATTCTAATTTTACACTTTATGCTGCTCTGAATTTGGTGGTAACAACAAAAATCATGAAAATTTGGTAGCCAATGGCAACGAAAATTGATGAATATACAATAGTTGGGAAAAGATCTGATACATATATTCAGCAATAATAATTTTCATTTCATTTCATTTTTTTTTTATATCTTTTTCAGATTCGTGAGCCACCAGTTGAGGGCATGTACATATACGGTATCCACCTGTGGGGATGTGCCTGGGATAAGACAGTGTTAGAATTAATGGACTCTCCACCTAAACAGGCTTGTGTTGCTCTCCCTGTAGTACACCTCACATGTTGTCAAATCACAGACAAAGCCAACCAGCAGGATCCCTCGAAGGCTGCAGAAATCTATTCCTGTCCTGTATATGCCTCCAGGATATCTGCACGGGAACCTATCTTTGAAATGGATGTCAAAAAGGAAGGAATTTCAGCTTACAGATGGTCTCTGAGAGGACTCTCTGCTACCATCAGAAACTATTAATAATTATTCAGTGAAAGTTGAATCATTTTTGTATTTCACATGTAAATGGACAAACAGGAACATTAGAAAATTACAACATTTTAGTCAAAATCTAAGATCAAATATTATATTTTTGTATATACCAGTAATTTGTTTAAGTTGTTTTAAGACCTATTGATATATGAATTATCAGTGTACTATAACATTTAATGTCTACCAGTATCAGATATGTATTCAATTAAGACAATCCTTGGAAGAAATAGTGTATTTATTTTATGAAAGAATTTAAAGGACAACCCTTGGGAAGAAATATTTGTTTTATGAAAGCAACTTTACACCAGGTATAAAAAAAAATATGTGTTGCTTTGTAAAACAATTTTAGTGTTTTTTTGTTTTTTTTATTATTATTCTCAGGGTGGACATAAACTACTTAAAAAGATGAAAATTATTGAAATAAGATCTTTGTAAAATCAAATTTAAAGATAATAAAATTTGAATATGCCCCTCATTTTGTACTGGGTGGGTTTTACTTGACACAATCAAATATATATATATATAAATATAGAACAATAAGACATGGATGTTTCTATTTGCATTGATATCAAATTTAAATGGTTATGAAAGTGCTAACTTTGTGTTGTAAATAGCTCTTAGACATTTTAACTAGACTTTTATAGTATACTATGTTTAAGAATGGTCCGTCCAGCAAAACCAACATGTGATAGTTTTACTTTTTCCTATATTTTCATGTTACCGTTTTGAATAATAATGACGAGAGTTTGGATATATTTGTTGATGGCAATTTTTTTTGTACTTATTTATTTATGTAAATGTTAATAATTGTATTTTTGTATTTTCTTTTTTCATTGGTCAATTTCCGTCCAGTTTTTAAGTGTCAAGGATTTGAACTGCTGATGAGATATTTATAAATTTTAAAGATGAAATTTATTTAATAAATTGTTTTTGTTTTAAGAAGTTTGTATTATTTCTTGCCAGAACTTTTTTCATACAATTCTAAACAAAGAAATGTACACCTGAAACACTATATTGTTTTTTTTTACCCTATTTATAGTTTTATGTGTATGTTTTGTAGATCGTTGTTTGTCCTTCGATTTACAGATTCTGATTACCCCTTTGGTATCATCAAATCTTCTTGCAATATATCACTCCTGATGGCTAGTTACTCCCAGAGGGTATCACAGCTAAGTAGACAAGACCTTATTCATGACATGGCATGTAAAGTCAGTGATTGATGCTTGACACCAAGTGAAAATTTGTCAGCTACATCATGCTGAAAACAAATTACTTTTAATGAAATGATGATGATATTCTGTTTTATAATGGAGCAACACTCTTAGTTTGATTTTGTTTAATAGTGCTAGCTTATTGAAACATCAGTCTACAATGTTTCTCTACTCTGACACGTTATCCTGACTGCCAAGCTGAAACATCAGTCTACAATGTGTCTTCACTCTGACACGTTATCCTGACTGCCAAGCAAACTACCGGTAGTCTTAGCTCCTTAACGATTTTTTTTTTTTATGTCATGAGGATTACATACAGCCAGAGGCTACTAGTAGCTTCTCTCAACATAGATAAATATAATAACATCGTAAATAATACAAAAGAATACAAATTAATAAAGAGAAAAGACAAGACAATAATGTAATACAAGACAAGACAAAAATCTCTCGCTCTCTCTTAAAGGGATACTAAAGCTCATTTTGGTAAATTTTGTTTATCTCATGAAAACTTGCAATTGGTTCAATAAATGATATTTATGATAAATTATCCTGGTTTTCATCAATGAATCTTTGTAAAAGTGACATAATTCGTTGATAATTCTGTCATGTCATTCGGTTTTCTCTGGGTTTTTCCAATAATTGAATTTTTTGCTTCCTAGACAAAAATTCATTTCGACCCTTTTAAGTGATATTTTAACGATATTAGGGATTATATGGGCGTGCAAAGTATTTTTGGATTGTTTTTACAATTAAATTGAAAAGGAACAACCTTCGTCACGAGTTGAAAAAATATATGTTTAAACGAGCTTTAATATCCCTTTAAAGGTGATCATTATAGATTATAATAAGGTAAGGATATAAGGGTAGATCAGATGAACCAGTAGTTTATAAGAAAAACAAATCATAATAACAAGTGTGGGTAAAATAAATTAAAATTAAATCCTTAATGCTGTGTGCTTAGTGAAGAAGCAAATAACAAAATTAGTCTTTGATTTGACCTGACAGTGTTTAAAACCGACAATCTACCACATTCAGGATGAGTCGGTTGCGAAATTTGTAGATTAATATATATTTGTATATAATTTGGGAATAGTAAATTATAGATTTGTCACCCTAATTAATGAAAGCTTTTACTGTATTAGGCTAATTTGTAATGATCATCTTTTCATTTTATGGTATTTAAATTGTCCTTTGTTTAAAATTGAGCAGGACTGAGCAAGTTTAATACATAAATGTACATCTGGTGCTTTATAATATTAGTATCTGTTTATTACCACCATTGCTGATCGACCAAGGACCGTCATGATCATATGGTAGTTAGATTTACAACTTCCTATGCAATCAGTGCCTATCACCACTAACGTTTCTGTCATCAAAATTTGAATTTACTGGTCTGAATCAAATTCTTGAATTTACAATCTATTTTTATATAGTTCCAAAATAAAAACTGAAAAATTTACTGGTCCGAACTCGATACAACATTATGTGATAAAGTTTGTCAGCGACTTGCGGCATGTCGGTGGTTTTCTCCAAGTACTCTGGTTTCCTATATCAATAAACCTGATTGCCACAATATAACTGAAATATTATTTGAAAGTGGCATTAAACACCATAACCACCTAACCCAAACAATCGGAGTGTCTTACCACTTATTAAATGCCAAACAATCAGAGTGTCTTACCACTTATTAAATGCCAAACAATCAGAGAAATAAAGTGAAGTATGTTATTTGTCTTCTTTTCATACAACCAGATGTCCTGGGCCAATAAAAACAGTTAATGTCCTCTAGGATTAAACTAACCAAGGTTAAGGTCATTTATCAGTAGATTGGTTTAGGTTGATGGAGTTTTAATGCCACCTTCAACAATATTTCAGTTATATCGTGGCAGTCAGTTTATTAGTGGAGGAAACCGGAGTACCCGAAGAAAACCACCAACTCATGTTGCGAGTTCAAATCCCTCTTGTGGCAAGGTATACTCAATACAACAATATGTGATAAAAATTGTCAGTGACTTGTGGAAAGTCGGCTGTTTTCTCTGGGTATTCTAGTTTCCTCCACCAATAAAACTGACTGCCACCATTTCACTAAAATATTGTTGAAAGTGGCTCATTTTATTTTTTTGTTCCCACAAATTGTGCATTATCTCGTCACTTGCTAAATCACAAACAACCGTACAACTGTATGCAATCAATGCCTTTCACCACTCAAGTTGAGTTTGAGTCCCGCTCATGACAAGGTGTACTCGATACAACATTATGTTGATAAAGTTTGTCAGTGATGGAGTTTTAATGCCACTTTCAACATTATTTCAACTATATCGTGGCAGTCGGTTTTATTGGTGGAGGAAACTAGACCCAAAGAAAACCACCGACCTGTCGCAAGTCACTGACAAACTTCATCACAATGTAATATCAAGTACACCTCGCCATGAACGGGGTTCGAATTCACAATTTTAGTGGTGATAGGCACAGGTAGTTGTAAATCCAACTACCATACGATCACGACAGTAGATTCTAAACACATAACCAACATTATTGAGAATACTAATGTATTGCCAATGTTTATACAGTCATTTTTGATGTGATAATGAGGGTTTTATTTATAACTGAAAAAAAAAAGTTTGAAGATACCAAAGGGGTAATCAGAATATGTAAATCGAAAGAGAGACAACACAATGGCTAAAAGAACTAGAGGCTCACAGGAGCCTGTAATCACTCACCTGGTTTTCAATTTGACATCTAAAGTTAATAGAAAATGGGGGTGTTACACATAATTTTGAAAGTGGGCCACCATAAGATCATTTCAACTCAAATTTCTAAGCAAAAGATTTAGATGTGATTTTTATCTCATAATATTCCTAAATGGAATAAACTGGCTGAAAAAATCTCACAGAAAAACCCAGAATATATGTTAAACTACTCATAGCTGCAGTTAAAATTTGAGCTCATTTTGATTTATACTAAAGCACCAATGGACAATTGAAGAAATGTCTATTTTTAGTAACAGCAGCTATCTTGAATGGAGGGAGGGGTTGTCAGAAACAATTTTGAAAGGAACCCACCAAGGGACCATCCCAGCCAGGTTTAATTTGGTTTAATTTGGTTCAGCAGTTTCAGAGGAGAAGATTTAAATGTGATCTTTTATCAAAATATGCCCAATTTGCATAATCGGTACAAATCAGCTGAAAAAAACATTTCACAGAAAAACCCGGAATATATGTTAAACTAC
>MJUT01048230.1:139511-180595 GCA_002080005.1 Gigantidas platifrons | reverse complement strand
GAAACAATTTTGAAAGGAACCCACCAAGGGACCATCCCAGCCAGGTTTAATTTGGTTTAATTTGGTTCAGCAGTTTCAAAGGAGAAGATTTAAATGTGATCTTTTATCAAAATATGCCTAATTTGCATAATCGGTACAAATCAGCTTAAAAAAACATTTCACAGAAAAACCCGGAATATATGTTAAACTACACCTTGCCATGTAGCTGCAGTTAAAATTTGAGCTCATTTTGACTTATACTAAAGCAGCAATGGACAATTGAAGAAAATTATATTTTTAGTAACAGCAGCCATCTTGAATAGAGGGTGGGGCTGTCGGACACAATTTTGAAAGGGACCCACCCAGGGACCATCCCTGCCAGGTTTGGTTTAATTTGGTTTAGCGGTTTCAGAGGAGAAGATTTAAATGTGATCTTTTATCAAAACATGCCTAATTTGCATAATCGGTATAAATCAGCTGAAAGAAAAATTTCACTGAAAAACCCGAAATATATGTTAAACTATTCCTTGTCATGTAGCTGCAGTTAAAATTTGAGGCTCATTTTGACTTATACTAAAGCAGCAATGGACAATTACAATTCTTCCCCCCTTTTTTCTATTTCAAAATATGCCTAATTTGCATAATTGATATAAATCGGCCGACAGAAAAATTTCACACAAAAAAACCAGAATATATGTTAAAATACTCCTTCCCATGTAGCTGCAATTAAAATTTGAGCTCATTTTGACTTATACTAAAGCAGCAATGGACAATTGAAGAAATTTCTATTTTTAGTAACAGCAGCCATCTTTGAATGGAGGGCGGGGCTGTCGGAGACACAATTTTGAAAGGAACCCACCCAGGGACCATCCCAGCCAGGTTTGGTTTAGCGGTTTCAGAGGAGAAGATTTAAATGTGATCTTTTATCAAAACATGCCTAATTTGCATAATCTGTATAATTCAGCCGAAAGAAAAATTTCACGGAAAAACCCGGAATATATGTTAAACTACTCCTTGCCATGTAGCTGCAGTTAAAATTTGAGCTCATTTTGACTTATACTAAAGCAGCAATGGACAATTAAAATTTCATCCCCTCTTTTTTCTATTTTTAGCTTGGCGGCCATCTTGGTTGGAAGTCTGGATCACTGGACACAATTTTGGAAGGGGGCCATCCAAGGACCATTCCACCAAAGTTTGGTTGCAATTGGCCTATTGGTTTCTGAGGAGAAGATTAAAATGTGAAAGTTTACGACATACGACGGACGCCAAGTGATGCCAAAAGCTCACATGGCCTTTGCCCAGGTGAGCTAAAAAGGACGAACAACAATCTACAAAACACTACACAGAATACTTAACATCAAGAAACAGAAAACCACTAAAAACTTGGGATGCATTCAGGTGCTCCAGAGAGTTAAGCATTTCCTGCTCCACTAGTGGCACCTGTCATGTTACTATAGTTACAAAATTGTGATAAGTCATGAATGAGGAAAGGACTGGGAAGTGTTTATGACAAGTGGAACATAACTGGGGTCCTTTGTGTGACACATATATTCTGTAATGGGTAACCAAGTAACCCAAGAAAGAATGGTTGTGATCCCATTAATTTGTTACAGTTTAACCCTGCTATATTTACTATCCTTATCCCAAGCCAGCTTCTTGTCTTGTGTGTCCTGAAGGTTGGGGCAGGGTAGTGGTTCCTGTTGTTGTTGTGGTGGATAAGATTTAAGATACCACTGTTTAGATTTCTTTTAATCAACATAATAATATCCAGCACTGGTTTCTGAGGATGAAGATTGACATATTAAAAGATTGACTGATGGATGCTAAATGATGTTTAAATCTCATTAAGTCTCAATCAGGTAAGTTGTGACAAAACAAGACATTCTTTTCTTCCAAAACTTTTTAATATCAACTAAAAACATGTAAACATAAAGCAAATAATTAAATAAAAAGAATATACATGTATATAAATCATATATGTTGGCGTGAAAGAGATTCACAAAATTTGTAAGCTACCAGTATGTCCTGACTAGATATACATTTGTATTTCACCAATTTTTCAGTCATCTCCTGACTACTATTGGGAGGAAAAAGTATAAACTGACTGATGAACCCTGCCTTCAGTATGTGTCTGGAAACCTTATTCCTCGAGGAGAGCAACAGGGCACAGCCTATGTCAGTTGTGTAAGGTATGTGGTCAGACCTCAATTACCTTAGCTACTGGGCCCCACCCAGGCTCTGATTTGGCATTGGTATCTATTCGCCCATCATTAAATTTTCCATGTAAAATGATGGGGAAAACTCTCCGCTGCTTCCCACAATATGGGGGTACCTGTATGAAGCTTGTGACCAAATATCAGATTTCTGCCATCAATAGTTGCTGAGAAAAATACGACGAAAAATATCTTGGGACGGACGGAAGGACAGACCTAAGTAAAACAGTATACCCCCTCCCCCTCCAGTGGGGGTATAATTATGATAGAAATATTGATTTTTTTTCATTAGCATAACTTTCCATCATTTATAAACAAAACATGAAAAAGAACAGAATTCCATGGCAAATAAAGATTTTCCATGGAAATTCTAGCAACGTGCAATATTATTGGTGAAGGAAACCGTAGTACCCTTATAAAGCCACAGACTTGCAGCAAGTCACTGACAAAATTAATCAAATAATGTTGTATTGTATACAACTTGAGAGGTTGTTAGCACTGATTACATTGGTAGATGTTAATCCATACATCCCTTGATTAACGCAATGATGTCACCCTTATAATATAGTTACATATACACTGTATTTAAACATCAATCGATTTACATGTAAACTTTCCAATAATATACATGATAATCTATACAGGATGTAAGTTGTATAAAATACATCATGACTTGTGGCAAAATATTGTCATTCAATTAATTGATTTCCAGATTATTTTTCTTATATTAGAATAAAAATAATTTATTTAAGCTGGGAATTCTCCATATATAGACTATAGCTGATTTGTTTTGCCAGCAAGAATTTTTCTAGAGCAATATCACATCAAATGTGAAGCTTGAGATGTGAGATACGATGAACATTACATTTCTAGCAAACCATATTAACGATAGTATATTTATCGAGGATTTGGCAAGTTGACATCAGTGGCTTCAAAATGACGTCATATTACATATAAAAGTCAAAGATAAATTTTTGTATCAGAATTGTTGCTTGATAATAGATATACAGTACTATATCATCACTTTTTTGTGTATATCATGTGTAAATATCAAAGGGAAAATTTACAAATCAGAGATAAATTTTATTATTTGCCACCCCACGATGTTAAGTATTGTATTCATAAATTTTTTGCATCCCTGATCACTTCTGGAAAGATTTTAAACTTAGTGCTGAGGAATCATGATAAACAAAAATGTTGGGTTATTAAAAATCGTAGAATAGGTTGCAATCTATTTTCCATCAATTACAACTTTAAGAGGTCACAATAGAGAAATTTTACTGTACACATAAAAAAATGTACATCAACAATTACATGAAATATGTTAAATACAAAAATATTTCTATATATCCTAACTAAAATAACATGCAGTAGCCCCCCCCCTCTCTTATAATGCCTCTCCCACCAAAGGTCACTCCTCAGACCAGATTTCACATGTACTGAGATAGTGAAATACTACTAAAATATTGCCCTTAAGAAAGATTACTCCTCTTGTAAGCCACTCTTTCATTACAGAAGGGATGGCCTTACAAGAGGGGTGACAACAGCAATGCTATACAAAACAAGATGTTGCACGCTACGTTGTGCTAAGAATACCCCCACTCGTTCATTTGTAAGTCGCACGGTAAACAGGAAGTGGATGTGCGGTAAACCTGGAAAGGGGAGACAAGGTACAAGTCACCATGCCAAAGCCATATATCAAATATAAAATCATTTCTTCCAGTAGAAGCTGAGATAACTGTTACGAAAGTTTTCATTACGGCAAACATGAAAAATTCTAAGTCGCAATGTAAACAGGAAGTAGATGTGTGGTAAACCTGGAAAGGGGAGACACGGTACAAGTCACCATGCCAAGCCATATATCAAATATAAAATCATTTCTTAGAGTAGAAGCCGAGATATCTGTTACGAAAGTGTGAACGGACGGACGGACAAGGTGATTGCAATATAGCCCCCTCTCTACGAGTGGAGGTATAATAATTTTGTTTTCAACAATACATTTATATTTCAGAATACATGAAGATAAATATAAACAAAACATGCATTGATATCCAGAAAATGGAAGCTTATTCAAAGTCATAATAAAGTTTGAATATTGAAACAAACAAAAAACATAAATAAAACAAAAATATTACACAACTACAGACGAACCCTTTCTCAGGGTTGATAGCACCATATTCAAAATTAAGTCATTATTTTGATGAACATTTTCTAGGGGTTGATAGCACCATATTCAAAATTAAGTCATTGTTTTGATGAACATTTTCTAGGGGTTGATAGCACCATATTCAAAATTAAGTCATTATTTTGATGAACCCTTTCTAGGGGTTGATAGCACCATATTCAAAGTTAAGTCATTATTTGATTTGCAGAATATTTTTTTTTACAAAAAAATCATGAAGTTTGAAAAACATTTGAATCACATTGTGATGAAGTCAAAGGAACAGATGATATTTACTACAAAAGTGTCTTCGGTTTATATATAAATCCAGTTTTAGCACTAAATAAAATATTATATACATTAAGCAAGAACATATATACATAAAATTGAGAAAAACAGTCTCTACATTAACAATTAGCACATCCAAGTAAACAAACAAGTGTTACACTAATGATATTTGTCCTAAAAAATCTCTCCACAAACACTATTATTTTTTATCATCATTTATTTCTGATATGTTTCTGGCAGTCAGGTTCCATATTTTTTTAATGTTGTATTTTTTAAAATTTTTACTAGAGGTTCACATTAGACAAAACCGCTCAGCTGGTATAGAAATTTGGTTAAAAGATTTACTTCATCTCGTCGCTTCAGATCCCCTACTAGCCCCTCCTGATGGAGGATCAACTTCATTTGTACTAATCTGAATCGACTCTTTTAAAGGATTATCATCGTCAAAATTTAAATTACATTTGATAAGTAAGTGAGTGATTGCTATTTAATGGTAACTTAGCAATTTTCTAGCTATCTCATGACTAGAACATGCTACTAACTTTTTATAGTGCTAGCTCATTGAAACAACAGTCCGCAGATAGACATGTCGCCCCACTTAGACACATTATCCTGATTCCGAGCCAACCAGTCTTTACTCTTTCTCCTTAGTGCTGTGTGCTGAGCGGAGAATCAACAAATACCAATTTTATAGTCTTTGGTTTGATCCGACCGCGGCTCAAACCATGATTTACCGCACTTGAGGAAGGCATACTATCCATTACACCATCAATGCAGTACATTTGGTTGAGCATGTTTGAAGTAGAAGAACCACTGATGATAAATGCAAGTGACACCATGTCTAGCAAGGTGAGCTAAACATCATTACAGTTATTGGAACAGAAAATGCTCTACACAACTACGTTCAGCTAAGAAACATCTAATGAATTATACTTCATTAACCCATCAGAAAAAAATGTTCCAGTGGGATACTAAGTACATGTTAATGTTCCAGTGGGATACTAAGTACATGTTAATGTTCCAGTGGGATACTAAGTACATGTTAATGTTCCAGTGGGATACTAAGTACATGTTAATGTTCCAGTGGGATACTAAGTACATGTTAATGTTCCAAAGGGATACTGAGTACATGTTAATGTTCCAGTGGGATACTAAGTACATGTTAATGTTCCAGTGGGATACTAAGTACATGTTAATGTTCCAGTGGGATATTAAGTACATGTTAATGTTCCAGTGGGATACTAAATACATGTTAATGATTGAATGTTGCAGTGAGATACATTAAGTGGATGAGCTACCATAATTACAAAAAACAAAACAAAAAAACCCCTGAGATTTAGACCCAATATTGTGCTGCCTGCACAATTTAATCATATTTACATACAACTACCATTTATATTTAGCACTGCTTCTTCTTTTCTTCTTTTGTTTCTGTTTTGAAGGCAGAGCAGAACCATTATTCTTCATTTCAGCACCTTCATTTTGTGAACATTCTGGTTTACCTGAACATTTTTCTGGCAGACGGACATTTCCATTCAATGATTCTGCCGATAGAGATGTGTTTTCAGCAACACCATCTACTTTGTTGCTTGCCACAGTTTCCGTCGCCTCCATTGACATTTTACCAACTACCGGTATGTTCTCAGATGAACGAGATAAAACTGTGTCTGATGATTGATTTGGTCTGGTTTCATTTGACTTTACATTAACCTCAGAAGACAGATCACATGATTCTTGTTTCGGTTTCGAGCCACAACATTTTCCTTTATCACTATTTTCCATCACAGGTTTATCAACCTCCAGCATTTTAGGATTTTCACATTTGCCAGTCTTACCATATTTATCTACTGTACTAGATTTTCCTGTTGTTTTATCACTTCTCTTTTCTGACAGACTTCCTCTGTGTAAATATTTACTTGACAAATCAACAGTTTTGTGTGAGTCAACATGTTTTGGTCTGTCTGGTGTATTGTTGGGCCCATGCTGTCTTTGTATTCGTGGTATATTACTATAAGTTTCCCTCCCTCTGTATGCGTGTTCATATTTTTCGGAGTAATTTGAACCACGTCTTGACGAATACGAATCTTGTTGGCCATAGTGACGAGGGGAATTGTAAAATGAACGATCATACCTCCCAGGTGTTGGTTGTTTACAGCCATCATGACGATTGTTGCTAGAGCGACCAGGTGTTGATGGGTAATGCCAATTTCTATCTTTAAATGATGTTTTGCTCTGTGAATCATAAGACCTAGCAGGGGAATAATGTTTTTTTGATTGCTGAATTCTTGAGCTATTTTGCTTTCTTTCAGGTTTAGACTTAGACTGACCTCCATCATCAGATTTTACTGATAAATTTTCTAAAGAATCAGATTTACTTAACTGCTCTCCTTGTTTTGGTAAAAATTCACAAGATGTGACCATGATGTGATGTCCATTACCAATCGTTGTCAGGGGAGACAACATATTTGCACTGGATTCATTTTCTAATGATGATGATATACAAGCTGTCTTTGTAAAATCATCTACACATTTCTCATTGGCTGCCATTTCAGTAATTATATCCTTCAGACCCTTTTCAATGGACTTGATATCAGTTCGCATCAATTCGTGTTGCTTGTCGTCTGCTGTAAACGAACTATTACTTGCTCCAATAATCTCTACCATTGGTAGGTCAGATGGGGTCTTTACATCGTCTGATTGGGCTGTCTGGCTAATCATTGTGGATTCATTATCATTTTGTTCTGTTTTTATATCTTCTGTTGCTTTATGAATTTGACCATATTTTACTATACTTTCTAACTTATTCTGAGTATCCACAGTTTCCATGTCTTTTACCAATGCATAAACACTATCTGTTAGTGTCACCATTGTTGCTGGCCGACTTGTGTCACAAATTGTAGATTTGCTGATATCAGGTGCATTAAGGCTTTCTTCTGCTTCAGTTGTCTGATGAACCTCTGCAGATGTTTTCACTTCTCCTTCAGTTGTCTGATGAACGTCTGCAGATGGTTTCACTTCTGCTTTAGTTGTCTGATGAACGTCTGCAGATGGTTTCACTTCTCCTTTAGTTGTCTGATGAACCTCTGCAGATGGTTTCACTTCTCCTTTAGTTGTCTGATGAACCTCTGCAGATGGTTTCATTTCTCCTTTAGTTATCTGATGAACCTCTGCAGATGGTTTCACTTCTTCTGTTTTAGTTGTCTGATGAACCTCTGCAGATGGTTTCACTTGTCCTTTAGTTGTCTGATGAACCTCTGCAGATGGTTTCACTTCTGCTATAGTTGTCTGATGAACCTCTGCAGTTACCTGGATTGTTTTCACTTCTGATCCTTGACTTTCATAAACCTTTTCAGAATGTTCATTCAGTAATTCATCCACATTTGTTACTAAATCTTCAAATTCATTAACAATTGACTGGACACTTCTTGTAGGCTCAGACATCGGTGCTTCTGTTTCCAAACCAATATTAGTATTTATAGAAAAGTTCTCTGAAACAGTCTTAGACTCCTGGAGTTTTTCAACAATGTTATTTGAGTCCTCTGCAAACTTTTCAAGATTTTTCTGTGCATGTATTGTTGAAACTACATTGACAATAGATTGAACACTCTGAGTTAGCAATGGTAAAGATTCTTCATCACAGCAATTTGTATGAACACTGCCTTCTAATTTTTCTGTAGCTGAAAATTCTTCCTTCAAAAGGTCAGAGTCTTTAATCAATTCTTCCAATTTTGTTTGTGTTTCTAAAACAGTAATATCTGTAACAATTGACTGTACACTCTTTGTTAGCCCAGACATGGTATTCACAGCACAGTTATTAGCATTTGACTCCCGTTTTTCAGTCCCTCTTTCATATAAACCTAAATTTTCCTCTTGAGCTTCATCTTTTAATCCTGTAAATATTTCAATTTCGTGTAGTTTGTCTGTTTCATTGGTTGAATTTTTTAAACCATTCAAATTTTCATCCAATGAAATTCTGCCTCCATTACAATCTTGTTCATCTGCAGATTCACTTTTGTCTGAAAATTGCTTTGAATTTTTTTCATTTTCCTTGGTTTTTCTTGAAATATCAACATCAAGTTGGTCGTCTTTATTTTTACATATTTCAACAGGCTTCTTTACTTCCTGTTTCCTTGCGTTTTCAAGATTATCAACAGTCATTTTATGGTTCTTCTCAACATCAACAGAAAAGACTTCATTTTCATCATCATAATTTTTCTTCAATACAACTGTTTTTGTATTATCTCCCACTACATTGACTTCAGCAGAGATTTGAGCATGAACAAGATCTAATGCTGAAACATATTGACTTTTAATTGATTCTAAACAGATATAAGTTTCATTGCTTGATTCTGATTGGATATCAGTTTTATTGCTCACTTCAGATTGCATACCAGCTCTATTATTAGCCGTATTATTCTTCAACTCTGCATCATCTCCTTTCAATTCTGTATTAACAATGAACCCATCTCCTTCCTTTTTTACTTCAACTCGAGATATTATACTTGCATTTACATTTTCGGTCTTTTTTTCCCCACTAAATTCACTTCCAATGTTTTTAGTTTCTTTGCCAGTTTTATCCAATTCTTCAGTGTCGACATCTGCTTTCGTAGAACCATTCTTACACCCATCACATGGTAATTCATCTGAATCATTGTTACTTATTGGATTGCCATTGTCATCAAACGTTTTACTGATTTCAGATTCAACTAAAACCAACAAAGAATTTAAGGAATTGCTCACTTCTTTTCTAATGGTGTTTTTATCATGTTCCTTCTCTGATGTTGACTCACATATTTCTGTTCCACTTTCTGACTTAGCTGGTGCTTTTAATGCCTCACAATAAGTCAAATAAGTTCCAACTTTACTAAATTCTTTTGATTCCAAATCACTCTTATCCTTTACAGAGTTTTGTTCATCTAAATCTTTGTTTTCTGGTTGTGATCTATCTAGATGAATGCTTTGTGATTGACTAAATTCTTTTGATTCCAAATCACTCTTATCCTTTACAGAGTTTCGTTCATCTAAATCTTTGTTTTCTGGTTGTGATCTATCTAGATGAATGCTTTGTGATTGTGACCTATTTACACATTGTTTATAATATTGTTTATCATCATCTTTTCTAAGATCTACTGTCATGTCGACAATATTCACCATTTCTGATTTTTGGGTAACTTTTTCAGATTTTAGATCATATTCACATTTTTTATTATTTCCTATTTCTGGTTTAGACTTATTGACATCTTTTATTAATTCAGACTGTTCCATTATCTGCTCAGTCTTTCCATTATCAGACTCTGTTTCCCTCAATTCTCCATCTGAATTACCTCCCCTGGTATCTTTTAAGCTTTCTTTCTTCTCTTCCAAATCTAATTTGTTCTGTCCACAAATGAGTGTAATGCTTTCACTTTTGTTATTCTTATTACATTCTGTTTTTCCAGATGTATTTTCAGGAACAACAAGAATGTCTGTATTTCTTTCTAATCCGATGTCGGTCAACTTTAATGGAGACGATCGTGATTTATCTGCGGCATTTTCCCTGACAACTTCCAGATTAGGGTTAGTTTCTAGTCTTACATCAGTGTATTTCAATCTAGATGGCCTTGAATGACCTACATCACGTTTGCTCTCTAATTTCGTCTGCCCCAGTTTTTCTGAAGTGATTTCCCTCACAACTGTAGGTGGATTACTTTCTAATATAACATCAGAATATTTACATTCCAAGGACCTTGGCTCATCTTTGGGAATATCTGTAGAAGCTTCACCATTTTCTTTGTCAGATATGTGTTGCTGATTTAATGTTTTTGATTTAGATTGTAATTGACCATCCTGACATGTAACCTGTGGTGACTGTTGAACTCCTAAGTTCTCCCTGACAACTTGAAGTGTTGGGTCAGTTTCCAGTCTCTGGACTCCTAAGTTCTCCCTGACAACTTGTAGTGTTGGGTCAGTTTCCAGTCTGACATCTCTACACATGCCACATGGAGGTTTACTTTCATATTCTGAATGTCCTCTTCGTCTAAAAAAAAAGTAATTCATCTGTAAATACACTTTTTGTATACACTTTGAAAAAAATCTTCGAATACAGAAATATCAACAAGATTGCTATGCCATAGCCAATGTCCCCCGCCTATTTACATAGATCTGTGTATAAATTACTTTCATTAGTTCCTATGACTGAAATGGACTAATCTTTAAAGAAGCTGTGTCGTCAATAATCAGTCAAGAATTGTGTTTGTGTTCTAGCAAGCCTTTACATGGGTTCTATATTAGAAATCATTTGTTATTTTAATTGTGCTAGCTATTGTAAATAAATATTTAAAACAGCAGGTGCTCGTCTCCATACACTATTTTTATGCCCTTAAAATTTAATTGGATTCTACAAAATTAAACGTAAATAACTCGCCATTTTGAAATCGCATTGGTCACAATCAGATTCCTCTAAAAAAACCTCTAAATATCAATTTTCTTTGTAATTGGAGCATTGGAGCACTTCGAAATTTTTTATGTGTTTTGGCGACCATATTGAAAATAGCTGCCAAAATGGCCACTGTAACACCTGCAATGGTCGCCATTTTTAAATCGCATTTGTCACTATCACATTCCTCAGGTAGAAAATCTTCTAAATATCAATTTTCACTGAAATTGTAGCACTTCGAAATTTTGATGTGTTTTGGCAGACATCTTAAAAATTTTGCCCAATTTCGAACTTAAGCTAGAGATTCCTAATATAATGCTTGTGTGGAAGTTTGAAATCAATTGGTCAACAAATAAAAATCTTAAGAGCACTTACAACATATCTCGTACAGACGGAAAGACTAACGACCAACATTTCCATATCCCCCGCTCCGCTTTGCGGGGGCGGTGGATAACAAGCTATCTACACTTCTTTTGGACTTTCTACATCGTCGGAAACCCACGGCTGATTACGCTTCGTTCCTTCCGACGATGGACTTTCTATAGAAAGCATGGTTTTCAACCCATACTGGTAATTTCCATGTTAACTTTAATTGTGTAAATATAAGCAGAATTAATTCTGTTGGAATATTTTTTTTTAGCTTTACAGGAAAACAAACAAGGCAAGTCAAGGTACCATAAACTACAATTAAGTAAACATGACATATGAATAAGTAATATATGTACCCATCATCATCATAAGTGTGTGAACCAGATATGGTGAACCTAGGTTGGATGTCCAAACCACAAAAATTTATGTAAACTTAAGAAAGTCGTCAGTAGACCATGAACCTCAAGTCAAGGTCAGGTAACACATGCCAGGGTGGCAGATATGTATCTTCCATGATCAATATTTGGACCAAATGGGAGAACCTAGATTATATGGTAATGGAGAAACTGACATAATCCCAAAGAAAATTGACATAAATGTAACAAAGTCAGTAGACCCTGAAAATGAGGTCAAGCTCAGGTGACATATGTCTGGCTGACATGTTTCCTTCATGATCAATGTGTGAACCAAATATGGTGAAGCTAGGTTGACCTAATCAAGAAATTATGACATAAATTTAACGAAATCAGTAGACAATGAAAATGAGATAAGGGTCAGCTGACACATGTATGCCTGGCTGACAAGTGCCTACCATGAAAAATGTGTAGATCAAGTATGGTGAGCTTAAGTTGCATAGATATTGAGAAATGTTGGAAAGGCAATACCTATGATTCGTCCTTAGTGACTTTTGTTGTAGGTGAGACAAAATTTTAGTCCTTATATAATATGTTTATGTTTAAAAAGAGTTTTGTTTTACAAAACAATACTCAATATTTTAAAAATATTTCATGAACCAGATTTAATTTGATTTGATTTATTGTGTTTAACGCCACTTTCAGCAATATTTCAGCTATATCATGGCAACCAGTTTTAGTGGTGGAAGAAGCCGGAGTACCCGGAGAGAACCACCGATCATGGGTAAGCAACTGGTAAAGTTTATCACTTGCGGCTGCAAGTTGAGTGCACCCTTTTTTGTAATATACAAAGCCTGGCGCGAACCCACGCTATATTTGTGATAGGCTTGTACGAGTCGCTAAGTAATCCAACTATCTAACTCATTGAGCCACCCGGGCCCTTGAACCAGATTTAAATAAATCTATACTAAATGTTAAATGCAGTAAGAATTCCATGAATTATTTCTTAAATAAATTGATGTACAATAGGTATAAATAAGTTGACATACACATGTCAACATGTAAACAGAGGTCGATCATCATTTTAATCCAGAACATGTACCAAATAAAATACCAATCAAACTCTGATATGGATTATTAAAAATCAGAAGCGTTTGTGTATTTAAACAAATACTGAGATTTTGTTCTTAAATATATGCACATATTAAGGATAAGAACTTAGATTTTGCATAATTGATAATGAGAAATTAATCGAAAGTTCATTTGACTAAAAGTAGCTTTAATCAACATTTCTCATAGCACCATACATCCCCTTCTTGAACAAATAAAAAGTTTCTACTTTTCAAAACAGCATTTGAATTCAAATTTTAAGGTTTTATTTTGTATGTTGATTCTTTAGGCTATCCTTGTGTTATGTACACAATAGACCTCAGGGGTGTGGAAATATATGATTTGAGCACTTGTCCCCGGGCAAGTAAAAATGGAAATTCTACTTGTCCGAAAAAAAAGTCACTTGCCCAGATTTTTTTTGTTGAATTGGTACTATGCCTTACATATATGTTGATTTATTGAGTATTTGTTAATCATTTAACTTTATATTTCCTATTGAATATTTGTTCATTTTCAGATTTATATTTTAATTTGTCTTATTTTATATTCAACTATGGTTTGTGGATTGGAAGCATTGCAGGCTTACATGTTTATTCTTGAGGAGGACAATCTAAGAAAAATAGAACACTATGTTTCATAAGTCATAAAAGAAGCTTTTCATATCGTTCTACTTCAGCTTGATTAACCTTAGCAAGAGCCCTGTCCATATCCCCTATGGTTGTGCCCCGTTTACATTTGGCAATGTCCTTCATTTGACAAGCCTGGTGTTTTGAGGACATTTGGTGGCTCAGTAAAGTATCCCTTCTGTCGACTATTTTACCTACAAAAAGGTTTGAGTCTGACCTTTGGTCTGCTAACTGTGGATATTTTCTACAAAGATTTTATTGTCTAAAGTTTACTCGTATAGCAACCACGGAAAATCGATTAACCATGTTTATCTAAAGAAATTTGACTCCCCCTCCAGAGAACATGGCCAATTTTCACTTGTCCACGGACAACCAATACACAAAAAATTACTTGTCCGGTCAGTTATATGTACGAGTCGGGCAAGTCGGGCATGGTATTTCCACACCCTGGACCTTTAAGAAATTACTATTAAATACACGAAGATAATAATATTCTTATATACAGGCTCAATTACACGAAGATAATGATATCCTTATATACAGGCTCAATTACACGAAGATAATGATATCCTTATATACAGACTCAATTACAAGATAATGATATCCTTATATACAGGCTCAATTACACGAAGATAATGATATCCTTATATACAGGCTCAATTACACGAAGATAATGATATTCTTATATACAGGCTCAATTACAAGATAATGATATCCTTATATACAGGCTCAATTACAATTTTACTTTTACATTTCTAATAAATTTACAAATTTATTTCTTTTCCTTCCATTATGGACATAAACGTTTATAAAGAAGTATAATAGTGGGTTTTGATAACGATTAGTTTGTCAGACTAACAAACATGATGCTGATCATGTATTTTGGGTTTATGCTTTATACTTCCTTTGTTAATGCAATTTCATGTATATAGAAATTTTTGCATAATCTAGAATAATGCAGATGATCATTGCAATACATTTGTTTGTTAAAACAATTCAGTCTCAAGTTTGAGATTGTTTTCAATAAATCACATCCTGGTCTCACTTTGAGAAATGTGTTGTTTTGTTCAATCTCTACACACACTCTGTTGTTTTGTTCAACCTCTACACACACTCTGTTGTTTTGTTCAACCTCTACACACACTCTGTTGTTTGGATGTGTTTGTGTAAATGTACCTTTCTTGTTTCTTCTTTTTCCAATCAACTTTCTTTCCACCTAAAGTTGGCAAGTTTCTACAAAGTGAACAAAATAATCTTATAAATAATTTTTTTTTTAAATTATTTTGCATGCATGGAAATAACTAATATTTACTTTATTTCTAGAAACTAATTGAAGGCCTGTTTGTTGTGGTATATTCTAATATGACGTCCCGTATTCGGTATACAAATAAAGGCATATTTGAATACCAATCAAATATAGGCCACACATGCGCGCTGAGCTAAAAAAAAAAACCAACTACATATCGCTCGGTGTTAAATATTCATGATAATATGCCTACCCATATTTGAATAACAATCAAGTATGGCCGGCATGAATTATTTCTTAATTCCAATGCAATACTGAGCATAAAAATGTATTCTTGCATATTCCTGTGTCTAAAAAGCACAAAAATTACAATTCCGGGAAATATTGTTGAACGACTTTGGCACATAAACAACGTGACGTCATATGAAGACTTCCAGTTTAAAATGTAAATATCAGACGTTATTTGGTTCGTGTACGCTTCAATGTAGATAGAATTCACTGCCAATTGGAAGGTCTCTACTACTTCATAAAACCACTATTTTGATCAATACCTAAAGGATTTGTAGGCTTGTTACTGATTGGTCTTTAGATATGTGACCTCTAACATGAACTGATATGAAGTGTCATTAGATCTGACTGGATCCCCTGATCAAAACAATGAAAAACAAATAGCATAAACTTCTTGGTAGATGGCTTGACATCCATTGTGAGTGAGTGAGTGAGTGAGTGAGTGATTGTTGTTTAACACCAAGAAGGAAATTTTCCTATATCATGGTAAGAACAAACTAATTTTTGACATCTCATAATGAGTCACTTGTAAATGAGTCATATTACAATTGATGACCTCATTTTAAAAATGTACCTGACAGTCCTTGAATGATGCAAAATATCTGCCAATTCAGCTTAAAATGAAGGAGATTTTATAGATGTAGGGTCAGTAAGTGATTGTTGTTTAACGTAAAAGGAGTAATTATTCAGCTATGTCATGGTGAAAATAGGTAACATTTCAATATGACGATGTCTGCTTTGTACTAGACTAACATGCTTAGTTGGAGTTTTAGTGTGATAGTTCACTGAAACAACAGTCCGTGGGTAGACATGTTGATCCACTGACACATTATCCAGATTCTAAGCCAGTCTTTGTGCTTATTCCTCGATACCACATATGCATGCTAAGAGAAGAAATACAGCAAATACTTATTCTACAGTCTTTGATTTAACAGACTGGGACTTGAATCCACAAACTACCACACTCGGGGCAAGTATGTTAACTATTGCAATACCAAATAACATTGATCTGAAATTATTATTGTCTTACTCTTCAATCCAAGTCTGGGAGAAAATGAGCTCAGCATTGTATCTTGCTTGTTTTATCCAGGCAAACAACTGAAAAAAGAAAAGTTAAGGAAAAAAATTTAGATCATCATTATACAATGTAACACATTACTGTACATTTTATGGTTTTATGATTTATGGTGTTTAATGCCACTTTCAACAATATTTCAGTTATGTTGTGGCAGTCAGATTCATTGGTCTTTCTGGTCATTTACTATATTTTCGACTTGAGCTTAAAGAAGTTTCTAGAGGGTGGGGTTTGTTGGACACAATGCCCATCCCAGCCAAGTTTGTTTCAGTGGTTTCAGAGAAAATTTAAATGTGAAATATTTATGACATATGGATGGATGAGATGACAGACGTCAAGTGATGACAAAAGCTCATGTGGACTAGGTTAGCTTAAAAAAAAGTTTGTCAGATTACATTTTTGTGCCTGTTCAGATTTGCATCTATTGTCATTGTCTGTCCTTGTTTGTCATTTTGTTGTTATATCAACCATTACTTACTTACAGCTGACATAAACAAACAAATACTTAACAATTATATATGTGCTTAGCTATTATGTCTGATCTTGACAAAATTTTATCCATTTTCTCCACCATGAAATAAACTAAACAAACAGCTGCGCCAAGAGCACATGATATGCCCGTCCTCAACATTCATACAATATTTGTAAAGACTTTCTTTCCCATAACTCTTGAATGAAAAATCTAAATTTCACTAACAGCTGCACCATAAACATGAATTGGAACATTTATACAATATTTATGTTGAAATAAAACACTATAATAGTTTGACATACATTGTACTTTTTGTATTGACAAAAAAACCCAACTATACACATATATTGCAAACAAATCCAAATAATCTAATGGTCAGGATATGCCATCAATCGTTGAGTAGTAAAGACTATCAATTCCAATAACAGTACGAAGTTTGAAGTGAATTGGCAAAGGGGTTATCAATTTACAGTGCAACATACGAAAAATTGCCTTAAAATCACGTACAATTTGATGAATAAAGTCCCATAACTCTTGAATGAAAATTCGAAATTACACCATCAATTCCAATAACTCTGTGAAATTTGAAGTGAATTGGCCAAGGGGTTCTTAAGTTGGAGCGCGACATGTGAAACGGATGGACGGACGGACACTCGGACATTGGTATACCATAATACGTCCCGTCTGAAAGACGGGCATATAAAAATCAATTTCTACAGTACTTATGAAATAGCATCTTTAAACTTAGTTTCTTAATCAAACTTTTTACCTTTTTCTCAGTAGCAATTTTATATTGACCAATCACAGCAGATTCGATCTCTGTCTGCTTCACATCCTTAAGAAAACCCAACTCATACATTAACATCTTAGCATCAACCATCATCCTCCTGGCTGTCTTCCTCTCAACAAATTCTACAAAATTTCGAGGTTCTGTTGTATATTCCTCCTGTTTTTCAGGTGAGGCAGCAGAATCTTTATTTCTCTTGCTAGGGATGACATATTTTTGTTTTACTCCATCTTGCTCTGTACTTTTATCTTTACCAACAGTCTTTATTGGGTATGCATTGGTATCAGGTGCCTCTTTGCTACCACAACTTTCCATTTTCTCATCCTTACTTCCTACTGTATTTGTAGAGGGTTCCTTTTCTTTTCGTAAACTGTCCTTTTCTTTAGAAATGACTTTCTCGTTTTTAACTGTTGTTGATTTTTCTGGGTTTTTTTGCTTCTTCCCTTCTTTCTTGTGATCTTGATTTTCCTCAGTTGTTTTTCCTAAATTTGCTACTTTATTACCTCCCTTTCCTTTTGAAACAGGAAGTTTAGGTACAACATATTTAGCATCTTCCTGTTGACAAGATGTTTCTTCTTTAGTTTCATGTTTCACTTTAATTTCATCTTTTGAGTTGCTATGCCTTACACCATTAGTAATATTAACTGTTTCAGTATTATGTGATGCACCATTTTCAACGTTTGTTTTACATTCTGTGTTGACATTTTTGATGCTATCTTTATCTTGTACTAATTTTTCATCCATTTCAACATGAATAAAGCTGGAAGACATTTTTCTATTTTCACTTTCTGAAGATTTCAAAGTGTCTTCTTCAATTAAAGCATTTTGATTTTTGTTTTTCACAATAAGTTTCTCTTTTGAAACCCCAGAATCAGACATACTTTCTACGCTGATGAAACTTCCTGTTGACAAACAAACATTGTCATCAATAGGCATCTCTGGGAAAGGTAATAAAGATTCTTTCCACAACCTGTCACTATGCTCTGAAACGGTTTCTATGACAACACAGTCTTTATATATGTGCTCTGAAATAAAAACTATAGTCTATCAAATGCAAACTAGAAGCTCACATGAGCCTGAATAGCTCACTTGGTAAAAACGATTGATTGAACTATTGCAGAGTTAGCGTTATGGTGTTTAATGCCACTTTCAACACTATTTCAGCTATATCGTGGTGGTCAGTTTTTTTGGTGGAGGAAACCGGAGTACCCAGAGAAAACAACTGACCTCCCACAAGTCACTGACAAACTTTATCACATAATGTTGCATCAAGTACACTTCGCCTGAGCGGGATTCAAACTTGCAACGTTAATAGGGGTGATAGGCACTGATTGCATAGATAGTTATAAATCCAACTACCATAAGATCATGACAATGATGGCCCCGGAACTATTGTATCCATTAAATGTTGATTTAAATATTGTTCCCTGACACAGTTATTATTCTTCTGGTTCCATAACTCTACCATTGATAGGTACTATTCCAAAGTAACAGGACTGAGTCTCCTAGGGTATATACCAAAGTTACTCTACCATTGATAGGTACTATTACAAAGTAACAGGAGTCTTCTAGGGTATATACCAAAGGTGGAATTCAAATATTTTGACACTTTAAATTATGAATTGCAGCATGTATTCATCAAATTAAATAAGGCTTAAGTACAAACCACCAAAAAAAAGTATGTGCTTGGACAACAGGTATAAAAATAATTTTATTTGACCTTGAAGTTGACATCAAATTGTCATGCATCACTATGTATTTATTTATTGTGTTGTCACCCTATAATGAGCATTCGTTTACTATAATATGGTGTGTTCAATTTGCGAAATCCATTGAACCGTTTAATTTTACAGCTGCATATATCCATCTGTCCTTCTCTCCGTTTAAACTTGAACTGAGCAAAAATAATTTGATTAATTATTTTACATGAACGATGAAGGCTGCAAATATGAATATCCTAAATGATTTTTTAGACGGCCAAGATTGAAAAAATGTTTTCTGAGACAATCTCATTTTGAACGGGATTTTACATAGATTCTTTATTTTGCACTTTGAACAACAGATGTTGTCAAGTGATTCATAAGTGACATTTTGAAAATGAAATGACAATTTTATTGTGCTTTTTGAACTGTGAATGTCAATACTTAAAATGGACATGTTTTACTACAAAAACTGGCCTTGTGATATTGTGATTAAATATTCATTAAATCAACATTTTTCTTGATTTTTTTGTGGTTTCTTACAGCCAATGTAATGTCCTAACAGGTCACCATTCACATTGTGTTCTTTCAAGAGATTATCTAGTCAGTAATCTTATGATACTTGTCGTATCATTTGTCATTTAAAAAAAACATGGGGGTGCTTAACTTTTTTCTTTGTGTATATATGAAACAATTGGATTTCTAAATATTTGAACTCCAACAGGGGTAAATTTCCTTGTCAGACTCTAATGCCAACTTTTATTTTAATGTAGTAAAGTTTTAAGTTATTCTTGTTATACATCTCTCAAAGGTGCACAATAGTATCAATATTATATGCCTACCAGCATTACAAGTCTACTCAATAAATTCAAATGGTTGAATAAACAGCATGCATTGTAAGTGAGTGAGTGATTGTTGTTTAATGCCAATTTTTCAGCCATATCATGGAGAGAACCAGTTAATTTTCAATTAAATGATGATGAGGTCCGCTTTGTACTAGACCAACAGGCTTAGATGGATTTTTATAGTGCTAGCTCACTGAAACAAAAGAAACAGTAATAGCTACACAATAACACTGAAAGGAATTTTCTTAAAGGGGGAGTGTGGGTATAAATAGCTGTGGGTGGAGCAAACATTCAGATTGTTCATTATTTTGGCCATGGTTATCTTGAGGAAGAAAAATCAATGATATCCAGTTTCACAGTTACTTTTGGAGCAAAATATTTGACAGGCATGGTCACTAGTTTTCCTCCCTATGAAACTTTTAGTCTTATTAAAAATAATTTTCTTCATCAATGTAAAACCTACAAAAATCACTTCAAATTTCTGAGATATATATGACCTTGGTCACGTTACATACTGTTTTTTAAATATGCTGTTCACATCAACGGGATTTTTTTATGATAAGCTCCGCCCACCAATTGTGTCGGTAGTGCCTACCGCAAATTCCCCTTTAAGGAATTCATTAAAAATTAAAAACAGACCCTTAACATAATATGACCACCAAATGTTTTGAATTTTTGAAGTCAATTAAAAAAACCTTCAAAATTTGAATACAAATATTCCTTTGAATACCTTTAGTGATTGACGGTTCCACATTTTCCCATACAGATGTTGACATAGTTTGTGTTTCAACCACTACTGGATTTTCTGGACTTGGGGGATCTGGCACCAATGTAGACTCTGGGCTTGGGGGATCTGGTATTACTGTAGACTCTGGACTAGGTGACTTGACAACAACCATACTCTGCCATGTATTTTCTGTACTGCTATCATTATTAACATTATCATCTATTGTTGTAGCGGAGTTGTTACTGTCTGAAGAAATTAATGTTTTTATGAAACAGTGTTAAAAGAGCATTAAAATCATTGATCTCACTAAAGGAGTTGAAACCAATGGTGCAAGGACTAAAGTAATATGCTAAAAACATATCAATTAAACCAATATTCAGTAGTTTGCCCCCTGTAATTATATAGGGTGGCTGGTTTAGTTATCAGTGTTTAATGCCACTTTCAACAATATTGTAGTTATATCATGGCCAACAGTTTTAATGCCATAGTATTAGGGCTGACAGTTTTAATGCCATAGTATTAGGGCTGACAGTTTTAATGCCATAGTATTAGGGCTGACAGTTTTAATGCCATAGTATTAGGGCTGACAGTTTTAATGCCATAGTATTAGGGCTGACAGTTTTAATGCCAGAGTATTAGGGCTGACAGCTTTAATGCCAGAGTATTAGGGCTGACAGTTTCAGTTACAGAGGAAGCCAGCGTACCTGGAGAAAACCACAGAACTGCTACAAGTCACTGACAAAACTTAATCACATCAAGTTGTATCCACAGTATATGAAGAAAACCACAGAACTGCCACAAGTCACTGACAAACTTAATCACATCAAGTTGTATCCACAGTACATTGTATATGAAGAAAACCACAGAACTGCTACAAGTCACTGACAAAACTTAATCACATCAAGTTGTATCCACAGTATATGGAGAAAACCACAGAACTGCCACAAGTCACTGACAAAACTTAATCACATCAAGTTGTATCCACAGTATATGAAGAAAACCACAGAACTGCCACAAGTCACTGACAAACTTTATCACATCAAGTTGTATCCACAGTATATGAAGAAAACCACAGAACTGCTACAAGTCACTGACAAAACTTAATCACATCAAGTTGTATCCACAGTACATTGTATATGAAGAAAACCACAGAACTGCTACAAGTCACTGACAAACTTTATCACATCATGTTGTATCCACAGTATATGGAGAAAACCACAGAACTGCCACAAGTCACTGACAAAACTTAATCACATCAAGTTGTATCCACAGTATATGAAGAAAACCACAGAACTGCCACAAGTCACTGACAAACTTTATCACATCAAGTTGTATCAAGTAGTACACGAGGCCAGACAGGAATCAGTCGTAATGTAAGTTAAGAGGTGATAAACTCCCATTGTATAGGTAGATATAAATCATGATCACATTCTATTACTATCTGGTTAAAAGAAGAAATGCTTGGGTGAATTTAGAATGTTTATACATGTACAATATATATACAATGTATAAAATAATGTCAGCTTGAAAACATCTGATTTTAAACAAGATGTTGCACGCTACATCATGCTAAGAATACCCCCACTCGTTCATTTGTAAGTCGCACGGTAAACAGGAAGTAGATGTGCGGTAAACCTGGAAAAGGGAGACACAATACAAATCACCATACCAAAGCCATATATCAAATATAAAATCATTTCTTCCAGTAGAAGCTGAGATAACTGTTACGAAAGTTTTCATTACGGCAAACATGAAAAATTCTAAGTCGCACTGTAAACAGGAAGTAGATGTGCGGTAAACCTGGAAAGGGGAGACATGGTACAAGTCACCATGCCAAAGCCATATATCAAATATAAAATCATTTCTTCCAGTAGAAGCTGAGATATCTGTTACGAAAGTGTGAATGGACGGACGGACAAGGTGATTGCAATATAGCCCCCTCTCTACGAGTGGGGGTATAATATATACTATCTTTCCTACTGATTGGCCAGCATGTTACCAGTAAAAATTACCTAATTCTTGCATCAGATGCTCCTTATTACATGACGTTTCATTACACACAACAACATTGATCCAGGTGGACTTCTCTGTTTCTGATGTATATTTCTGGGAATCTGGGCTAGATTGGTTTGAGTTACTTCCCTTGAGCATTTTTTGTTCTCCATATTCCACTGTTGTAAAATCTATAATAAATGAATGCAAAAAGTAAATACAGATGGAACATTACAAAACAAATGTGTGTCGTTACAGTTGTATGACAAAAATTCAGAACCACTGATGTGAGTTCGAATCTTGATACCCCCCTCATGTAGTAACTGTAAGGTTGACAGACACTTACCTATGGTGAAGGTTTATAATTAGATTTGTCCAGGATTTCCTCACCTATTAAGTCTTGTCATCATGCTATAATTGCTGAAGGTGATGATAAACAATAATAACCACATTAAATATTTACAGACTATTTTGTATAACTTCTTTTCTGTTAAAACAAGATGTTGCACGCTACGTCGTGCTAAGAATACCCCCACTCGTTCATTTGTAAGTCGCACGGTAAACAGGAAGTAGATGTGCGGTAAACCTGGAAAGGGGAGACACGGTACAAGTCATCATGCCAAAGCCATATATCAAATAATATCATTTCTTCCAGTAGAAGCTGAGATATCTGTTACGAAAGTGAACGGACGGACGGATGGACAAGTTGATTGCAATATAGCCCCCTCTCTATGAGTGGGGGTATAATATCTTCACCTAAAAACAATGTTTGTAAGATGTCACATCATAACAGACTTCTGACTTTACCGTTCTGATTTACGAGTTTCATACATGTACATGTACTCCAAAATCTTCCAATGAAAACTCAGTATATGCTGGAAACAATGTTCTGATTTGATTTGATTGATTTGATTTATAGTGTTTAATGCCACTTTCAACAATATTTCAGCTATATTAAGGCGACCAGTTTTAGTGGTGGAGGAAGCCAGAGTACCCGGAGAGAACTACCGACCATGGGCAAGCGACTGGTAAACTTTATCACTTGCGGCTGGGAGTCGAGTGTACCCTTTTTTGTAATTTACAAAGCCGGGCACGAACCCACGCCGTATTGGTGATAGGCTTGTACGAGTTGTTAGATCCAGCGACCTAACTCATTGAGCCACCCGGGCCCCAATCAATGTTCTGAATGGCCATTTTTTCTAAAGTACTCCAAAATGGTATGTTGAAAAAGTTCTGATCTAAGATCGAGCAAGATAACAATAAAGCAATGAATATGGTGTGGCATCCTCAATGCAACTTTATGTAATATAGTTTTGCAGCGACATGCAGAGAGATGCGTTGGTTTTCTCAGGTACTTTCAATTTACAACTAAAATAATAATACAAAACATAATCTTTTAATATTTTATTACCAATTGGAGGAACATCACTTCTTCTTCTTTTTGGTTCTGGGCTAGATCTCTTCTTGCCCTTTGACCTGGTGTAGTATGAACTTTTAGGTGAATCAACCTCCTCAAAAGAATGTCTTCTTTCTTTGGTTTTGTCTCCATCTGGCATTTTTTCACTTCCTGAAATAAAATTTCTTCAGTACTGGTAAATAGATTACAATTTTTATTGAGTTTATTCCCCAATACTGAATTCTATCTTTAATTACAATATTCTACCAGACCAATCCCTGGTGTTTCTCTGATGCTGGATACATCCCCCTGGTTGTACTAGACGAACAAGATGTTGCACGCTACGTCATGCTAAGAATACTCCCACTCGTTCATTTGTAAGTCGCATGGTAAACAGGAAGTAGATGTGCGGTAAACATGGAAAGGGGAGACACGGTACAAGTCACCATGCCAAAGCCATATATCAAATATAAAATCATTTCTTCCAGTAGAAGCTGAGATAACTGTTACGAAAGTTTTCATTACGGCAAACCTGAAAAATTCTAAGTCGCACTGTAAAGCGGAAGTAGATGTGTGGTAAACCTGGAAAGAGGAGACATGGTACAAGTCATCATACCAAAGCCATATATCAAATATAAAATCATTTCTTCCAGTAGAAGCTGAGATATCTGTTACGAAAGTGTAAACGGACGGACGGGCAAACGGACAAGGTGATTGCAATATAGCCCCCTCTCTATGTCATGTGTTTAAGGTTGATATGGTATGGTTTGGTCTATGGTGTTTAACACCTCTTCCAACATTATTTCAGTTATATCGTGGCTGTCAGTTGTAATTGTAGAGGAAACCGGAGTACCCGGAGAAAACCACTGACATGTCACGAGTCAGTGACAAATTTTATCACATAATGTTGTATCAAGTACACCTCGTCATGAACGGGGTCATGTGTTTAAGGTAGGCTACACTCCTTGTATGCAAAAGACAACCTGTAGCAGCTCCTAATAAGTAACAGTATCTGAACCTATTTATTATCTGCCCTTTAACTTTCTTTCATCAACATAAAAACATCTGCCTATCATAGTGCCATCCTCTTACCTCCATGACATATTGTCTGTAAACTTACTCTCTTCATGCATGAATAAAGATGAAATACTGGTCACTTGATGTTCAAAAAATAATCAATCGGCTAATACCAGGCCAAAATAGCAAAAAATGATTGACTGACAGAAAACAGATGACATTCAGACAACAGACAATGGAAGACTGCAGAGACACTGACAACATGATTGGCAGACATGATCAGTCCTCACAGTGAACACCGGTTCTCCAATCAAACACCAGTAATACTTTGTTTGAATCCAGTAAATTTTTCAGTTTTTATTTAGACATATATTTATCAAATAAATTCTAGAATATGATTCGGACCAGTAAATTTCAATTTTCATTTCAAGGACTGCAAGATGACTGGCACACAACAGATACTGTGGTGGCAAAATCTCACATAGAATTTAATCATATCAGGTATATTAGACCAGCGGCAGAATTATGAAAAATGAAATTTAATGCACCCATCGAACACACACCTACAAATGTATATTATACATCAATGTAAAGAGGAAAATGGGAACTTTCAAATTAATGATGCCGTAAGTCTCAGAAATGGTCAGATTTTTGCAAAAATAAGGTCAAAGGTCAACAATTATATAATTCCAAATATTGTATTAAGGTGAAAATTCATAACTATTGTCAAACTAAAGACAGGTGGACCAGCTAAAAGTTTATGATTTAATTATACATTTATGTAGGCTGTAGAAAATATCAAAACAATTATTGAGTAACGTAATTTGACGTCGAAATCTACGTTTTTTTTAACAGAAGTGACACTTTATCCACGTGTGTGCTCTTTTTGTTTCCATACACAAATGACATTGACCTCCATTTATTGAAATTTACATCAGAATGAAGAGTTTTCATACCTTTTTATATTCTGATCCATCACTGGTAAGTTATGGATGGGATAGAATTAAATTTACTAGTTTTCATCCAGCCGAGTAATTTAGTCTGATTGAGTTGTTTGTCTTACACTAATGACGTCTCTGATGTTTATGACTTTCAAACTTCTGTGAGTTTTTCCTTTTCCGAAAAAAAATCATTCTAACGTATTTTGACGTTTTTCTTACGTTTTGATTGCATCGATGACATTATAATTAGAGACAGAAGTACTCTTTTATATTACTTTTGGCAGCTGTATCAAGGTCAGAAAAATGCCTCAATTACTAAACTTTGCAATACTTTGTTTTCCAAAAACAAATATACTCGATTTTAAACAGGATTATGAGTCTTCGTCTTCTAAATCTCTCTTGTGTGTATTGATATTACGACAGAGATCTGACGTTTGGCATGAATAGAGTTCAGTAAAGGACACATTCTGTTCGAAACAATTACAATCCCTACTGCACACTGATTTCCCTTTGCATGTGCATACTAAATCTTGAAGGAAATCAGATGACATTTGACCTTCAAATAAGACAGGTTCCAGACCGAGCTTTCCCTCTTTCCAACCGTAGTGGAGAGGTGATCCAATAACTGCCCTAGCTTCGTGTGCATTCATCCAGATTTTTCTTTGCAAAGAAATTCTCAACACATGCTGCTTAAATGTTGCTTCATAAGGTGGAAGTATAATCAAGCTGGAATATTTACATGTGGCCAGTTTAACGCGGAACCTGTTCAGGTCGCTATGACAGCGGTTTGACTTTCCCTTCGGATCACACAGCCTTGATATCAGTTTTCGACAGACGTCAACCGAATCATCTACGTCTGCGTTGATAAGTCAGTGAATTGATCGGGTGTTTCTTTCAGTGCTCTAAGCATAGATGTTTTGCCGATTCCAAAGAAAGAAGATGTAGTATCACACCCTGTAATAGCATGTGCAGCAGGTAAGATATTGCACACAACTGAATTTAGTGACTTACACAACTCATGTACAGGAATATAACACCGACAATCCTTAATGCTGGTGACCATTCCTGTTTGGAACCATACCTCACACGTGCTTGTCATTTGTGGAAAATAATGTATCAAAAGCACGAGAACGTTCGTGTCTGGAGATTTTACCACAATACGACCTTTTTACTTTGGTTTCCCTATAAAGTTTGTCAGCATTTAGTACATGCAAAATTATACGTGTATCTGCCTCTTCTTGTGTACTTGACAAATCACTGCAATCAGTTATACCATTGAGTGCTATCATCTTCACCGTCTCTGGATTTTGAAATGATCTAGCAAGGTATAACTTTTGCCCCTCCTTGAGACAACTGTTTTCACTTAAGTACCTAACAACTTGTAATCACCAAGAAATCTTATCAATGACTGTTTATTTTCACCTGAGCTTAGAAATTTTTTCCCAATCTGGAATGATTCTTCCTTCAATGATCTGAAAAATTTTTGCAGTGAAGAAAGACTTGGACCGACGTTCTCGTTCCGCACTTTTGATTGAATTTTTTATGTCATATCTATCAAAAATGTCAGCAACCATCGAAGCAAACTGAAAGGAAGCAACCTGATGTCGAACAAAGTCCATGGCCAACTCACCATAATTTCTATACTTTTTTGCATCAACAGATTGCAACAATGCCATACCATCTCTGATATATGTTGTTTTAGAAATATCAAATATAGGAAGTGTTGGAGTTACCAATACATCCTGTTCCAATAGGTCAGATAAGTCTGCCTTGCAAGTTTTACGCATAGTGCCATCGTCATGAAAAATGGCTGTCGGGATTGAGCCAATTGGGTAGGACAGAACTTTGTCAACAGTAACATCATCACGACAATTTACTAAAACCAAAGCATGACGGAAAACAAGCTTGGGATTTATATGCACATTTACTATGTCACCAGAACGACACTTCACTTTTGTTTTTATTGTCATATCCTCGAATGACTTCAGTTTAGATCTTCGAATCGGATTATAGAAACTACGAAACTGGCCATTTGACAAAGAACCTTCAACAAAAGATTTAGCCATTTTTGTACCTTCATCAATAGAATTCAACAGGGAGTCTTGAACATCTTTCGATGCGTGCATCCCTGTTGAAATATTTATAATAGGAGCGGGATGTAAGGCAATGTCAATAGGATCTGTCATTTTATTTCGTATAATATGGTCTATCAAATCATTGACCTGCTATTCATCACGTTTCATTGCTGCAGGTTTTGTGTCTTCGTGTGATGCTTCAATTTCGGTTGCTAAGCCAGATCTGTCGCGCATTTCTGAGCTGAAGTGACCAAGAACATGCAGAGTCAATACGTGTTAACCATTAGAACAATTGGAAATGTTTCAAAAACGAATGATAAAGAAGTTGCTCTCATTACCAAAAAGATGTCCAGACCCGGCAATTTATATGCTAACAGGTATTCTTCCTATAGAAGCTCAAATACATCTCAAAGCATTAGTATTTTTCAACAATGTTTGTCACCAGGAGGAATAAAGCATAGAGAAGAAATTAGCTGTCCGTCAACTAACTGTAAAAGCAGACTCAAGCAATAGCTGGTTTATATGTATAAACAATATCCTTAGAAAATATCATATGAAAGAAGCTAGCACCTATTTGGAAAATCCTATATCAAAGTCGAAATGGAGCTCAGTTGTAAAATCAAAAGTCCGTGAATATTGGAGTAGTCATATCCACACGATGTCCCAGATGTACTCATCTCTACAATTTCTTAGTAGTAAAAACACTTATAAAGGAAATATTCATCCAATTTTAAAACACAAATATTATTCAGCACTGAATATCAATAGAATACCAATCAAGCTCAGAATTGTGACAGGAACCTATGTACTGCAAACAAATAGAATAAAGTTCTATCGAGACGAATCAGACCCTACATGTTTACTTTGCGGAAACGCTGAGGAGACGATTCAACATTTTATCTTAGAATGTCAGAAACTCGAATCTGAAAGGGTGAAAATTCTCATGGAAATATCAGTCACATGGAACAACATACAGAACTGCGAAATATCGTTCACAGACCTAGACAATATTAGCCAACTCCAAATTCTATTGGACAGTAGTAACTATAACAAGGTGAAAATAGATCCAGCAAATGCCACCCGAATTGAGATTCTTGCAATAAGATTATTATTTAGACTCCATATAAGAAGGACTAAAATACTGGAATCTTATGTCAAAAGATAACTTCAATCCGTTTTATTTTCCATATATAGGAGGTCTATAGACCAAGAAATATAGCCTCAACAAAAGAGGGAGGGTGATCAACAACAACAACTGCACACATAATGGAAATGAGAAATATAGACATTTTATTTATCTCAACCGTATGACAGTGAGTGCAATTTTTACCTTTTAGAACTATATATACTTTTAATACGAAAAATATGCTAAGAAACTTAAGATATAAAGACAATTTCATATTTTAAATGGGTATTCCTTGTCGATTGTGGAGCCTCTTTTAACTGTGAGAAACCTTTTAATCCAAATGTAAATAAGCCAATTTTAAACTGGTGGATGGTGTGTGTTTTTATTAATGATTCATGGTGATGGAAACAGCACAGTGTATAGATGTACAGCTGCACCACATTAGTTCAACATAGAAATATGGTTCCTCTACACAGGGGGTTATGATCCAGAGGTAAGGCAAGGTTAACCCGACGATTCCACCGTTTCCTTTAGATTCTTTAATGTTTTTTTTTCGGTTGCCATATCGCTACATATGCCATTGAAAGTTTCAGAGTGTAATTAGATGGAAAATGAAATATTTTAATCGTGTTGTTTTCACTTGGTAACAAACGAAATCAGTGAAATTTCGTGTTAACCACGCCTCTTGAATTCAAAGAGATTTAAAAATTAATAATACACATCCGAACAAAAAACAGATTGTTAGTTTTGTTCATTTATGTCTTATCTATATATTCTGATATGAAAATGTGACTGTAAAACTACGAATCATTTAAAATATTAAGACTTTTGTGTATACGTGTAAATTTTCAAAAACCACAAAAACAGTAAAAAAAAACCAGTTTTTACAAAAATCAGACCATACGATTTTCTTACGGCATGTGAAATATTTTAGTTTAATGTATAGTCTTTCATTTTAAAGCCTTTCCAGGTGTGTGTTATGTGGGTACATTAATCTCTTTAAATAAGCGTCTTTTCAAATTTCGCTGCTGGACTATATAGGTGCTGACAGGCTAGAAGAATCCAGAATATATAATAGAAGAATTATCATTACCAAACAGTTTTGTCATCCATCTGTTAAACATCTTCTTTTTATTCTTTTAAACCTGAAATCAACAATTATGTATATTTAACTGACAATGTAAGATTTTATGAAACTTATATAGACCTCAGACCTCCTTGGGTAGAAGAAGGGCGTGGAAATATTGAAAGTTTCTGTTTGTCCCCAGGCAAATAATCTAAAACTTGAGACTCACCTGAGCCTGTATCTCTTACCTAGACATGCATTCATGCTGTTTATACAATCAAGTCCAGATTTTGAAAACAAAAATATTTCGTTCATTTGAAAATAATTCCATATACGATATAGGGTCCAATGTTAATTTTTTTTTTATTAACTTAAGACTTCTGGTCCTCTCATATCTCTGGATGGTAAAAGCTAAACAATCTGTGGGGAACCTGCAAAAAAGGAATTTTTCAAAGGGGAATTAAAAGGAAAAAACTGCTCACAAATTGGATTAAAAAAAATATATTAAATTATCATTTAGGGTGTTGGTCCTTTTTGGCCCATAATTGATCTAAAGCAAGGCTCCCAAGAGCCAGCTATTGGTCACCTGATTTTCAATTTGACTTCTAAATTGTATAGAAAAAGTCTGACCATATGTCTAACTTCAAATTTCAGCAGATTCTTTTTGGACACTTACCATATTAGATAATTAAAATTCGACCCTAAATTTAGAATTAAAATTTCAGCTTGTTTTGAATTATAAGCAAGCAGCAATTTAGACAATTATAAAAATTTTAATGGATGGGGAGAGCTGTCAGACATAATTTTGAAAGAGGATCTACCAATGACCATCCCAGCAAAGTTCGGTATAAATTACATGTATATTCAATTCAGTGGATTCTGAGGAGATTTAAATGACAATGTGATATCATAGGTTTTTGTTTTATAAAAATATGCCCAATTTCCATAATCATTATAAATAAATTGGCTGAACGAAAAATTCAACAGAAAAACCTGGAATAGAATTTGAAATTTGGTGTTTAATGCCACTTTCAGCAATATTTCAGCTATATCATGGTGACCAGTTTTAGTGCCGTGGTGGAGGAAGCCGGAGTACCCGGAGAGAACCACCGACCCTGGGCAAGCAACTGGTAAACTTAATCACTTGCAAGTCGAGTGCACCCTTTTTTGTAAATTACAAAGCTGGGAGCGAACCCACGCCGTATTGGTGATAGGCTTGTATGAGTTGTTAGATCCAACGATCTAACTCATTGAGCCCTCCCTGGAATAGATGTTAAACTACTTATTTCCATGTAGATGCAGTTCAAATATGAGATCGTTTTGAATTATAATTATAATAAAGCATCAATAGACAATTTCAGAAATTTCTTTTTTTTTTAGATAACTGTTCCATCTTGAATGGAAGGCGGGACTGTCTGACATATTTTTTGAAAGGGGGACACCCCCTCCCCCCCCGAGGAGGAGATTTAAATGTGATCTTTTATCTAAATAAGCCTAATTTGCATAATATTATGCATAAATCGACTGAAAGAAAAATTTCGGAGATAAGATAAAAAAGTAAAAGTTTACAAATGAAGATGACAGACGACGACGGACACCAAGTGATGCCAATAAAATGGCTAAAAAGGACAAATTAAATGACAAACAATGATCCACAAAACATTACTAAGAAAACTACAAATTTTGCAACATGTACACAACAACAAAAACAGGGGTCAACTCAGGTGCTCCAGAAGAGGAAAGCAGTTCCTGCTCCACTAGTGGAACTATCAGTTATCTACATTGTACGTGTCTAACTGTTGGCATTGAGTTTGTACCACCCTGAAGCAATTCTGTATAGCCTGAGACGAAGCTGAAGATTGTACAGTCACCACTGTCAGTGGTGCTGAGGGGTGGTACAATCTCAATGCCCATGAGTAGACACGTAGATAACGATTTTATCCCCGGTTTGAAAACAAAAACAGATTTTATGTGAATTTTTTTTAAATTTTGCAACGTATAACAGGGCTCACGTTGGAGGGCGATTTCGGGCGAAGAAGTCGTCTTGTGAAGGTTGACTTCGCTTTCTCGTTGGTCAAAAGAGAAGTTCAAGTCGCCTTGTAATTTTGAAGAGTTGCCCTATGTCGCCGGCCTCGTATTTTCTCCACTGGCACTTGTCAATTATTGAAAGCTATCGTATCCGTTATTAAGTATTTTGAAAGTGATTTTCTTGGAAAGTAATCCATTACGGTTTATAGAAACTTTAATTTCGTTCATTAGATCTTTTGTTTATTGTTTATATATGCCCGGCTTAAAAGAAAACTATTTGTATTTTTTTTTCGTAAACAAACAGCAATGGCACCATTTTGGTAAGGGGACGCAATGCGGTACTGTGCTACCGGAAATAATGACCGAACTGTTTGTCCGCAGCTACTTTCAACAAAACGAACTTTTGATTTATTTTTTCTCATTTCTGTGACATAAAATCATAGTTCTCATATCAAATATGTTCATACATGCGAATATTCAAATATGATTATCGTTGAAATGCACGTACACGCTTCAGATTTTAATCCATCCGCATTGGTATTTTATACTCGACACTGGGTTAATATATATTACGATCTATCGAACAGACATGTGTAAACATTAATGCATATTATCCAATTAAAAAATAAACTTGGAACTACAGTAGCTTTCCTCCGTTGTTGCAATCTGATTTGAGGTCTGGCAAATAATAATTACAGCCTTTACTTTCTTCAGTTTTTGACTGACAGTGGCAATTTACGTTTGTGATATATTTTTATTCCCAAGCTAAATATAGTTGAACCATTGAGCAAATTGAAAGAGACACCGTTCTTCTGCTGAAGATCACACAGATATGACCATGAGTTATTACAATTTGTGTGGTCACAATACAGTAATATTTCAAAAGGGAAAAAAAGGGGGGGGGTGTGTGTGTACATATAAAAATCACTGGTATATGCAAGGCTCCAATAGTCAAGGTAGCCAGAAATAAAAATGTGACATTGAATACATTTTGTAGATGTCCTTAAGGTAGTTATGAATAAAAAAAAAACCAAGAACAAATCAGTTCAGACAGCCTTTTAATTATTTACTAAATTTGGGCAGGGTAATGTCAGAGGGGTCACGAAACAATGTTTTGATTAATCACAATTAACTTCTCCCAGAAGTCTCCCCACTTCTCTCTGTTGTCTCCCACTTCTCCCTGTTAGCTCCCTGAAAGAGAAGTCACTTCTCTTTCTAATTTGAAAGTAGTGGGAGCCCTTGTATAAATCATAACGTTTTTGGACTTGCTAAAATAGAATAGTTCAGGTGAAAGGTTGGGTGCATTTTGTCAAAGTTAACTAATTTTTAACCTTTTTCAGTCTTGCTTTGTTGTAATTTAGTTTGTTTTGTATTTGTGATAACAATAATGCGAAATAATTCTTAAATGTGTGTATTCTGTTCAAACAATTCAAGTCAAGACCATTTCTTTTAAGACACCCATTTGAATTAACATCAAAATCAACGTTTCATGTAGTGCGAATCAACAAATGTTACACTACCCGGTAAGCATGGCCGTCAGTAGGAATATTAACTTTCTCAATATAATTTGCTGCATTGCTTTTTTGTATTTATAAGGACGTTTTTTTTCTGTTTTTTTCTCAAGAATTTTGTCCCCCTTTCTCAGTGTGGGAGACAAAGCGCTTTGAGATTACGAGTTTGACATGCATAGCAACGTAACGACCCTCCCGTGATGTTACGTGACTACAAGCAAGGTGTATCAGTTTTGCACGCACTGGTCATTGACCAATCAAAAGCCCCTATTTTCATTAAGCCAAGCTGTATTCATTGTTTTATTTTACTATTAGGATTTTATTAGAGATAAACAATGCCCATTGTAGCTTTTGTTGGCATTAAAAGTCAATTTAAATTACAGCACAAATTAAATGCAAAAAAAGGAGTGCATTAAAATATTTATTTTGTTTTTATGATCATCACTTCAATGTCACACCATAAAGGTTTTTAGTTTGTGGTGTTTAACGTCACTTTCAACAATATTTCAGTTATATCGTGGCGGTCAGTTTTATTGGTGGAAGAAACCAGATCTAGAGTACCCAGAGAAAACCATGGACCTGTCGCAGTCACTGACAAACTATATCACAAAATGTTGTATCAAGAACACCTCGCCCTGAACAGGGTTCGAACTCATAACTAAATAGTGGTGATAACAGAAATTTCGGAAACAAACATATACTATATACATTGTACCTCAGCATAAACAAAAATCTTGTGAGTTATGTCTAGCTATAGCATATCTATTGCTTGCTTCTCAAGTCGCACCTTTCAAAATGCCTTGGGCTTGGTGTAGCAATAGGAGTTAGGGCCCAAATCCCCTTGGGTCATTCCATAGAGTTGGTGAAAACAAGAGGTGGCATCAAAAAATGTATTTTTTCTTTATTTGCATATATGCACTATGCACATTATGTTTATTTTTGTGTGCACCATGTATTTGTTAAATAAAAAAATATAAAAAAAATGCATTATGTTATCTATTTTCACCTAGAGATGAATAAAAAGTTTGAAATTACTACAAAATAATGGTTATTAATTGGGACAAACATGGGGCGGGTTACTTTGACAAATTATTCCATGCAAGTTATGCAGCTAGTGGTTTAAAGGTAGGGTGGAGTACGCTAAAGATATTTTCTTGATGAATTTAAGTCCATAAAACTCCCATAATTATATTCTGAATAAAAGTTCTGAAGAAAATTAAAAGGTAGTTTCGCTTGTTACTTTGGTGTCCAATGATATTACTAGAAATGAGAGCCTTGTATAACAATGTTACGGTCATTTACATTCTAATTTCTCGTATATGGCAAGTGTAAATATTCGAAGAATTTGTTTCTCAAAGCCTGGTTTAACCAGTGTACACGTTTCAGAAATAATAACAAGTTAAAATATGCTCGTAAAACGGTGTCCAAACTGTAACAATCGTTCTCAAGTCCATATCTTGTTTTTCTTTAAATTTTGACCAATCATATTCACCGCCCTTGCATACGCTAATACTATTACTGAGTTACGTCACCACATACTTTATGGTCAGTTATGCGCAGAAGAGGAAGGCCTGCGTTGACGTCGGTGTCCAAGAAAATAACGCTTGTTACAGGTAACGAGCAATGTACACGGATGTTACATGGTGTCCAAGAACTTTGTCACCGAACACAAGATTTTGATGCCACACCCTTCTTATTTAATTATATTTGAAGGTATTCTTAATATATGCAATGTACTCAGTTCTATTTAAGCTACTGGTATATAATCTATTCTGTTTGAAAACGGGATATTATGTGTTTTATGAACACGATACATATGTAACATTCGTTACTTGGCGTCCCTTGTAACATGCGTTACTTTTCTATCAACTGGAGTGTTTTATCATGTAATTTTCAATCAACTGGAGGGTTTTATCATGTAACTGATGTAATTACTGAAATATCTTGGTTTTACATTACTTTATCTAATTATCCTCTGTAATTGTAAGACAAAGCAATGTGGAAAGAACATTTTATTTAATAGAATATTTCAATTTTTGCAATCATGACAAGTACTGATTTACATCATAAATGGTATGGCTACAAAACAGTTTCCTGACTGCAGAAAACATCATTTTCATTGTTTCTTTGAATATTCTAAAGGTTGAAAAACATTTTCAATTCAACATTTAGGTTGTTTTAAAACTAATTTAAATAAAACAGCCTCAGGTATATATTGGACACTATGTAACAAGCGTTACTTTTTCGACAGGACACATTAAATTAAGTTTAGACAAATTAAATGGATGGGAACTATCTTTTTTCATTTAGAATATGGAAGAAAAATGTTCTATTGTGAACAAAAAGCTTGAAAATCATAGCATATCTTTACTTTAAAAAATGGTATGAATGTCCCATATCATTCATCAGTACTGTAGAATGACCTATATAATATTAATATGGGAAGAAGTAAAATGTAGCTGCAATAATGTAGCTCCTGTGACAAACTTGTGTCTAGGCAGAGCTACAAAGCGGTCCCATTCGTCACATTGGAGCAAAAAAATATATTGCAGTTGAACATAAAAATTCACTATTTACACTTCAAACATTTCATTATTACTATTACTGATGATCCCAGTCCTTGTTAAATCGGTTTGGCTGAGAAATGTATGCTTTTCAAAAGTACAATGTAGCAACAACCTTGTTCAAAATTATCTATCGTTCGCCATAACCGGAAACTACGGAAGGCGGAACTTTTCTAAATATGGTATTTCTTACTACAATTTAGTATATTTACTATGGCTGATGTAAACATTCACGCCTCAAATTGCCAAATATGGCATCCAAAAAATACCAAAGTGAGGCTTTGACCGGAAAATGACCACAAATGACGAAATTCAAAATGTAGTTGGTAAACAAATTTTTATTTTGTGGGAATTACATTCTAAAATACTGGTAGGTGATAAAAACTTGTTATATTGTGCAGTGTCCGAAATTTGATAAGAAACTAATTTCGATAGGTCAGTATTTTTAGTGTCGCATTCGGATACTGATGACGTCATCACCCGGAACTTTTTGGTATAGAACGACCTAGTGTTGAAGTCTACCACAAGTAAACAAAAATCTAGAAAATGTCTTTAAAAGAAGCGAGTAACTTTTTTATTCCTCCTAGACTAGAAAAACTATGTTTTCACTAATACCATTTTTATTTGACCGTAAAACGTTGATTTTCTTCATGAAAACTTAATTAGAATCCACTGAACTGTCACTGTCTTGATCGTCTGCATCTACGCTAATATATATTCTAAAAATAGAACATAGTGGAATCCCTGTCCAAAAATAAAGCATTTGGAAAGCCAAAGGTGTCATGTTATGGAATTGTTCAAATGACATTCAGAGACATCTTTAAAGAGTGGCAACTTACAGAAGTGAGAATAAAGTGCTACGAATGAAAAACTAATTAAATCTATGATTTTTTTGTAAGTTTATGTCTGTATATTAATTTATTTTTAAATTAAACATGTTTTTCATTAAACAAAATCTCGAATTTTATCAACTACAATCAAAGGTCATCTTGAGGTTTCATAAGATATTTCATTTTTCTACATTTCTAACAGTCTGCAATTTTTGAGAGAGAAAAAAATATATACTTCACAGTATCTTCGAACTTGGTGATTAGTGTCGACATTTTTTGGGCCGAGATATATCGGGGACGACTTTTTTAGGGCCGAATGAGTTGGAATTATCTCATCTATCGAAATAAGGATACGCCATTTTCTTTCAGGTAAAAACAACGACACACTTCACAAGATTGACACCAGTCAAACTGTTTATCGGATGTTTCTTCTTTTTTGTACAGTTAAACAACTATATTAATTTAAGTTTATTAAAGTATTTCATACAAAAAATCTACGGGAAGCTTGACATAAGCCAATAAGTCGTTACGTTATCGAAATTTAGTAATGCCAGGATAATATACAATGTATAGTGGACAAAAGGAAAGGTTATGTCTTAATATTGATAAATGCAGGTGTCAGAAACTCTGTAAGTGAGTGCAAAAAAATATCGGCGGCTGCTCCATTACGTGTAATGGCATCCCGTTAAAACCCCTGCGGGTAAGCGAGCATTCAGGGTTTTATTATTAGAACTACTACTACTACTAGGGAAGAAGTAGTTACACAAAAATATAACGGTCACAAATCAGTTGCAGAACTTTTCTGTGTGTTTATTTAATGGTTGTACCAAAGGCCATATGCATGTTAGGCCTAGAATCTACCTGTGACACACAGGCACTTGTTTCTTATATAAGTGCTGCGACAGTGTAGAATTACTAATGTGTCGACTCAACGACGCGACAACGTGGGTCCTGAATCTATGCACAGGAATCGGAAATTTTATCAATATGATGAGAAATACGTCATATGGGTAGTGAAGTTTCACGAACGTAGTGAGTGAAACGAACAGGAATGCAACGCCGTTTTGGAGAAATCGGCTCTGGCTCTTTAAATCTCCGAAAAATTAATAAAAATTGTCAAATCTCTAACCAATTAACATTTTCCTGCAATTATATGTCATTGTTCTCTTCTCTAATCCTGTCATTACACAATTTTATCGTCTCAGTTGACAGTTCCACTTTACCGAGAAGCCATTTTCTCCCTTTATTGTTACGAAAATTTACCATTGAAAATAGTTAAACGGTAATTGTAGTTATCGTTGACCCCCTCAGTTGATGAAAATAAATAAATACGCCACAAAACTGGAACATTTTAATTTTTTGATGTCTTAAACAGTATATACTTTTTGGTTTTATCGAGTTTGTCCCGTAGTCAATGTGACGTCACGCAATGGCTTCTCGGTAAAGTGGAACTGTCAATTGAGACGATAAAATTGGGTAATGACAGGATTAGAGAAGAGAACAATGACATATAATTGCAGGAAAATGTTATTTGGTTAGAGTGATGACAATTTTTATTAATTTTTCGGAGATTTAAAGAGCCAGAGCCGATTTCTCCAAAACGGCGTTGCATTCCTGTTCGTTTCACTCACTACGTTCGTGAAACTTCACTACCCATATGACGCATTTCTCATCATATTGATAAAATTTCCGATTCCTGTGATCTATGTCAAATTTTTTTTACACTGTACCAAGGATTTACTATATAAATCCTTGACTGTACTGTACATTGAACTCTGAATTTTTATTTACTTTGCTTTTACCATAAGGTGAAAATTCTTCTTTTCAAAAGTCTTTGAATTTTAGTGAAATTTCTTGTCTCAAACTTACAATTTTCAGGTGGAAAAGATGTTTACAAAATTTGCCGCCATTTATCGCACACCCTATTTTATGGGTTTATGGATGTGTAGAAATGGTATCGGGATCGTTCGCCCTAAAATGGGTCCGTTCACCCTGATAGTTAAAAAGAATTTTAATGAAGTAAAGTAATTTTTATTTAAAGTCAGAATCATATAATGCATATTTTAATTTAGATTAATGTAATGATATAATATAGAAAAAATATTTTAAAAAAAATACAAGGATTTATATAGTAGGTACACAGGCACTTGGGTCCAGGATATTTTTTTTTCTCAATCTTATCAATATGACGGGTCATATATACTGGGTTTACCTCATTCCGATGGTCTTACGGAAACACACCTTGTAAAATATACGATACCTATCGTTTGAATGAATCTGTATTCATACAAACATATTATGCTATGAACTAATAAAAAAATAATAATATCCTTTTAAAACAGGAGTTTTAACCTTCTTCTTCTTCTTCTTCTTCCATTAAAGTGCAGGGCTGCAGCAACAGCATCTTCACACTGAGTTTAAAAACAACCATGCTTGCGCAAGGGAGAGACTATGTACAGTTAAAAACAAGGTCAGTGGTGTTAGAATCTGACTGCCTGGATTTCCTTATTGAAGGNGAACCGAACACATAATTTCGATCAATCCTTATAAATTAATTCAAACTTTTGTGTTATGATATTGAAAAATTTATTTATTTTTTCAAAATAAGGCAAATAATCGGAAATAAATTTAAATAACCCCAAAGGTGCCTCATTTAAAGAAAATCACTTGATGACAACGACACGCGACGCCTTCAAGTGAGAACGACGTCTATTTTTAGATTCCGTTTATTGACAAATAACCTCAACTTTTTAAACTAATAAAACACGTATTAAATTACACATGACTCTAAAATTAATTTGTTATCTATAAATCACTATCATTTATTTTAATATCCTACATATATATAATTATCGGTGCGAACGGATCCTGGGCGAACGCAATCTAATTGAAATTAGATCTCTCACTTTGCTCTTGCATATTTATATTTCACGCGCGAAATATAAATAAACAAGAGCAAAGTGAGAGATCTAATATTAATTAGATTGGGGCGAACGTGTATTAGGGCCAACTAGAAGGCGAGGGTGAACGTGATTTAGAGCGAACGGACCAGCAACCCAAATGCCCATGCGTTAAGACGGCACTATCCGTAGGAAGTCGCAACATAATGAGTGTATTATTCGGGTTATATATCTCCTACATATACAGTTTCGACAGGGGCCAACAAAAGCCGAATTCAAAAATGTTTCATCCAATTTTAATGCAGTTTCTCTTTGGCAATATAGAGTCATCTAAAAACAGTGGCAAAATTTGCGCATATTGGTAAGGTATATGGAATTTTTATTTTTCATCCAATCACACTCTGCGTAGTCCTTTAATTGGTGTTAAAATGTATTTTGTGAAAAGCAATAATTAATAATTAACAACCTTTAAATGTCCCCAACATAATGTACAAATGTGTACTACTATGTTATTTTAAGATGTTAATTGGCGTTCAGCGTTTATTGTTTACCCAAATGGACAAACTATATATAAGCTAGTAGATATGAAAAGCTCATACTTACCATCATGTAGAAGTTGGACATCTACTTTCCGGGAATTCTTTAAGAAGGTGTTAATTAAAACTAATTAACAAAAAATAATGCACATTTGTAATTTACATTCATTTTTTTTTTAATTCAGCAAAAGCGGATTTGAACTAAAACAATTGCTAAAAATGGAAACATGACGTCTGTTTGTTGAAAATAATTATAATCCTCTTTTAACAAAATATCCGCAAATTAAATAGTTATTATTGTGAGAAGCTTTAATAATTTCAATAAAAGATAAACAAAATCCTATTTAAAAATAACTGAAGTTTGACAATGTCCCCTCTTAACGAATTGGTTAAATTATCGTAATATTTGTTATCACCACGGTAGCTAAGTTTCTGCTAGAGAATTCTC
>MJUT01048230.1:122984-136585 GCA_002080005.1 Gigantidas platifrons | reverse complement strand
GTTCTTGTAAAGGGTGGTATTTAACACAGTTTTTGTTCTTGTAAAGGGTGGTATTTAACACAGTTTTTGTTCTTGTAAAGGGTGGTATTTAACACAGTTTTTGTTCTTGTAAAGGGTGGTATTTAACACAGTTTTTGTTCTTGTAAAGGGTGGTATTTAACACTGTTTTTGTTCTTGTAAAGGGTGGTATTTAACACAGTTTTTGTTCTTGTAAAGGGTGGTATTTAACACAGTTTTTGTTCTTGTAAAGGGTGGTATTTAACACAGTTTTTTGTTTAATACGTGTGTAACTGTAATATGATAGTTTTATATGGATATGATGTTCTCTATTCGGAGGTCTTTATGTAGCCAAACTGGTTCCTGATGTTATTAAAGTTCAGTGACGTAACTAGAGGGGGGGGTGGAACGGTCCGCGCCTGGCGATACTTTTATGGGGGCGTCACTTTTGGAACTGCTGTATTGACGTGGAAGTGGTTTTAATGTCGGGACATTATTAGAAGTTGAAGAGCATTTGCTATTTCTAGTAACTCACACTATGGCATATGTATTTAAGCGATTTTAAGGCGAGCAATAAACATTATACAGTGATGTAGTCAGGACTGTTTTATCATTGTAAACCATATGACAACTGTGAAAGGACTTAAGTTGTGCTCTTTCAATGCCGCAACACTGCTGTGTGTTGCAGACCGTTGAGACGCCATCTTGGTTGTTTTAAACATTTTAGTTGTTTTCCTCGACAGAAGATCGTTTGAGAATATGTGTTGCTATATTTTTCGTCTTTTGCGCCTGGTTCTTCTGGCCAGACGAATTTGATGCTTGCTTTTTTGTGATTTGGCTGATTTGTTTTGATCGCCTCATCTTATCGACCACCGTCTTTTACCTTTGATTTTCAGCTAAGCTTGTTTTTCCAAACTACTTTATTGTATTCTAGCTTATTCACCTGATAGGAAATTACTAACCGCATATGTTTTGCTTTGTGAGCAAGTCGCCTAACTTATGTTCCATTCTCCGCGATACTTGACGTTATCATAAGGTAGGTTTTAGTAAATATAGTGTATCATACGAATTTACAAAAACCATAAGCAAGAAAAGTTACTTTGTGGAATGTTGTAGTTTTCAATTTAGAAATAAAGATGATCCTATTTTTTTACGCCTTTGTACTTTTTTCTCTACATGTCGTTTTTGTTTTTTTGTTTATACTGTATTTTAGCATGTAAAAGTAATAGGGGTAGTCACTGTGCAATATGTTATATTTTTTATGGAAGTCCGAGTTGGGTAAGGAAACCCAAGGGCCGCCACGTGCGACACACGCTCTATGTACAACACTATGAAAGTTACCAGTCTATGTAAATTAGAATTAGTCTCTATTGTTTTTTTTATGTTCAACTGGTAACTGATGATATTAAAGTTACCAGTAAAGATCTTTAGACTAACAATCTCATAATAGGAATTACTAGTTGAACAGGAACTGCTTACCCTTCCAGAACACATGAGTTCGCCCATGGTTTTTATATGTCTTCATGGTATTGGTTATGTGTTGTGACGAACGCTACAAATATCTCGTCAAAAACAATGTTTAGTTCGTCCATTTGTTTTAAATTTGTAGGGTGTTTTTTGTATTTATTTACATATACTTGTGTCCAACATGGATTCCATATCAGATGATGTTCGTACCATTTAACAGTAAAATTGCGGGTGTTGCTAATGTAACAGACACTTCTTACCTTTCTGAAACGGGGCCATGAGGTCGTGATGGTATGCTAGTTGGGTTTATAATTACCTATGCAATCAGTGCCTATCAACACTAACGTTGTGAGTTCGAATCCAGCGCAGGGGAGGTGTACTCGATACACCATTATGTGATAAAGTTCGTGAGTAATTTGCAGAAGGTCGGTGATTTTCTCTGGGTACCCCAGTTTCCTCCACCAATAAAACTGACCGCCACGATATAACTGAACTATTGTTGAAAGTGGCGTTAAATACCAAAAACAAAACCTTCATATGCATACTTTGGCGTTAAAGCACAACAAACTTTACCTCCAATGGAGGCAATTTGCTTCTAATTAACGGGACAGTTTTGGGGACAAAGATGGCACCTTCATATAACAATTGTATATCGCTCGGATGAATATACATTTTGTATATATTTTTACGAAAATAATGCTACCATATTTTAATATCCTACAAACTATGGCTTCCGTGAATTGTTTCCTTAAATACTCTTTCCCAATAGAGCTTAGATTACAACAAAATGTCCGTCAATAACCCGAGTTCTTCATTTCCAATTTTCCGCAATTTTCACTAAAACACATAGTTCACCCCCAAAATACCGTTTTTTTCGCAAATTTTAAGTATGTTGTTAATACAATTCCATATTCTAATTTACACTCAAAATACCTTGTGTACAAATAGTTGCAGGTTGAGCAATTTGTTGGGCTAAATTGAACAGACTATAACCGTTACGGAATATCTGCATATCTGTCACAATTGACCATGGATATGTTATGCGTGTCGTAATCACAATCCAGTCATTTCCTCCTTCATGACTTATCACCAGGTTTGTAACAAGAGTAACACGACGGTTGCTACAAGTGGAGCCAGTGGCAGATCTACATTCATGGGACCCTGAAGCGTAAACTGTCATGGGGCCCTTGCATCAGCAACAAAAGGGTAACATCTAACAAGGATCAAAAGGGCCTTGTTGCCCTTGCAAGGACCTCGAGACCCAAAAGGCAGAGAACGGGGTGGTGAAATGGGTTATACAGCGAGTTCCTTTCCACCAGCAACAGGGTCTGGGTAACCGATGTAATCTTCTTCAATAAAGTTGGCCCATAGCAGATCACCGAATTAAACAAAATAATAACCGCTACATCTCAGATTTTGATTAAAATTGATGTACTGGATAATCTCACAACGAAGGATTTGACGATCCAACTGCCAAGATATAGGCTATAAATAGATTCTTGCGAGCTCAACGGATTCAGGCAGCTGGGGGTCCCAAAGGAAATTTATAAATTTGACCAATGGCAAGGACATTTTAAGGCCATATGAATTGGATATTAGAGCATATTCTAAGGTCGATTATTAATGGAAGAAACCGGAGTACCCAAAGAAAACCGTGAAACTCTAATTCAAAGATCTAATTCCTATTAAATATAGTCTTCTATGTTTTATAAAATGTGATACAAGACTAGTTTTGTATTGTCCAGCTATTAAGCGAGTGAGTGATCGTTTCCTAACGCCAACTCAGCAAAATTTTCAGCTATATCATGGCGAGATTCAGTTATTGAAAAACCATAATTGAGTGATAAATAGAGTTCACTACAATTGTAGTTATCTACATGTATCATTAAAAAATATATGATAAAGGCTTTACTGGTAAATGTGAGGGAATCAGCAAAATGTTGCCACTAATTATGTAAAATTTGAGTTGCAGTAAAATGAAAGAAAATAAAATTGTCCTGTCATGCTTTTATTGAAAACAATTGGATATATATTTAACAATTTATTTTGATTGACATACTTTTGTTAATTTTATTAATTGTGGAATTCAAACAGATACAGATACAGATATTTTATTAACTAATCACAGTGCCCATATTGCTGAGCAGATTATCAAACAATGAATAAACATATATGATTGGGTTGATTGGTTACAGATATAATATAAAGAAATAACAAAAGACACAATTACATCAGTTCAAGTACAGTTAAAAGTGTTAAAGTACAAAGAGACAAAAACAAAACAAAAACAAACATAATCAATAATTTGCATAATATATCATTATGAAGAGAGGGAAGCAACCCCTCCATTTAATAAAGTGTATCTTTTTTCAAATAATTTAACTAACAATTTTGCTACTGATGACATAATTAGCCTATCTTCAGAAATTAGTAACCAAATAATATATATATAGGTAATTTGAACTATTTTTATTGAGACATTTCTTTATAACAGTATCTAGTCAAACTTTACTCGCTTGTTTGCTATAGCAGCCATAGGTAATGGTTAAAATGGTAATTAAGGAATATCTGAAATTTTTAACAGGTTATACGATATACCCTGGTTTGGGTCAGTTTACGCTTAATAAACCGCGAAGTGGTTTATGAAAAGAGTAACCTGACCCAAACCAGGTTATAATAACCTGTTCAAAAATTTAAAATATTCCTTATAATTCAATTTTTACAACAAAATTTAAGAATTCCTCTATTTTAATTACGATTATTTCATGTGACTAATTGAATTTGTCCCTTGCGGATGAAGACGTTGATGACGTCACAATACCAACCCAGGTTATCAAGTATAACCAACATTTTCTCCAGGCGGATCAGCCAATCAGATTGCAGTATTCTAATCAAATGAAATTACTATTAATTATGATAAAGAAAAGACTTTTTAAGAGAGAAAGATGTAATTTTTATGCTGAGCTCGTTTCGTGAACTGCAATGTTTATTTTTATGTACACCTTATCCAGTATGGCTTGGCTACTTTGTAAACACCGTTGTCTTCCATCATCAGCCAGAACAGAAAATCTGTGATATGAAACAGTAATCACAATTTTAGTTTTGTTTTTGATGATAATTAATTTAAGTTCTCATGCATAAATGTTCACTAATTCTAAACCTACCCATAGATTCTTAAGTTGTGGAAGTCATAAATTGATCTAGTAAGGGGGCCTTTTGGACACATTTTACACATTTTCAGCCAAAAACGCAGCCCAACAGAAAAGTCCGGATTTGCCTCTGAAGTGTATCATATGTAATGCCTAAAGTACATGAAGTGTATAATAATATAAATCAATATAATCTTATTAATCAAGTTATTATTGACTTTGAATGTACCCTTTAACATTCCTGGAGAAGTAATTATGTTCTAAATTGGACAAACAACAGTTGTCCGTGTTCTATAAAACTCTCTGTTTTACCGTAGGCTTTGCATGTTCATAAAACATTGACAACTGTTGTTAAACCTATATACATAAATCATAGTCGATTGGTTACTGTCCAATATATGATCTTAGATGACTGTCTATGAAACATGTGGTCACCGCTACACCTGCTTAAAACATTTATAATCGAACATTGGTTACATTTCAGGATATACATGGTCACTATAACAACGGAATATACCAATAAACGATCCTAGGTTACGGTACAAGACGACTTGCTTCCTGAGGACTGCGCGAATTTGATGTTTTCTAAAAATATAATTATTGTTCTGTTTTCTCTAAGCCGTGCATTTCTGAGAGCCGTTTTCACATCAAAAACACTGGGTCCAAATTTTGAATATAATAATTTTACAGTGTTGGCGTTACCAGCGGCACAAGATTTGTTCACGGCTGACGTCAGGTCAAGTCGGTTATGGTCAACTGAGATCACAAACAAATGTACTAAGTGTAATATTCCGGTCTCGCATGCATTAGTAAATGCTTGTTTCACATCAAAAATACTGTGATCAAATGAATTTAAAAAATAATGTACTACATCTGTTTTTCCATTTTCCATGTCATATTTTAGACACGATTCAAAGTGATTTGGCGGGAAATCGGCAAGAAAATCTGCATAACATACAGCCCTACATGCTTTATTCAAAGCGCCTTTAAGATCAAAGTGACGTGTACCTAATTTGCTTATAAAGTATGTAACCACGTTGACATTACCATACAAACATGCAGTATTCATTGCTGACTTCATATCAAAAGTATTGGAATTAAACATTGTAAGTAAATATTTCACTACTTCGATGTTCCATATTTGACACGCCATGTTCATTGCCGTTTTGAAATTGAATAATTTATGGTCAAATTTTCCAATTAATACTCTAACTACATCTGCAGACCTTGAAAGACATGCTTTGTTCATTGCAGACTGCATATCAAATGATTGTATACTGAATTTCTCTAATAAGAACTTGACCACTTCTACCTTGCCACTAAGACATGCCATATTTAATGCCATAGGTAAATCATAGTCTTTAAATTGATTAATACGTAATAAAGATTCCACACATTTAAGATTTCCACTAAGAAATGCCATGTTTACTGCAGACTTTATGTGGATTGAATTATGATCAACAGTTTTTAACCAGAAATTTACTAATTCTCTGCTACCACTCCGACATGACATGTTTACTGCTAATGTTAAATCAAGACCTCGAAGATTTAGTTTTTGCAGCAAATACTTGACCACGTGTACGCTACCACTCAAACATGCCTGTTGCATAATCATGTTGGCATTAAATAACTTGTAGTCGAATATATCCAGCAACATTGTAACAGTTTCTATTTTGCCACTACGACATGCATTGACCAGTAGCGAATTTATATCTAACAAATTGTGGGGGACTGTTTCCAACAAATACATTATAACTGGTTCATTATTGAACCGACATGCATGACATATTGCATCATTTATATTTAGAATATCTGAATCAAATTTTCCCAGAAAGTATTTTACTGTTTCCAAGCTGCCACGTCTACATACTTGATAGAAAGCAGATCCGATGTCTAACAAATCATTGTCAAATCTTTCCAAAAATACCTCTATTTTACCAAAGCTGCCACTACGACAAGCCATGTTCATTGCGGATCTGATATCTAAAGTTTTATTATCAAAAGTGTCTAAAAGAAATACAACTATTGACTCTGAACCATTCAAACATGCCATGTCCATAATGCTCTTTACATCTAGGTGATCTGTCGGATTTATTTCCAATAATAATTTTATTAATTTGATATTATTATTGCACCACGGTTCTTGACATGCCGCTTCAAGAGCATCCTGCCAGTCAAACAGACCGTGATCATATTTATCTATCAGTGACTGAACAAGATCGATATCACCTGCTGAACATCCAAGAGTCATTGCAGACTTCATATCGATTTGATCCTGATCAAAGGTTTCGATTAAAAATAACAAAAAACCAGAGCTGCAATGCCATGACTTCCTCATTGCTGACTGTATATCAAATAACCTTTTATCAAATTTACTCAGTAGATATTTCACTAACGATTTATTTCCCCGTGTTATTGCCACTTCCATTACTATATCTCTGCTAATCATCGTTTCACCAAACTTCTCCATGAATAACTGTACCATATTTACAAGTGAACCATCCTCATCATTCAATCTACAAGACACACACTTTATTGCTGAATTAAAATCAAAGTAATCTTGGTCAAAATTATCTAACAAAAACTGTAAAAGCGGTAATTCTTCTCTAAAGCATGCATCTTTAATTGCTGTTTGTACGTCATATATATAATCCGTATCAAACCTTTTTAGCAGGTAAATCGTCTTCTCGTCTTTATCTTCACCGTATAAATACATTACCTCGCCTTTGAAGACATTAAAAAGTTCAAATAACGCGGGATCGTCTATTGTGTCAGACAGCAAGGTTAACAAATGTTTGTTATGCAATAAAATTCTGACGCCATCTACGATTTCATTATTGAAATCGAAAAGATTTTCAGCTTGGAAGATTGATATGTCATGATCTTTGATTATTTGCCATAAGATTGTCATCTTCCGTTTATCCATGTGAAGGCATGAAAAGATGAATGATTCACGTATTGCCATTTTACACTGCAGGTAACTATATGCTTCACGTTTTGATTTTAGTATGTCATTGATTACACTTTGTAGATAGAGTAAAACATCATCTGTATTCTCACAGAACATAAGAAATGCTACTGGCAAGTCAAAATGAATACACGAGAGATTGGATTTATTGCATTGTGAATTGCATTGTGGTATTTCGATGTTTTCTTTGTTCCACCATTCCCATATTATATTTCCTTTTATCCTCTTGTACTCTTCACACATGTGTCCTAGTATTTCTGTACCTGTTAACTTTATGATCAGTGAAGTACACATTCTTTTCACGAAAGTGAATGGTTTGTATAATGTTATATCATCGAACTTGGATGTATGTTTATCAAGAAAACCTGCATCCATAAGTGAATACATAGAACCATGAGCTAAGTGAAAAATCATCCTCTGAGCCAACAATTTATATAGTGTGTCTGGTATTGCATAGATTACTTCCCCTTCCACTTTATTGTAGTTCTCGGGCCTTGTGAATTCAATTATAAAATCAAAGTCCATGGATGCAATCATTACTTCTGGATCAACGTTACCACAAGATAATATAACTGCCTCAAATATTGTTCTATGTTGAAAAGCAAACACGTCTGGCGTATGATCATACTTTGTTTTCAAAAAGTTAGGTGTCAGACGTTTAATTGAATCTTCTACATCATGCAACCCAATAGGTGTTTCACGGGTGGCATAAAACGAAGTCATTAATCTTCTTATTACCGGTAAATCTAAATCCAAATATTTTAAGCTTAGATAATCACCACGAACTAATACATATACAAGCACGGTATAGTCCATCCTAGCATAATACCATGTATTTCCTTGTTGGCGAATGTCAGCTATATCTTGACACAGAATTTCATTCGCATGTTTAAAAAACGATAATCCTTGCCTTGTAAATCGTCGATTTGACGTAAACAAATAACATGATTCTGGAAAACCAATAAGAGGGCTGGATTTCAAATCAACTATGTTGTTTATTGTCTTTGTATGTATATATATTGTTTCAGATTGGTTAAGACATGGAGTTTGTAGACAATTTTCTTTCCCGGCTTCTTCCGTTTCTTCAATGTTATTTCGCTCGAAATATTTGAGTAAGCAACGTCTTTTTTCATTTTTATTCATTCCGAACGCATCAGATCCTAAATTTAATTCAGGAAAATTTTTGAATAATCTGTGGCTTAAAAACAACCTGTTGGACATATGTTTAATATTTTCTCTCATTGTAATGATTACCTTAACCTGGCCATGTTGCACATATGTCAAGATTGTATCCATATGTTTATAGTCTGTGTTATGACTGTAAATCAAATTCGTTTTGCCAAAAACATCATCCAAAAACACAATATACATATCTTCTATTGACAGCACATCAAGCCAGGATGATAAATTATTTAGTTGAATACATCGGTAATTTCTAAAACGTGTAGAATATCGATGGAGCAACTCAAGAACCATCCTGGTTTTTCCTGTTCCCGGGTGTCCTGTAATTAGGGTTATTCCAAAATGCAGTAAATTGTCCATAGCAACAGTAACAGCCGTCGTAGATACAAATGTTCCTTCATTTGCATGAGCGTGTACTGTCGCTTCTGTTATTTCTACAACAAAAGAGTGATCGTTGTAAAATCAAAATAAAATTAATAAAATCAATGTCGTTAAAATCTTAGAAATATATAAATTTGAGTAATTCTAGGAGACGATCACATGATTGGAATTATAGCAATGACGTCATCAGATGTATTATTTGCCATAGACATCCTCATGATCATTTAAATAATTATTTTTTTAATGAAAACAAATTACTTAAGACAGCAAATGGAACGACCCAAATACAAGAAAAACAACAGTACAAAACATGTCGGTATAAAAAAAGGAAACGAATGTCAACAAAGGCTCAGACCGCGACCACCCACCAAAACCCAGGCATGATACTGAGAGCTTCATAAGGGCGAGATACACATTCATACCGTTGAATTTGTGAGTAATTGTATAAAATGGGGTAGCAGCCTCTGGTTTGTTTATTATGAGGATTATTGTCAGATCTCTTACATCAGATTCTGACAGGTTGCAGCAAATCACATGTATTACTATATTACTTTAGTGCTCCAGATGGAGAAAGCTAAGTTAGTACTAAACATTAAAAACAGCAAAACGTAGTGAGCATATGGCTTCACTCCGGTTTATGGCGGGTCGGTGTTGCTACTAGTAATATGTTTAGTATTCTGTGTTGTGTGTTGTTATTTTGTTTTGCATTTGTCTTGTGACTGGTGTGTCCAATGTTGCCAGTGTCTCTGGAATTTCCATTCTTGGTTTCTCCTTCTGTTTTCTCTGTCGTTTATATACAGCCAGTGTTATCTATGCTTTAGAGAATAAACATTAGTAGGGATAAATCATAATACGGAAAGCCTGACCGTGGACCATAGTAGGTATTATGTTTAAATATTGACACTCTCCATGTACGTTAATATCACCTTTGTATACTTCTAAAAAGAGTATGCGTATTTCAGCCGCTGCAAAAGGTGGAATGTGTCGTCTCTACTCAAAACATGTTGACCCCTTTGTCGTGGTGTTAAAATTATATTTTTGTATTTTAAATGTTTTTAGTGTAAATGCGATTATTTCGGGAACTTTAATTTAATTCAATAACAATTTGTACTCATTGTCAAAGTAGTTGTTTCAAGTCAAATGTGTCAAATTAAGGAGATCAAGTTTTAATTACTCAGTTTTTGTTAATTTCATATCTGTTGTTATAATTGCATTTCATCCGATACGTTTCAACATGTCATTTTACGAGTAACAACAAATCGTTGTCATGAACATTTGTACTCAAATATAAAGTCTTGTATTTCTTATAATAACAACGTATCAGACTATTTTAACTGTGAGATAGGAGTAAGACAACGTGAAAACCTTTCATCTTTCCTTTTTTCATTATTCCTAAATGATTTAGAAGATTTTTTAAGTAAAAACATAACTGGCCTTAACAGTATAAACAGTGATATAGAAACCGAACTTGAAATTTATTTGAAAATGTTTATAATGTTGTATGCTGATGATACGGCGTTACTTGCCGAGACTCCTGGTGATCTCCAATTACAATTAAATGCCTTTGGTGAATACTGTGAGGCATGGAAAATGAAGGTTAATGTCGATAAAACAAAAGTTCTGATATTTGGATATGGAAGACTTTGTCAAGATTTAAATTTTTCTTACAAAAATGCCGATATCGAAATAGTAAAACAATTCAATTACCTTGGAGTAACATTCACAAAGACTTGTAATTTTGATGCTAACAAAAAATACCTTGCCGACAAAGCCATTAAGGCAATGTACGAAGTACTTAAATTAGGGAGAGCATATAAATTAACAGTTAAAATCCAGCTTGATCTATTTGATAAACTCATCAAACCGATATTGCTGTATGGGTGTGAGATATGGGGATTTGGAAAGAATGGTGTACTTGAACGCGTGCATCTAATATTTTGTAAAATTCTGTTAAATTTGAAGTCCTCAACTCCAAACTATATGGTATATGGGGAACTCGGCAGGCACCCAATCGAAATTGATATAAAAGTTAGAGCGATTTCATATTGGGCAAGACTTCAAGGCGGAAAAGAGTCAAAATACGCAAACTTGTTATACAAACTCTCCAGGAAACTTAATGATAGAAGTCCCGTATTTAGCTGGATAAATTTTATAAAAAAGATTTTGAATGATTGTGGTTTTTCCGATTATCTGGGAAACAGAGATTGTAGATGGTCAAGAATTTATTAAAAATGTTGTAAAGCAGCGATTGCTTGACCAATTTACGCAAAATTGGTTTGCATCTTTAAATAATTCTACAAAAGCATTGACTTACCGCATTTTTAAAGAAAAACTTGAATTTGAGGAATATTTCAATATTTTAAATCTATCGGACTCGATTAAAATTTGCAGATTTAGAACAACAAATCACCATTTACCAGTCGAAACTGGTAGATGGAGGCATATTGAAAGGGAAAATAGATTCTGTCATTTGTGCAATTGCCAAAAACTCGGTGATGAGTATCACTATATATTGGAATGTTCTTCACTATTTGAAAAAAGAAAACAATATTTTTTAAAAAGACAAAATATTATTAAATTTTCTCAGCTTATAAAAACAAAGAAGCGATCGCCGCTACATAAACTGTGTAATTTTATTAAATATATAAACAAAAGTATTGAAACTCCTGGCTGATCTCTGTGTTGTGTTATATCCTGTGTGTATTCTGTTTGTATTTGTATATATAGCCTTGTGTGTTTTGTAATGTTGTTGCTCTTTCTCTGTACCAATATATGTTGGCTGTGTGAGAATAAAGATATATATAAATTCAGATTCGAAACAGTGTAAAAATCAATTAAGATACCTGACTGAATAGTGTACGGACATCGTATGTTGTGATTTTATTGTTATACTGGACTTGCCGTAATTGTTATATTGGACTACCATATGTGAACATTTTACTGTTATACTGGGCTTATCGTAATTGTCATATTTGTTTGTATATTGGACTACCATATGTGAACACTTATTTGTTTTGTAAATTATCATTTGGATTTATCAATAGAACATTTAACTGAAACCAGTTTTATTTTTATATCTACCAGCTAGTTTTCCCCACGTGTAAATTCGCTACACGTCACCTTTACTATTTCTCGAGCGAAGTGGGAGAAAGTACCAGCTAGTCTTGCGGTGTGACAATAAACGTTTGTGTCACTAAATAATCAGTCCATAACTCTTTTATTATACCGACCTTTGTGTGCAATAAAGTAAATTCAGGATATAAACGTGAACAAATTTATAAAAGTATTAATTAACTTTTAATTTCATAACAAACATCATTTCTAATAACATGAAGTCACAACCTACGCATGTAGTTGTTAAATATTAAAAATGGGAAAGCAAACTGAATTAGTAAACACTGTTTACCAATATACAAAACAAAATGTAATGTTAACAATTCAAACCTGTTAAATGCTGTTTTCTCTTCTCATTTTCTGAAAGAAAAAAAAATAAGACAATTATTGTACCAACTTCAAGATCACCTTGTCTTTTCTACTCAAATATTAGATGGGTTTTCAGTGAGAAAAAAACCTATCTATAATCGGAGATTGATACTCATCACTCCGAGCTTTTGACTGCTGCACGAAGTTATTATGTGATACGGGTAATTGATTGTTACTTAATGCATCGAAAGTGGCATTAAACACCAAAACCCATCCCTAACCCTGATTGTTACTTTAACTTCTACTAGGAATGTCATATTTCAATTAAAAATGAAATACATATGTAGATACAACATAAGCATTACGATAAAAGTCTTATATACCAAATATATATAACTACATTTTATGATGGGTGCCAATAGTGCAGTAGGTGTGTTTGATTTTTATTCTGTTATTGCTATCGTGGTGTTATAGTTGCTATTTTTGTATTCAGACGGCCGGTTTACTCGAAAATCTCTTGTTTTTTTCCTGTGTTGTCGGACGATATGTTTTATAGTCGAATTTGTCAAGAATAGTAGTTTATACATGTATTTCCCTTGCATTGGAGAGAGATTCATTTTGTTCACCCAAGGAAAGTCGTGTTCCCAAGAGAATATCCCGACGGAAACCCGACTTTTCGAGGGTGAAAAAATATTCATATCTCTGTAATACAAGGGAAAGTATTGTTGTATTCCATTACTCTTTCTTTTGCCTTGCTGAATATACAATGTACAATATTAAGGAGTGTTCATATTTCTCTCTTGATTTTAATAATTACATATTATAAATAGTTATTACAGCAATATAAGATAACAACAATGCTAAATCTTAATAATTAACTGTATTTTAGTTTTAACTACGTCTGCAAATAGAATCCTGTTATTTCCATTCTTATGCAATAGCAAACATAAACACACGATGTTTGCTTCAAGAGTAAAGGATATACATTGGGCGTTCTTCCACTATCTCTAATCGTCTAAATATAATAGACTGTT
>MJUT01048230.1:57500-68107 GCA_002080005.1 Gigantidas platifrons | reverse complement strand
AAGTCAGAGCACCCCTGCAAACTTGAAACTTTGCTCCAAAATAGGTCACCAACGTTTTGCTATGGACACAGTCAACGGTAAAACTCCAAGAGTAAAGAGCACAATTTCGGACAATATCCGCATAAATCCTGACTGTCGTAAATACCAATGAACGCCTTCGACTCAACAATCACCACTTGGTAGTTACATCCCTTGTTAGTATATAGGGTATATAGGCCGCGTGACCTCTATGAAAGGGATTCAAGCCCCTGTGGTTACAACTAAAACATTGAGATCTCGATTAAATTTTCCTGTTTTTTTTCTATATCCATATTTGATTTTAAACACGGCGACACTTCTAGAAAATTAAACCAGGTGTCATGATACATGTATTCATGTACTTCTGGAGACCCGTTTTGACAGCTGTAAGAGTAGAAGGTCAAAGTTGGAAAGAGACAGAACACTTCTCCAATTCCGCGATATACAATATAGCGAGTAAATATCATATCAATTCATCTTTCATGGATTTCGAATGACCAATTTTTAAGAAGACATACAAGACCGACTTGTGTTTCAACGATTTCCTCTTTTGATAGTGTTGCTGTATCACGTAGGATTACATTGTGAGCTATCCATACCGCCTTATACTACAGGGGCGTGGAGCAAATTTGCAATAAAGCACGAGTTGTTTTTTGCTGGCAAGTTTTGAAAGCTTGTCCCTAAATGAACAGTATAATGTCATCACCATGTCAGATGTCAAATAAGCAGTGAAGACTTCAACTAAAATAAAATGTCAGAATAGATGGATTATCAGCGAATCAGGGAGACAACTTTATGACCTGATATCAATGTTTTGAAATGCCTGCCATTTAGATATGCCAAACCCACAGATAGGCAGAGTTTTGACAGAGATGAGAACAGGATACAGCAGACTAAACAAATACCGGAATAACATAGGTCAGTTCCTCACGCCACTATGCGACCGTGGAGAAGAAGATACCACTGAACACTACATATTGCACTGCCGCATTTACGATCATGAGAGAGCCAAACTCGCAGTGGAATTAAAGACCATAGATGAAAGTTTTGACCCACTTCATCTCCTGACTAGAGACTCCAATAAAGAGAAACATAAAAAGAAATTAACATTCTTGGAGGAATTCATCAAAAGTACAGGGTGCTTTCCAGAAATAGCAAGCCCTGTACCCCGATCCTGAGCCTAAGCAACTCAATACTCCAGTACAAAGAGAAATTACAGTGAGAGAGTAAATCACAGGAGAGAAAAAGTTCAGTACTCGGGAACCAGTAGCGTCAATTGCGACCTTTAGGATCAGGATCAGGATTTAGGTCCACTTCAAACGCTTGCCTGGCCCCCACTTTCCGCGGGTCCATTCCTTCGCCTCTGTTCTATATTTAAGCTGTAAATGTAATGTTTTTGCAGATAAGTACGATGTTGTTACGGACCTGAGTAAAGCTGTTGCTTTTGTACTAATTGACCTTTTAGGTTTCAAGTAACTGTGAAAATACATGTGGAGAAGCAGATACAGACACTAGACACCAGACAAATATCAACATTAATTCCATAAATAGTAGGAAAATAGTGTCAATGGATAATACAAAGAGTTTAATATTACCCATTGACAATATTTTCCTTAAATTGATCTTACATTGAAAATATTGATATGGTATCTAGTGTTTGTGAGTATAAGTACTGCTGAGTTCAACATATAGACTACTAAAAAGATTGTGTGTTCCTACATGAATGATATATATCAAGTGAACCAGTCTAGGTAACACTGATACAGCACGTGTGTAGAAGTGGACCGGAACGGGGGGGGGGGATGCCGTTTTAACGCATGGGCAAACTGGGCAGTTGCCCTGGAGCCCCCACGATCATAGGGGCCTTATGTTAATCTATGTTTAAGTTGAAATACTATTGAAATATTCAGGAACATTTTTGACTGGTATGAAAGAACACTGCAGGCTGTCTTTAAAAATGACACTTCTAAAAATTGGTCAAAAGAATGGTTGCTCACCTCTCTCAATGCAAGCAATTACCTCTCACTACAAACACTTACCTCTCAATAGAAACACTCACCTCTTAATAGAAACACTTACCTCTCGCATCTGTCATGGTGATACGTTGGTGCTATGTGCTTAGTAAATGCACTGAACATGTCCGAGAACTGTGATAAAAAAGCACGTGCATCGTTTGTCCAAGAAGGCGTTGCAAATGAATATGTGTAAGAATCCATATTTTATTTTTTTGAAGACAGAAATCCGTTTTTTTACCAGTTCTGTGAAATAATATGGTAACTATAGGTGCTCCTAATTTTACTACACATCATTACATTTCTTTACAGACGAGATGAACAGAAAAATCACATATAAAACAGTTTGTTGTCATAAATATTAGTATCTTATCTTCACATAAACATTTGGAACCAGTGGAGATTGATTGCCATGAAAGGAAATCGATTTTAGTGACGCAGACGATAGCGGAAGTGTGAAATCTCCATGGAATCGATCGGTTACGATTCTGTTTTTCTTGTCAGTATCATGTATCTATTGGAAAACATTGGAATCAATAAAATCAATTATTCAGGACAATTATCATATAGTGAATATGATAATTACAAATAATCAGAATTCTCTAAAAATGAAAGGTGTCTGAACTGGACTCTGATGTCGTATATCGATGCTACTGTGTGTCACATTGGAATTTTACATTTTTTATCGTGGATTAATGAACATGCATCTGCGTGTTCGTCAATAATTCTGTTCAGACAGAATCGGTATTTACTAATATATATGAGAAGTTATATTATTAAATATATGTACGTGTCGAAATCGGAAATCATAATACATTTTGTATTGCTGGCTTATTTTTTGCCACAAACTTACACTTAATTTAATTCCATGCTTTGGGGAGGGGGGACGGGGGACGGGGGTAAATATACATCACTAACTAGTCTTTCTATTGTTAATCTCCATCTGGAAGTTTTGTGACGGTTTTGCTCTATTTAAATGTTTGACTTCCATTCATACAACCCAAGGAGATTGGCGACACATTTGCAGAGGATATTATGACAGATCTAGAGGCACCATACGACAGAAGATGCATTGAATTTGTCGATTACATCCCGCACACTTACGTTACACCAGAATCGAGATATCCTCTGATGTTCTGAGCTTTAGCTCCCGTTAATGATTCTAGGGACTACCAACGGAACGGGATTGTTTTAGGCCAATTTTAACGCACAATTTTGTTCTGAACATCCGAACAATTACTTTTACCTTGACGTTATCAAGGAGATACGTATATGTTATCTGGATGTGAATTGATTGATACCGAAAATATCAGCCTGCCGAGCCAGAATATGAAGTTTGTTGGCGAGTGAGCGAAGCGAACGAGTCACAAACTTCATATTCTGTCGAGCAGGCTGATATTTTTCAGTATCAATTATATTCACATTCAGATGACATATTTATCATCCTTAAATCAACCATAAACACGGATACATCTATATTTGTATTTTTCGCGGGAAAAATTACATGATTCAAAATATTCAAAATATTCAAAATACGCTTCCCCAAAACCGTAGTTCATAAGTAGTTTGCAAAATATACCATTCATTTTTACAGGTTTATATAAAGGTTAAGATTGTTGGAATTTCCCTTTAATGGAGATATTCATTTTTTTTTTATTACAAACATCAAAGTCACCCATTTTCATTAAAGGTTTTGCTTACCAATGCCGTTCCGGTTTAGAAAACATGACGGTCACAACCTCCTTTATGACGTAAAAAATTATGACGTCTGAGGAGAGGTTATCAAGAATTGTGTAAAGTACATTTTTGTAGGAGGATGTTTGTTGATATTTCTAACGCGACAGTTCTTAATTTGATATATGTTTTAAAAAATAATGTTAACTGGCTAATGGTGTAGATGAATTTTATTTATTTTTGCCATCTTCACAGGAATTATCGTTTAAATGTTAGGAGAATTTGGTGATAACTCCTGCTCAGCTCACGCGGACTTTGATACGAGTTTTGTTTATGGAGCCAGCAGGTAGATATAGCCGGAGGGAAGGATGATAAATACCACTACATACATCAACATGAGGGCACTAAATATACCCAATTGTATGTCAGAGGAGAAATTTCAAGAAGTCGATTTATCCGGTCAATTGCATAAATACATATGCAGGTACATATACAAATCATATTGTGAGGACAGATTTGTAATTTGTCGCCTAACTTGTACATGAGCTGCAGCTCAACTATAATCACTATTGTGTATTTGTTGTGTATGTTTTAAGGCATTTTAAAATGCCTGTGAGTTTTAACTGTACAGTCGTGCTATAATAATTAAAATAAATGATATCTTTCTTTAAATCTGACTTCCACCTCCAGGGGCGGATCCAGGGGGGAGGGGGCGCACCCGGCGCGCCCCCCCTTTAAATTGGAAAAAATAAGATTTGTTTTGCGTAAAATCGTGATTTTTCACACGTAATACCCCAAAAAATTTCCCGCCTCGCTCCGCTCGGCGCGATTATTTTAAGTGCGGCCCCCTAACTTGAAAACCTGGATCCGCCCCTAACCTCCCTCTGGTGAGCAGAGGGCAGGCATGAACCTGGCGGACGAAAGAGGTAGCGAAGTAGTATATTAAAACGTAGAATTACTTATTTTGTTGTGGAGCAAATAAAATGTTCCTTTCTCTTATCTGTTTAATATTTTTGCCGTAAATGAAAGATTAGTTTTGGCTCAAATGAAATATTTTCGAAGAAATTAAAAACGCCGATTTCAGTCATATCATGGCATATTTTTTTTTTTTTTTACTAAAAACAGTAATATGAGTTCAGATAGTACCTGCATAAAACGCTCTAAGACTATTAAATAACAAAACCAGCAAATTTAAAGGTTAAATCAAAAGAATAAAAGAATATTAGAAACAGCAGTAGTTTAACACATGTATGTCTATATTAAACACAGAATTTATAATCAACAGTGATAGCAAACAATGACTTCTGCCAGGACCGTCCTAACAGCATTATAGGCCCTCGGGCAAAAGAGTGCCCTTGGACCACTACCTACATGTACACAACCACTCACATGAATAAAACTGTTGATAAAATTAAACATATTTATTGTATTGGTATTTCCAACAAAATCAGTCTTCAACCATTACAAAACATCCCATACACAACATACCTAGATAATCATTATGGGCCCTTATGCTCGTTGACCCCGGGCAACTGCCCAGCGTGTCCATGCGTTACGACGGCACTGACGTCTGCAAATATTTAAACGATATTCCCGTCTGGTACTTCAAAGTTGGTTCTTATCTTTGCACTACTAGATGTAATCGACGTCAAAACCAATAAATATAAACAATATTCATAACACACTGACCACTCCCATTGTAAAACTGTAAAATATGGAACACCGAAGAAAGACAGCGTTATGGAGATATAAATAAATTTGTAGCAAATGCTTGAATTTGATTGGTTAGAATTTTTCATCCATCATGTCATAGATAGCAAATTTAACCGGAAGTCACATGTTGTGGTCTCAATTGGGAAATATTTTAATTTTAATTCTCTTTAAGCAATTATTATCCGTCAAAATATTTTTAGGACAAGAAAAAAATTAATTAGGAATTAATTTATAAGGATTGATCACATTTTTTTGTTCGGTTCATTCGAAATAAACTAAAAAAATGTGGTACACACCCTTGCGTAACACAGTGTGTACCACATTTTTGAGTTTATTTCATCATGAACCGAAATTTTTTTTGAGATAAATCCTTAATTAACGGTAATTTACACATTTTTCCTTATGACGTTATCGATAAAAACAATAGCGTCAGTTTTGAAGGTGTCGACGTACATTATCACAGTTCGTCATATCGGATTCGCAACTATAGTGATATTGTCTGTCTCAACCTGCACAACTTCCGTTATTCTATATATAGATAAAGGTCTGTGGTTCTGAGGTTTCTCAACTATAACAGTGCCACCGCGACATAATTGCATTGTTGTACGTAACGTTTACCCGAGTTTCATACCTGGTCCTTCGATCATAAAACCTTCGTACTCCCTCTCCAAAATCGCCCAATCAGAACATTTTTTTATATTGAATACATTGCTCTTTGAATATGAGTACCAAAAAATACTCGAAAATCTTTATGACGTCAAGTCATGATCAATTATTCTCTTCGTAATGCGGATCGGACGTTAACTCGAGTGTCTCGTTTGAACTGATTTGTGTCTAAATCGTATGCTTACTGAGATGTCTCGTTTGCTGGTTTTATATCCAGATTTACTCTAATATCTCTTTTGAGTTGAGATCTTGTATCTACTCGACAGTCTCATTGTAACTCGTTTTTTTTATCTAAATCGTACATTTACTTGAGTGTCTTGTTTGAGCTGGTTTTGTAGACAGTTCGTACATTTACTCGAGTCTCTTTTGAGTTGTTTTGTGTATGGATCGTAATTCTACTCGAGTGTTTCTTTTGAGCTGTTTTTGTGTGAGGAGCGTACATTTACTCGACTGTCTCTTGATTTTTGCTTACGGATCGTACATCTACTCGAGTGCTTCTTTTGAGTTGGCTTTGTGTACGTTTCGCAAATTCGCTTAGTTGTCTCTTATGAGCTTGGTTTGTGTACAGCTCATATATTTACGACGGTGTCTCGTTTTATCTGGTTTTGTGTACGGCTCATACATTTACGATGGTGTCTAGTTTTATCTGGTTTTGTGTACGGCTCATGCATTTACGACGGTGTCTCGTTTTATCTGGTTTTGTGTACGGCTCATACATTTACGATGGTGTCTAGTTTTTTCTGGTTTTGTGTACGGCTCATGCATTTACGATGGTGTCTAGTTTTATTTGGTTTTGTGTACGGCTCATACATTTACGATGGTGTCTAGTTTTATCTGATTTTGTGTACGGCTCATACATTTACGATGGTGTCTCGTTTTATCTGGTTTTGTGTACGGCTCATACATTTACGATGGTATCTAGTTTTATCTGGTTTTGTGTATGGCTCATGCATTTACGACGGTGTCTAGTTTGATCTGGTTTTGTGTACGGCTCATACATTTACGATGGTGTCTCTTTTTATCTGGTTTTGTGTTCGTTCATACATTTACGATGGTGTCTAGTTTTATCTGGTTTTGTGTACGGTCCATACATTTACGATGGTGTCTCGTTTTATCTGGTTTTGTGTCCAGTCCATACATTTACGATGGTGTCTCGTTTTATCTGGTTTTGTGTCCAGATTGTACATTTACTCGAGTTTCTCTTTTGTGCTGGTTTTGTGTCCAGATTGTACATTTACTCGAGTTTCTCTTTTGTGCTGGTTTTGTGTTCAGATCGTACATTTACTCGAGTTTCTCTTTTGTGCTAGTTTTGTGTACAGATTGTACATTTACTCGAGTATCTCTTTTGTTCTAGTTTTGTGTCCAGATCGTACATTTACTCGAGTTTCTCTTTTGTGCTGGTTTTGTGTCCAGATTGTACATTTACCCGAGTTACTCTTTTGTGCTGGTTTTGTGTCCAGATCGTACATTTACTCGAGTTTCTGTTTTGTGCTGTTGCCAGATCGTACATTTACCCGAGTTTCTATTTTGTGCTGGTTTTGTGTCCAGATTGTACATTTACTCGAGTTTCTATTTTGTGCTGGTTTTGTGTCCAGACCGTACATTTACTCGAGTTTTTCTTTTCATCTGGTTTTGTGTCCAGATCGTACATTTACTCGAGTTTCTCTTTTGATCTGGTTTTGTGTCCAGATTGTACATTTATTCGAGTTTCTATTTTGTGCTGGTTTTGTGTCCAGATCGTACATTTAGTGGAGTTTCTCTTTTGTGCTGGTTTTGTGTTCATATCGTACATTTACTCGAGTTTCTCTTTTGTGCTGGTTTTGTGTCCAGATCGTACATTTACACGAGTGTCTATATTAAGCTGATTTGTGACCAAATCGTACATTTACTCGAGAGACTCTTTGAGCTGGTTTTATGTACGTGTGTCTCTATAGTAGTTTTGTATCAACTATCTAGATCATAGATTTACTAGAATGTCTATTTTTAGTTGTTTTGTGACAAGATCGTACATTTACTGCAGTGTCTCGTTTGAGATTGCCTATACACGAAACATAAATATAGAAATCTACCATGACAAATTGTCAGCCAATGGTTTGCTATGTAATGTAAAGAAATGACAGAGTCTATATTCTATTATTGTGGATGATATTTGATAATATATTACAAGAAAGTTATAAATATGTTAAAGCATATTTCAAACCTTCGATGTTAAGGTTTAAACAGCATACATTTCCTGTGACAAGGATTCTCAAAATAGAATGGGTAATGAAGTCAAAGAAGTGATCTGTTCAATTACTGTAAATTCAGAAATTATTGCGATGTTTTTATTATTGCGAAAAATGCGACAGAAGTGAAATTGCAATAATTAAACCTCGTATATCAGAATCATATGTAACCATTTGTACTAGAGGACTTCATGCTTTGCAATAATAAAAATTGCAATCTGTGAAAATTTTCGAAGATCGCAATAATAAATGAACACAATAATTTCCGAATTTACAGTATCATACTTTATTATGATAAACAATGTAAACGTTTATTCCATTTGGACAGAAACGTCAAAACTTGTCAATTATGAGTCATCTCAATATCATATTACCAGACTGCAGGGTTTGTGCAATCTTATATATTTGGTAAAGTCGCATGTCTAAAAGAGATACCTTCACTACAAAGTGTTTTCTCTTTTTGTACTGATTTGGATTATCGCTAATTCTAACACGACTGTCGGATATCCATGTCTCACACGATGATAAACTGTCACAATGCTGCTCAATGCTGTGAATCCTCTACTTGGTCGTCTGTAAACAAATGAGTGAAAACATCTAACTCCTCACTGTCCGCTTGATTAGTTTCAACCTCGTCATTCTGGTCGTCTGGAGAGATTGATGATGAACTCTGTCTAGTTGACGGTTTTGTAGAGGATTGCTGGTTATCATGTCTAGTTTCGCTAAGTGTAGAGGTTTTTGATGCTGTGCTCGTGATTTGTGAAACGTTGTTAGTGACCGAGAGTGGAACTTCAGGAATGGTTCCTAATTTTGGCGGCGATGACACGTAACTGGGTGATCTGGCATAGTTCTGCAAGTAGTTATTTTCAAAATTTGATTCATTTTCAGATCCGACAGGTGTGTTTGTTTCTGGTGATTCTAATTGTAATAAATCAATTGTTTGAGTTGGACTTGACATATCTTTTAACTTGGAGAGTTGATCACATATAGTCTGATCAAACGGTATCGTCATTGATCCGGTGATATCAGATGTTGTAGGTGTAGTCTGACTTGTCTGATTTCCTTCAACAGCACCAGGAGATGAAAACTGATATACCTGGTAATTCTTACCTGGCGAAGTATTGACGATATCGGACAAGGCACGATTCATATCATCAAACATGTTTGATCGTCCTTGAGATGTTTCTGAATTGTGACTAGAATGTCGTGGGCTTGTCATTGGATTGAAGGAGACATTTGAACTCGTAGACTCAGGGGACGTTACTCGTGTCGCGTTTCCACCAAATGTTCCAATAGCTATACCACCAGGTACTGACATAATACTGATCACATTGTGAGGAGGTGAACAAATCGTACCATGTGAAAAATTCTGAAAAAAAAACACATTAAATATAATAGAACTATAATGGTGGTGATACTAATATACTGCAGTCAAACCACGTGACTGATATACAGTAAAACCACGTGACTGATATACAGTCAAGCCACGTGATCGTAGACACTGACAAGTCATTTCTATGGATAACTCGAAGTAAGATAGTAGATCCGTCAGAAATCGATATTATGCTCATCATGCCTTACTAGTAAATTCATTTGTACACTATTTTCATGATGTCCTATTTGCAGATTCCTTAGTACACAATTTGTTTTATTACACACTCATATAAATATCTAGAATCTGATTTGCTAAAACTATATCACGTGGTATTTGCCAGGATATCATGTCCACTGCTAAAACTGGCTTAAACTGATCAAGGACTGTGGAACGTTATGTCACACGCTCGCGACGTTATGTCCCATGCTCGCGACCGTTATGTTAACCGCACGCGGGAAATGTTGTTCGATTAATGTTAGTTATTTCAGTGGCTCCGTTGATGAGACTAACTTACAATTTCAATTTAATTTTCAAATGGATCATAGTTGACAGTCAGCAATACATTAACTAAACGGTTTAGAGTGGTCCATTATGGCCATATGTTTATTGTTGATGTTATCAGTATTAAAACTTAAAATTAATATTATCTCAGTAATTCAGTAGGAACCAGCCATTATTAATGGTCAAAACTCTAAAGCATATCCTGTATTTAAATATAAGGTATAATGAAGTCCTCAAATTTATGGTGTAATGCCGTATAATGTTGTCTGTCAAATTTATGGTATAATGTTGTCTGTCAAATGTATGGTTTAATGTTGCGCACCAAGTTAATGGTATAATGATGGCCATCAAATTTGGGTGTGGTAAAATTTGGATTAGAATGTCTATTTTGACATCACTCCTTGATACCAGCTGAAACTGTAA
>MJUT01048230.1:33231-50833 GCA_002080005.1 Gigantidas platifrons | reverse complement strand
ACAATAAAAGGTTACACCGACAAGGGAAAGGTGCCTATACTATTTCTGTTATTCCAACACAAAAACAATAAAAGGTTACACCGACAAGGGAAAGTTGCCTATACTATTTCTGTTATTCCATACTGGGTGTCCTGTTTACAACAATAAGTGTGTTTTTAAAATCCCTTTTAGAAATAATAATGAATGCAAAGCCCTTTTCACGGACCAGTGCCAAGCTTTTTGTTAGACCCAATATACTCAAATTCACGATCATACTAGCTACTATCCATTTCTTTTACAGTGCTATCATTGAGCTTGTGACGTCTTCTATACTGTTTAGTCACTTATCACCGTTGGCACTCGAGGGGTTGTTTGAGAGGACATATAAGGTGTCCAGTATCTGTGGTCTGAATAGCACTCCCCATCCAAACGGGAACATACGATATACGCATAAAGAAATATTTTACTTTTAACTTCGACCGAGCCAAAGTTTCACCGAACTGTTTTTAAGAATCGATTGAAGTAATTTGTAAAACATTTTTTTTTTCTGCATGTAGGAAAAAAAAATCTCGCCGTGGCGACTTACCATCTCGCCGCGGCGACTTACTATCTCGCCACGACGAGTTAAACTATCGTGGCGCGTCCCGATTTCACATAGACATCTCCGTCATTAATACAAATTACATCTATTTTATCTGGTTACTCAGTACTGAAGATAATGATGTATGTAGAAAAATAGCCAGATTTATTAACTTGAGTTTTTGCTTGAACAAGGATTTATATAGTAGTCCTACTATATAAATCCTTGCTTAGAACAAAACCTTATAAATGCACTACGTCAATTTATTTATTTATTTTACATGTATATGTTCACATTGGCACATACATGTAACACTAAGTACTATCAAATAGTAATTATTATTTAGGGGCCTTCGCGTAATCGTATGGTAGTTGGCTTTACAATCACCAATGCAATCAGTGCATATCACCACTGATGCTGTGAGTTCGAATCTCGATTAGGACGAGGTGTACAACATTATGTGATAAAGTTTGTCAGTGACTTGCGACAGGTCGCGTGGTTTTCTCCGGGTCCTACGGTTTACTCCACCAATAAAACTGATCGCCACGATACAACTGAAATATTGTTGAAAGTGGCGTTAAACGCCATCAAACAAACAAACATACATAGTAATTATGTTTTCTCTCATTATGACGTCATTTTAACCACGCAGAACCAGTGGTGGAAAAATCTGTAAACCTCTAGAGGATTAAAATGGCTCGTGCCTTTCCCCGCATTTGACTCGTTTGACTCGTTTGACGGCTTTTGAAATAGAGTTCGTGTTAAATAATGGGAGAAACAAATTCTCCTTCAGTTGCCCATGTGGGTTACGATATTTCTCTACTCTCGAGAGTTAAATTAAAAATCTTAACCACTCGCCTCACGACTCGTGGTTAAAATTTTTAATTTAACTCTCTTGAGTGGAGAAATATCATAACCCACGGGCAACTGAAGGAGAATCTATATTTATTCTCCTTATTGTCTCCCTTGGAACACATAATCTCAAAAATTCAATATTATATTATGTATATTAATTTTATGACCATTACCTTTTATGCAATTTCTCTACTTTCTTTGTAAAATGTTCATTTATTGAACTTTCTTTAATAAAGAATTATTATTATTATTGTTATTTTTTAATATGTCTCATTTCCCCAAGACTATTTTTACTGTCTGCAATTAATACACGGGCTAGAGAAATTTATTGTAATGGAATGTTTTAACGAACAATTTTAGAATCTTGCAAACACAGTGCATGACTTAATCGGTTCATAATGTTTCTTTTGTTTGTTTTATTACACCCCCAAAAAAAAAAAGTTTGGGGGCTATATAGGAAAACGTAAGATATTATTCTTTTTATTCGCGCGAAATTATACGATTCAGTAGTCTGCAACTTCCAAGAATAATGTTTATTATGAGAAAACATAAAAAGTTCCAGGCATAAAATAAATAATGCGCTGACACGGGTATAGTGTATAAAAGATTCATCAGCGACACCCACTAACGAAATTATACAAGTTATCACCAGGAATTTGTTTTCATGTAGATCGATATAAAAATGAAAACAAACTTCCTGGTGCTAACTTATATAATGCACAGTTTTCATTTTGGGAAAAATGATTCACATGTGAACTATCTGCAAAAATGTTTTTATTTTATATTTTTGCATTTTTAACATTTAAAAAGTAAATTAGATAACAATGAACAAAAAAATCCCCGTTAAATTTGTGTTGCTCGTTTATATTATGTCCCAATTGTTCATCTATGGTCTGTCTGATTTGTAATTACTTGCGGTCGGTCCGTTGCTTATTTTTTGTATTACCAGAATCTCTTTCAATACTTCACATACTCATGATACTGGTAAGTTTGAACATAAATTATGCCAGATATGAAATACTTGTATCGTGCATTGTGTACTCATTTAAACAAGTTGCTGATATTAAAAAAAAATAATAATAACATGTATTATTAAGAGTCATATATACAAACATAGTATAATACTGTGATCACCGTAGCCGAGTGGTTAGACAGAAGTTTTCAAACTTAAAGCAGGCTTTAAAAAGTCCTCCAGAGGTTCGATACCCACAAGTTCCAAATTATTTAAAACACATTTTTTTTATAGCCTAGAATGATTACAGTTACAGTTCATATATAGTCTAAGAACAATTTAAGAATAAACTGCGGATTCTTAAATATAAGCTACTGTCTGAACAATAGTATGACGCTGTCAGAGAAATGTATTAAAGTATAATATAAATAAATACCTGACTGTTCTTTTGTAATTTTAAATTCCTCCAAGAATGCGATAAAGAATGGCCCAAATCCATGTAAAACACCAATAATGAGTAGTCTTGAAGTAAAACCATATGCACAAATAAGCCATGGTTCAAGCTTGTCACTAGGCCCAATTTGTTCATTCGTATCGGATTCATTTTCATTTGAACCCCCCACTTGCGTGTTGTTTTCAGAATCGGCCATGATAACTTCGAACAACAACCTGCCGTTGGCGTTGCCCTCATCTCCTATAGGAACATTCCAAATGGGATAATGACGTCATAAATATTTGTGCATCATAAAACAAGTAATAATAATAAGCTTCTTTATGCTACAGAAAATTTGTGAATACGCGTGATAAAATGATTCTAAGCAACTCACCTGTTTCTGATTTTGAAGCTTTGAACTCGTCAACAAATTTAACAAAAAACACCCCGAATCCATGTAAAAAACCAGTAATCAGCACCTGAGACAACCAACCGCTGAAGCAAACAAACCATGAATATTTAGAATCTTTCTTGGGATTATCTGATTCTTCAACGATTACTTCTGCGTTATTCAGCGATGTATCCATTCAAGATATTCTGTAAAATCGGTGAACTAGTGATTTTCTATTCAAATGTGTGAACATTTATGCAGAGTGAAAATGGCGATGAAAACGTCACAAATATATGACGTGAGGACATATAGCGATTCCCAGACAATTTTGTGTCGCTGTCCAGGCATAGTTTTTTTCTTCTTTTTACTGAGGATGGAATTGAATCACTACGATCTACAAAACATTACACAGAAAACGAAAGATCGAATAAACTTGAACCCCACTAAAAACCGGGTTGAACCCAGATGTTCCGGAAGGGTAGCAGTTCCTGCTCCAGTAGTGGCATCCATCGTGTTACTTTAGTTACAAACCCGGTGATAAGTCATGAATGAGGAAAGGACCGGGACGCGCTTACGACAAGTGCAGGGGGTTGAATGTACGTCATAATTAGAAGCCATTTTTGTGCCGCTTGAAGGTAAGCTTTCACGTATAGCTTAGTTATTGTAAAGATAACATTAAATATAATGGTGCGTCAAATGTCCCTAAATGTCCGCTAAACAACGGTGTGTCCATCGTTCAAACACTTCGACAATCATGGACAATGTTATTTCCACCTGTTGCGAAAATGTTGTCTAGCTTAGTTGTCGAACTCACAACATCAGTGGTGATAAACACTGATTGAATAGGTAGTTGTAAACCAACTACCATACGATCACGGTCACGATGGCCCCGACTGTCTGTTGAAAAACACGTCCACCAAGCATAATAAATTAAATATGTTGTCAATTAAAAACTCGAGCATTATAATGATATCATGATCGGTTGCGGAGAACGTTTCAAATGGTAGAATCAGATTTGTCCCTTCCTGAGACAAAGAATTTGAATCTACCTTAACTATTCCTTTTTATGAAACACAGTTGTACTAATTGTTTTAATCTGTGTTTTAGCATTTAGTGGGAATAGTTGTATAGAAGGTAGCGAAGTCAAGTTCTATTGAACAGTGGCAGAACACCGTTTCATATTTATTGAGATCGTTCTCATCACAGAAAAAATATAAGGTCTCATTTCAATATTGCAATACAATGCAAGTAAATTGTAGGAAAATCGGTTCCCGTTACCTGAGCGTTTGGTGTAAGTGTCTCTTCAAGTTCCAGAAACATGATACTCTTTTTTTACTATTCCACGAAGCGTGTGGAAGATATTGGGTAAAATCCCCAGCCGAGTTCATTGGGTAAATGTGTCAGTTTATGTTTGCATGTACAGTGTACATGTATTGCTATACACAAAAGGGTTTTATATGCAATAAAATAAAGATATTGGTAAAACTAAAAATATGATTCAAATCGATAAATGCGACTGCGCGTAGTTGTGATCTAGTGATTGTTGTTTAACGCCAAATGAGCAATGTTTCAGCTATGCAATATCAAGAACAAGTTACATTTCAAAGAGATGGTGATGTCCCCTTTGTACTAGACCAAAACGCTTAGTTTGATTTTCATAGTGCAATAGTCCGAGGGTACACATGTCGTGCCACTCGGACACGCTATCCTAATTCCTAGTCAACAAGTTTTTGCTCTTACTCCTTACTGCTGAATTCTTAATGGAGAAGCATCGGATACCAAATTCATAAGTATCTGATTTGACCCGACTGTGCCGATCGAACCCACGACATGCCACACTCGAGCATGCTAACCATTACACCATTGATGTGGTTAAGCACATACTAGTACATTTGTGTAGTATTATGTAGTAAGTAGAAAGCATGCGTCATCTCATCAAGAATCAAGGTATATATTATATATACTATAGCAATAAAGAGCTACAAGCTGCATAGCAATGACGTCTAGAAACGACCGTTGCATTTTTGGCATGTTCGAACATCTTGTTTGAAAACGGATAGCCGATATAATATTTAAAAGCAACCCGAAGAATCTTTGTTCCTGTTAAAATGATCATTTATGTTACAATTTCAATAGGATCGATATAATTGATTTGATTTTTGGTGTTTAATGCCACTTTCAACAATATTTCAGCTATATCATGGCGACCAGTTTTAGTGGTGGAGGAAGCCGGAGTATCCGGAGAGAATCACCGACCATGGGCAAGCAACTGGTAAACTTTATCACTTGCGGCTGCGAGTCGAGTGCACCTTTTTTGTAATTTACAAAGCCGGGCGCTAACCCACGCTGTATTGGTGATAGGCTTGTATGAGTTGTTAGATCCAACGATCTAACTCATTGAGCCACCCGGGCCCCTTCGATATAATAGAAGTTATCTTGGAAAAAAACATTGTGTTTAGACAGAAAACGAGACGAAAACACATGTACAATGTACATACATCATATACAACTTGCTTACTATGGGCTAGACAATAAAACTTGCTTACTATGGGCTAGACAATGAAACTTGCTTACTATGGGCTAGACAATAAAACTTGCTTACTATGGGCTAGACAATGAAACTTGCTTACTATGGGTTAGACAATAAAACTTGCTTACTATGGGCTAGACAATGAAACTTGCTTACTATGGGCTAGACAATAAAACTTGCTTACTATGGGCTAGACAATAAAACTTGCTTACTATGGGCTAGACAATAAAACTTGCTTACTATGGGCTAGACAATAAAACTTGCTTACTATGGGCTAGACAATAGTACAGTCAAACCTTGGGACAACGAAAAATGTGTCTTTTAAGAAATATACGACATTTTCTATGACAAGACAAGAAAAAGGTACCGGTGACCCTTTAAACCGGGAGCGTGGGTATAGATAGTTGTGGGCGGAGCAAACATTCAGTTTCTTCATTATTTTGGCCACGCTCATCTGGAGGAGGAAAAATCAATGATACACAGTTTCATGGTTACTTTTGGTGCAAAATATTTGACAGGCATGGTCACTAGTGTTCCTCCCTACGAAACTTTTAGTCTTATTAAAAATAATATTCTTCATAAGTCTAAAACCTACAAAAATCACTTCAAATTTCTGAGGTATGTGACCTTGGTCACGTTGGTCATGTGACATAGTTTCATAATTATGCTGTTCATGTCAACGGGGGTGTTTGCTGATAAGCTCCGCCCACAAATTTTGACGTTAGGCACTACCGCAAATTCCCCTTTAATACAGGTAACTCAAACTGGATGGGCATGTTTGACTGTAGTCGCTCACCTCCTTTATTTGTACTAGACAGAGTTGGATTTTTATAGCGCCAGCTCACAGAAACAACAGTAGGTGTCGTTCTACTCAAGACAGCTAGTACTTGATCATTCTCGTCAATGCTGAATGCTGAGCAGAGAAGCAGCAAATGCCAATTTTATAGTCGTTGGTGTCTAAACTACGATCTTAGGTTAATATAAATATACATTAGATATCAAATTAGTGTACACAAGATGGGTTACCATATATGCTCAAGCTGCCAAAATATATGAAAGCCAAATAATTCTAAGGTGAGTAGAGCACAATCAACATGACACTACCCAGGCAGCCTAAAAGAGACTGAATCTTAAAGTGTTCTTGTTCCATGAAAAAGAAATATAGGGGGCAATAAATTACATGGCTTTTTTTTATGACCATGCATCCATCGGAAACAAATGATTTCTAATTGATAACTTGAATTTGGTTTTTCTTTTGCCTCATTACAACTTATGATTATATACAGCATTAAAGAACTAATAATAACTATGTTGTATTCTGGATCTGTGTTGTATTTATTGTACTTTACTTTGTCAAACTACTGTAATGATTTTGCCCTTGTGGGCCCTACTTTATCTTACAGGTCAAGTTTAATTTAGTGGCCGTCATCATATGGTAGTTGGATTTATAACTACCTGTGCAATCAGTGCCTTTCACCACTAATGTTGTGAGTTCAAATTCCGCTCATGGGGAGGTGGACTCGATACAACTTTATGCGATAACTTTATGCTTAATTTTTTTACCATGATTCATTAAAAAATTTCAGAGTTATGCCCCTTGAAAAAGGATAGTATAGAAACTAGCAGCTCAGTGGGCTGAGCCTGTGTCGCTCACCTTTCATTCTGCTTTGAGGAAACTTAATACAGAACCTTCCATAGGTGCTTCTTACCAAGTTTCGGTTCATTTGGCTAAGCAGTTACAGAGAAGAAGATTTTAAGAAATCGACCAATCAGAAACAAGAATGGCCTGTGGTGGCCATGTTTATGAACGGATGGGAACTAAATACGCAATCTTTATAGATGACCTTTCAAGGATGCTTCCTACCAAGTTTTGATTCATTTGTTTCAGAGGAGACGATTTTTTAGAAATCAACCAATCAGAAACAAGAATTGCCTGTGGTGGCCATGTTTGTTAATGGATCGGAAATAAATGAGCAAACTTTATAGAAGACCTTCCAAGGATGCTTCCTACCAAATTTCGATTCATTTGGCCAAGCGGTTACAGAGGAGAAGATTCTTTAGAAATCAACCAATCAGAAACAAGAATTGCCTGTGACGGGCATGTTTGTTAACGGATCAGGATGAAATAAGCAATCTTTATAGAGGACCTGCCATAGATGCTTTCTACCAAGTTTCAGTTCATTTGGCAAAGCAGTTTCAGAGAAGATTTTTAAAAATCGGCAAATCAGAAACAAGAATTGCCTATGGCGGCCATGATTGTTAACGGATCGGAAGTAAATGAACAATCATTATAGAGGACCTTCCAAGGATGCTTCCTACCAAGTTTCGATTCATTTGGCAAATCGGGTTTAGAGGAGACGATTTGTTAGTAATCAACCAATCAGAAACTAGAATTGTCTGTGGTGGCCATGTTTGTTAACGGATTGGAACTATATGAGCAGTCGTTATAGAGAACCTTCCAAGGATGCTTCCTACCAAGTTTCGGTTCATTTGACCAAGCAGTTTCAGAGGAGAAGATTTTTAATAATAGGCCAATCAGAAACAAGAATTGCCTATGCCGTATGGCGCCATGTTTGTTAATGGATCGGGACAAAATGAGCAATCTTTAGAGAAGACCTTCCATAGATGCTTGCTACCAAGTTTCACTTCATGTGGCTGAGGGGTTTCAGAGGAGAAGATTAAAATGTGAAAAGTTAACAAAACGACAGGCGACGGACGACAGATGCCAAAACTTACAAATGTACATTGCCTTTGGCAAGGTGAGCTAAAAATGTATTGAATAACTACATTTATTATCAAATTTATTGCACATAACAAACAAAATGTTATATAAATATGTATAAAAGATATTAAAACTAAATGTATAAATAGTAAAATTAATCAATAGCTCACCTGAGCCTGTATCACTCATTTAGTTAAAATTATTGTTTTTATTAGGCCACTCCAAATTAAATACTTGTTCTTCGGACCCGCTCGCACCTTAAAATTCAGATTGCAAATTTCGACAAAAAATGTTTCCTCACCATTTCTTCAACATTCCCTTTTCATGTTTCATGATTTTTAAACAATTTAAAATAAAAAAAAGTCGGCCGCTTATAAAATTATCTTGAATTCTCATTTAAAAACACAAAAATGAGGGGGAAAATTATTAAAAGAATATAAAAAAATGTCGCTCGCTTGTTCAAGATTTTAGCACCTCCAAAAATTCAATTTTCAGAGAAAAAAAAAATTAACAAAATTTCGCTCGCCCGCTCAATTTTTTTAATGAAAAAATCCGAAGAACAAGTATTCAATTTGGAGTGGCCTTATCTAATAATCATTTATATACATTGTGGATTCCATCAAGTTTGTAGGGTCAAAGATATTCTTTTTTCCTATAGTCTTGGTTATCTTGATTTGTATATGTTCTACATAATAAAGTATAAACTTTAAAGAGAACTGTACCAGGATCATTACAACATTCCAGGTTCAGTGGATTCAAAGAAGGATTTTAGGCCTATTATGTGTTTTATTGCTTTTATGTTTTTTAGCCTGGTTTTACATTTGATGGATTTTTAAATTTATTGTGTGCATGCTTTGTTTATTGTTTGTACAGTGGAACTTGTGCAATCCGATACCTGAGTTTTTTGACATACTGTGACATCCGACAAAAATTTATAGTTCCAAAATATATCTGCTAACTAAAAAAACCCTGAGTATTCGGAATTGCTGTACAATCTGACACAATCATCTCCCTGGTTCCTTGGTAGGTGGGATTGGACAGGTTCCACTTTACATGTATATTCTAATGTTGGATTTAAAAGCTCACTAGAGTTTGTGTTATAATTGTTTGCTTCTTTCCAACTCTAAATAAAGCTTATTGTATTGTACTTTTTCAGAATCTTATTTTAAACTTTGTCCTGTGGTGATAGCCATCTTGGACTTGGACAAAGACAACTGCAACAAATTTACTGAAAATGATTATTGTCTAGCAGCAAAAGTCATCACTTGGTAGAATCTGTTTGAAAAGTGCAGGAAGAAATTTAATAGGGAATTTAGATTAGAGAAAAAAACCTTTTGTGTGTTCCCCTCTTTTGGTCCCTAATAACTTGGAAATAGAAAGACACGGCAAATCAGTCAGACTATTCTAGGCAGGAATTTTTCTGAGGAATTCAATGGGGAAAAACTGCATACAAATACATGTAAGACATAAAATAAATAAAAGTTAACATTTTGATCCTTTTTATCTCGGAAATCATGAGAGTTATGTCAAATCTGTATGAAAAACAGAGGCAGGAAATTTCATGAGGAATCTAAACAAAAATCTGACTTCTATATTTAAAATTATAGGTGTTAGCCCTACATTTTTTTTTATTTTGACCCCTTACATTTTGCAGGTCATAATTAATCTACATTGCATCTTTGAATATTTGGGAGAAGTGACATCTCTCTCTAGGGGGGAAGAAGATGAACCAAGTTATAAGTATGCAATCAACATTAAAAATAACCCGTATTAGAGATTTAACAGCAATTCTAACATGACGTCCTTCATTGGCTATATAAATGATACAGTGATAAAACTCACGATATATTTTAATTCGCTCATGCGTATTGACGAACAAATTACAAACATAATTCCCTAGTGAATTTATGTATTCATACAGCACTGTGGTGCATAACAAACATAAAAATGCCCGTATTATTTTTACCTATATTTTTCCGGAATAAATACTTAAGACAACCATCAATGAACTTTGACTTTTGAAATTTAACATCTTCCGGAAGTCGTTTACAAGGAACGCTGATGACATTGAAAGACATGGTTACTGATTTATTTTTAAGATTTTGTGAGCATTTTACTTGTTTAAGTTGCTAAATTCAAAATGCCATTAAATTGGAAAATATCAGTAACTTCATAGCATCACAGTCTATTTATACATAAAAGAAAAACAACTGTAAAATGTAAAACATGAAGGTTAGTGAATTTTGTTATGAAATGCATTTCCATTACCGACTTTCACTTAAAAAAATAAGTTAGATTTTTCCTACTAGAATCGAAATAATTCATGGAAGCCAGAGTTTGTATCACGTTTTAACATGGGTAACATTATTTTCGTTGCATTTTATCCCTCGCTAACACTCGGGATAAAATTTGTACGAAAATAATGTTACCCATGTTAAAACTGTATACACACTCTGGCTTCCATGAATTATTTCTTAAATATTCTAGTCAGTGTCAAGCCCTGCCACCATGAAAATTTTGACAGAACATATTTTTTTTTTACATGAATGAAACACAGTCAAAATGCAGCTTAAAATTATTAAAAAAGTACAAAATATACATGTAACATTTCTAATGAACAATGAAACTCTTATGTTGATCTTAAGAGTGAATGATAAGAAGAAAGCTTCAGGATCATTTCTATATGACAAAGTTTTCCATTATGCTGGATGTGTGGCTATCGAACAAGAAAAATGGGAAAAAATGAAAAAAACCCATAAAAATCACATAATAAAAAGATTAAAAATCACTTGCTCAGGCAGTTTTCCTGACTTCTAGACACAAATCAATTAGGGTATACATATAACCCTTATAAAATAAAAAATAAATATTATGACAAAACTATCAATCTTATATCTACTTCCAAATCGACTTTGAAAAAACTCCACTGTGATATGTAGTTAAATATAAATATAACATTGAAAAAAAAACAATTGATGTAGAAATAAATAACACTGGGTGATCTATTAGACAGTCAAATAGATAACCTAATATGCTGGGTTGATCCAGAACAATACGAACATCTGGTGAAAGAAGTTTGGACAGAAAATAAAGATGTCCGCTAGTAAACTCTCCATCAGCATCATTCTTCCACCGCGCGTAACAAGACCCAGAATCTATCCCAAGACAATCTAGAAATTCATCCTCTCGCTGTACAATTTTTGCATCTTTCCAATCCACCAGGTCTGGTTTTGTCATAATTCCAAAGATTGGGATATCTAAAAGAAAACAAAATAACAAAATCAACATGATTTGGATACTAATTTATTTTTTGTCTCATTGTTCAAACCAGGGTTTGGATTTTTATTTTTATTCTTCTATTACAGTGTGTAGTTTATCGGTACTTCATTTTGATGAAGTAAGCATTTTTCCTCTCTATCTTTTTCTATCCTACAGGGGATTTTACTAGAGACTTTAGATCTTTAGATCACATTTTACCGTAGTTATGAACTGGTTCATAACTGCAAGGGACGAAAATCCCTCCTCCACATATACATGTCACTAATATAGGAGCAATACAGGATAATTCATGAAATTCAGTTACCAGGTATGTACAGTTGAAACTACAGGTAGTTACATGTAGTTACCTGTTACCTCAAACTTGTAAATGTTGTTTCTTGGATAAATTGAAGAGTGATTGAGTGAGCGTTTGTAGTTTAATGCCAAATGAGCAATTTGTCAGCCATATCATGGCGAGACCAAGTTACGTTTTGATGAGAAGATGCTGTCTGCTTTGTATGAGACCAACATGCTGAGTTAGCACTAACTCACTGAAACAACAGTTCGTGGGTAGACACGTCGCTCCACTACGACACATTATTCCGATTCTGAGCCATCCAATATTTGCTCTTACTCCTTATTGCTGCATTCTTAGCGGAGAAGCAACAAATACCAATTTTATAGTCTTTGGTTTGACCAGATCGGGGCTCGAACCCATAATCTACCGCACTTTAGGAGAGCAAGTTACCAATTAAACAACCAAAGCAGTTATAAATTAAATAAAATATATGGTCAGTTGATAATCATTGGTAAATTGTACCTACATAAGTCCTGATAACTTGTACCTAACTTGCATCACAAAAGAAACCTATTAATCATGAGATTAGGAGATATATCAGATCAAGGATCCTTGTAGGATAAAATTTTGATGAGTTCCAACCAAAGTATCAGAAGTCCCACAAGTGCATTCTTTATTTTTATTCTTTATTAAAAATGGTGAGTCCTAACACAAGTGATGAGCCCACCTAGATACGATAACGTAACCCTCATTCCGCTTGTGCTCCAATTGGGTTACGAATCGATCTCATTCAACGTATGGGAGCAAATTAAAAATTTCGTTCCGGGAATATTTCAACTTCCTTTTTGCATATCTGGTCATAACTTATTATTCCCAACAATTTCTAAATAATGGTGATATGAAATAAGTATTACAATACCTGTTTCTATCTTCAAGACCAGTTTCGTATTTGAAAATTGTTACTTGTCCGCCATAACACCTTATGTAGACTCTCGTGATGGGCGGAGCCTATCCATATATGGATCTCAATGCCAAATATGGAAAACGTTTACTACGAATTATACTACGAATCGATCCAAATAAAGATATCTCCAAAACGAGGCAAGTGCACATGAAATAGCAACTTGTAAACAAAATGTCGGACAGAAAGAAGATTTCATGCATTCAAATTTTCAGATGGATATACATTTGTAAGTCTACCATGGATTGATGCAGCGTTTACTTAACACCTCAAGGTTTACCTAAATATATTTATCTTTCACTCCCGTTAATTTTTACTACCACTTACAACGGAATTAGGACAAAAAACCGCCCGGTGTGAATCACTCCGGGAGCTGCTCCCATACGTTGAATGGGACCGATTTGTAACCCTAAATGGAGCACAAGCAGAATGAGGGTTACGTTATCGTATCTAGAGCCCACCCAGACGAGTTGCAAGAATCTCTGTATTTTAAATGTAAAATGAAGAAAAGAAATAACAAGTGCTGTTTCTAAATTTTAGGATCAACTGAGGTTAAAAGGTAAAATAAGAAATTTCCAAATTGAAAATTTGACACTTTCAGGTAACAGAATGAATTGATATTGTTAACTGGTCAGATGAAGGATAACAATACAAACACTATTTCTTAATTTAAATTGTTGATTAATAAAATGTTCTTTGGTTATAGAAATGTAGAATCTTTTTTCCCTCATTATAATACTCACATCTTGGATTCAAGTTTTGGGCACTGCCGTCAGGTTGAGCTACTTTCTTTACACACTGGATTAAGCCGTGTGGAATTGGTTCATCAGCACTCAATACGAATAGTATTTTATGAATCTTCCGGCTATTCATTGAGAAAGGAAAAGTTCTCCGTAGATTCCATGCGCCTTTAGTCTTCTGAACGTCAATAAGGGCAGGAATAGATGTTTGATCAGGAATTCTACCCATAACAATCATTTCTAAAAGTTCCTCTAGTGACTTTGAATTGTCTTCTGCTATATCTAGCCCGGTCATATCTACTAAATCAGGAAAGGATTTCGGTACAGCTATATCTTTTATCTTTCCTCCATCAATTCCACACTTTTTGTACCTAAAAGAAAACAAATACAGAATAAGAGGTCACGAAATGGTGAACTGAATAAATTTGAAACCAAGATTCAAGAAAACTTCAAGATCAGATACAAGTGAATCTGTATAGAGGTCTATTGTCAAATGGCTAATGTTTTGTTCTATTCAAGAATTTATAAGACATGATTAAATTGCCAGACAGCAAATATTTCAACTTCATGTGGCTGCCAAAAATTATTATGTTTTTTATAAGCAAATTCAATTTAAATAAAGTGCTTCGCTGAGACCTGCATATGATGGCAGCATATTGAACAAGTGATTTATATTAAAAGCAAGTGGGGACGCAGTATTTTGTTTGATACAGTAATCATACTGGAGGAAGTAATTAGCTGGACAGTATGTTAGGAATTTATTTGTCTCTTTTAAGTCTTTTAAGCGTTGGTCCGTTTTAGCCCCCTTAATAATTGAATAAGAACTAGCTAGGTCAAATTTGATTGAAAAAAGCAGAGAATGTTATACAAGTATATAAGGAATATAATTGAAAAATATTTTTTTTTAAATGCAACAACACAAACATGCCTTAATTAGATGATATATATTTATTGTGTATATCTTGAAAGTTTACAATAGAAAAATAGTTCATTTTCTGTATTGACTTGAAGGTAACTCATAAAGATAAGCATATTGCAAAAAAAAGTATTGAAATATAAAAGGTTAAATTTTAGAATTTGGCACTTGTTGGCCCCTTTCGGTTGAGTTTGTTTAGGAAACCATAAGAGATAGAAGATATATGTCAACATATTGCCAGAGAAAAAAAAATGATACAAAAAATTGGATGAAAAAAAAATCTATACCTTCCAAATATTTAAAATTTCAGCCTCTTTAAGATCCTTTTAAAAGCTGAATGTTTTAATGACTCATCAATGATCCATAAAGATGATCATTTTGTGAGAAAAAAATACTGCATTAAAATAGGATGAAAAATAAGTTCAAATTTTGAAATTCATCCCTTTCAAATTGAAACATAAAAAAGTTCTTTCTTCTGAAAGGGATTTAACTAACAAATTCATTAAAAACAAGAGCCCACATGCTACTATTCTCACCTGTCACATATGGTCAAATCTGTGCATTCTTATATAAACTGCATAAAATGTTAACCAATATTATATATTTAGCCCTACATATTGTGTTGTAGATACAATATACAATAGTTTCTTCTCTAAAACACATTCCTGTGAAACTGGTTAAAATTGTCTCCCTTCTTTTATATATAGTCTTTTTTTGTTTCTTAACATATAGATTTTTTTTTTACAGATAACAGAATGACTTTTGAAACATCATGAAAGTAGTATAAATATTTAATAGTGATTTCTTGGGTTTTTTTCTAAAGACAACCACATTGATTTTTTTTCCTTCAGTAGATATTCAAATTTTAGCTAGAGTTATCTTTCTTTGTTAAAAAAAAAGATGAAATTGTCATCAAAATCAGATCTAGATGAATAATAAACTCTCCACATGCAACTATCAGAAACACTCATTCTTTCCATTTATCGCCTTTTGTTTGATAACCATTGTGTCTACAAAAGGAATGAAGCTACAACACATTACCAAATACAATTGCAAACTTTTTGCAGTCGTAATAAAAAAAGGAACACTAACTCTGGAAATTAGAGGCTCACCTGAGGCTGTATCGTTCACCTGTTTATTTATACAATTCATGTTCAATAAAGTCTAGATTTTCAGAAAAAAAATATTTGATTCATTTCACATTTGGCCCTATAGACGTTTTCAGAAATCGGTGATTACCTAATTATCGTTCGTGGACACTAGGTGGCGTTACTAGCGTCCGCCATTAAGAAAGTACAACAATCGGTTGCGTACACTAGTTACGATTAATCAGTATTCATAATTGGATTAGATAAACACTCTTCAGTTGTTATTTTATGGCTTCTCATGAAACTTTTTTTTCAGATGAAGAAATTCAGATATTCAGATGTTTTAATTTGATAAAACTTAAATTCCTTTTCATCTTCAAAACGGATCCCTATAAAGAAATTGACCGACAAAAAGTTTTAATTTGCTTTGCAATTTAACACACACAAAAAAATAATAATAAAACAAAATTGAAAAATGCACCTTAAGATGTCATATTCACAGTTTAAGGGGCATTAGCTACGATTTTGACCTAAAAAAATTATATGTTTTGGAAATTGGTAAATAGCTTTAAAATGATGAAATAGCGGTAAATATTTCATATTAAACAGCTAATCGAACCACTTTCCGCCTTTTGAGAACGAAAATTACCATCGATTACTTATTTGTACTTTGTCGCTTATTAACTGCCAACTTGCATGGTTCGTTGTTCATACATGTAATTAACACTGACTAAAATTCACAAAATATAAGAAATAAGTGCATTGTTGTACTGATTTAATGACGATTCGACAAACACCGTAAACAATGTTGATAATTAATAAGATGACGTCCATTTCTTGATCGATCTCAAAACACGAGCAGTTGCAGGCCTTTTCCTCGACGTGCGTACATTTCATAACATTTATAAGTTACAGAAACACGTTTTATTAAGGCATCAATCATATCTGATAGTTTTTATTTTTAACAAAAATTTACGATTTGGCAGAGAATGTCCCTTTAAGTTCTTTCTTATCAGTTAGGCACACTTTTTATCATTATTACTTCACTTTTAGACTTATAAACATAGATACAAAATGCAACTATTTTGCATTTTCGATTTTCAAGCCATCTTCCAATTTATTTGTACTTAAAAAATTTATATATTTTTTTCTTATAAATGTGTATAAATATCTTCTATAAATTTCAATTTCTTATCTAATTTCTATTCTTATTATGTAACAATATGGTCAGGTTGTTATTTTCATTGAATGGCATCTCAAAATAGATTGCTTCACAGTAGGGGCCAGTCTTCCTGTATATTGGGTACATCCTGTATATTACAAGACAACCTAATTCCGATCACCTAGAAAATATTCCCACATCATACATATTTTTCTTTATAACCACAGTGATCAACCTTGCAAAGGACACAACTTGAAGACGGCTTGAAATTCGAAAACGCTAAATAGTTGCGAGGGACAAGGATTTATTGCACGACTCTTTTCCATTGAAATTAATAGGAAAATATTTATTACTATATAATAATATAATTTATATATTTACTTTTTAATTTCATACAAAATATTAATTTGATTACCCCTTTTTCTTATGCTTGAAAAGCAAAAAAAAATAATAATAAAAAAAGTGCTTGCAGTAGGATTTATACCGATTTTGTATGGGGAAAATAACGGTAATTAAAATAAAATAATAATACATACAAGGTAATTTATTTGTTGTCATTATATCTCCGTTTACAAATCACTTCACAGCAGGTGTTATCATTGAATTTCAAGCTGAAATAACAGTATATTGTGACACCTGTACTAGAGAAACCATACATTAGCGTATCGATAAACCCTGAGAACATAATATTTTTGTATATTACTAATGGCGGACACACTCGGAAGTCGATAATGGCC
>MJUT01048230.1:7073-23214 GCA_002080005.1 Gigantidas platifrons | reverse complement strand
ATAAAATCATGAATGCCACTGAAATTCTCATGCAATGTCTGATGGACAGCTCTAATTTGTCGGGTACCACTAGTGGAGCAGGAACTGCTTACCCTTCCGGAGCACATGAGTTCACTCCCGGTTTTTAGTGGGGTTGTGTTACTCGATCTTTAGTTTTATATGTATGTTTTGTAGATCGTTGTTTGTCCTTTTGTACTTTTTCTTTTGGCCATTGTGTTGTCTGTTCTCGATATACGGTTTCTAATTGCCCCTTTGGTACTCCCTGTAATGTCTTAGTATTTTCTTTGCATACACTCCACCGGTTCCATTTCTTTCTATTAAAGCACGTAAGAAAAGAAAGTTTTCTAACTAAATAAGTCATATACTTGGTTAATGCATACAATTTCCATAGAATATACCCAGTCAGGAGTGAGACGTACTTTTTGTATATATGTAGACGTTCCAAGACGTCCATAAATCTAGGGGGACCGTCGTGGCCGTGATGGTAGTTGGATTTACAACTCCCTATGCAATCAGTGCCTATCACCACTGATCTTGTGAGTTCGAATCTCGATCAAGGAGAGGTGTACAACATTATGTGATAAAGTTTGTCAGTGACATTCCACGGGGTCAGGTCGTAATTCCGACAGCCCATTACTCCGACAACCCATTTTTCCGACATCCATTGTTCCAACAGCCCATTGCTCCGACGGCCCATTATTCTGACTGCCCGTTGCTCCGACAGCCCATTTCTCCGACAACCCATTATTCCGTCAAAAATGATCAAAAGTAGTATAATTATCTTAGAGTCTGTTGTTTTTCTTCTTATTTATTTAAAATTCGGTTGTTGTCGGGTGTATCACGTCTAGACTCCCACAATTTGTGACCGGAGAGACACTGCCCTATGCTGTTAATCGTATTTTGTTTTCTAATATGTTTTAGATACATTGTAAACCAATGAATGTCTCCTTCACATGTACATGTACATTTAATATCCATTAAATGCGCATCGCATGCTCTAAACGCTTCACACCTATGTCAAAGAGTTTTCAGTTGGCATAAGTTACGACTGCAATAATACTATTTCTTGCATGTAGATAAAACGTAAATATTTTCACATAGATAATGGAAATCGCAAACGTTCTGAAGTACGTGTGAAGGCATTAACCGTGTTGGATTGGGATTCGATGCGCATTCAATTCGCATTAAACGTACGTGGGAACGCAGAATAAATGAACGTGTGTGGAAGCGGCATAATGCATATGGAAGGCCTTCTATATAGTCGCATATGTTGGTTGCCAATGGTGCTTCAACAGAAGTGATCGATTTATTTATTGACCTGAACAGTGGAACTGTCTCCCTATTCTCAGAGCTTTTTCCATTCTTCTGCATGTACATTGTTCTCCCTTTCTCTCCTTTTCTACTATATACGTCCTTCTTCAATTCTCAACTCTCCTCGCTTCCAGGCGTATTGCTCTCTTCCGCCATTTTGTCTTTCTCATGCTTCTCCCGGTTCACACATTTTTCCTTCACTCCTCTTGTCTTGTTCCTTTCTTTTTGCGATGCAACTTTTTCAACAATTTTTAACTTTCCCCATAATTGGTCGGTCGATCATAATTGTCTTGAGCGGGGATGTACAGCCTAGGATAAAGGCTCCTTTTCCTTTCCAGAACATTCTTCTTAGGCCATGGTCCGTCAAGATCAGACCGACGGATACACCTAGTCAAACCATGGATTTGTGGATTGAGTTCTATTTTACATTGTCGGAAAAATGGACCGTCGGAGTAATGGGCTGTCGGAATAATGGGTCGTCGGAATAACGGGCTGTCGGAGTAGTGGGTCGTCGGAGCAATGATACGGCCCCCATTCCACAGGTCGGTGGTTTTCTCCACCAAACCGCCACGATATAACTGAAATATTGTTGAAAGTGACGTTAAACACCACCAAACAAACAAACAAACAAACATAAATCTAGGCTCTGTCTACTTTTAACCTTCCTCTATATCTACTGTACAGTATTTGTTATTTATTTCTATAACCTGATGTTTTGTGGCTTCTGAAGCCATCACTTCTATTAACCTGGTATTCACCAAGTAAATATACCGGTACTGCTCTTAATAGAAACAAACCCATTCAAACTGATTCTTATAAATGATTCCATAGGAAATAAGCTTAAATGTCTTCCATGGGTTATACTAGTACATATGTAGTTAGCTTAAATCATTCATTTCAACGTGCAAAATGTCGTATTAAATTTCAATATTTAACAAAAGTTTCAAGTTTGTACTTTAAATACATTTAGAAATATTTAATCACTTGTGTATATTATTGACCATATTTTACATGTTGGTCATTACTTTTTTTTCTTGCTTGGTATTTTGATGTTATAACAGATTAGGTCGAACTTGTCTGGATACATTTTTACCAAAGCCTTTTGTGTATGATGTTGTATAATGTACAATGTTGTTGTTTTTAAAGTGCAGGGGCGGATCCAGGGTGGGGGGGCGCACCCGGCGCGAGCACCCCCCTAAAATTGGAAAAAATATGATTTTTTTTTGCGTAAAATCGTGATTTTTCACACGAAATACCCCAAAAATTCTCGCGCCTCGCTCCGCGCGATTATTTTAAGTGCGCCCCCCTAACTTGAAATCCTGGATCCGCCCCTGAAGTGTGGTGTAGTACCAGGGTATCATGGGCTAACATTGGTGTAGCTACATAATGTATTTCAAGTGTTTAGCCAATCCATCGTCTGCCTAACTGTCTAGAATCTCGTTGCAATTGCATCTTGTACAGTGAGATTGTCAACTGAGCTCCTTGCTGTGCATATTCCTTGATTCGTCATCTTAATCTATAACTGACCATCTTACTTTACTTGCATGGTCATTTCTCTATACACATTTCTTAGCAGAAGTCACGTGTCTCCTGTGGTATTATAATGGCAAATCTTATTATATAAATAGGTTCCCATGGTCCATTTTGTTAAATCATTTTCTTCATTTAGATTTAGTGGTTGATAATCTCCGAGTTTCCATCATAAGAGACCAACCTACCTCCATGCAAAGAAGGGTGTAAATATAGCTGATATAGCTTTTGTAAACTCTCTTTGTAAGGGGGTTTTTAGCATTCCAATTTTCTTATCAATTAGCTATTTTCAGCACTTTTTGAAGTCTTGTTATTTCTCTTTAATTTGCTGAATTTTGCCCATTTTTTCTAAATACGTATTATATATACCATGGATCTTACGAATTAACTTATTTAAATCAACGAATCCATGGTATATATGGTTTGTAACAGAAATTACATGATCGACAGATCTATGACGTCAAAATCATGGAATGACAGATCCTATTACCTCAAAATCATGGAATAACAGATCTATGACGTCAAAATCAGGGAATAACATCAAGATCTTCATGTTAGACCATGGTTTGTAAAAGTTCACTATTTTTAAGTATATTACTGCATAAAAACATCAAAGGAAATATGCGTATTTATGTTACAATGTGGTTATAAAGTCAGTTTTATGTAGCTGTGGAATAGTAAGCATTTAAAACATGATGTTTGATGAACCCAAATCTATATACTATTATACCATGTATATATAGGGATTAGGGTGCATTTCGTAGGATGTTACCTACCTCTGTACCATGTAGACAAAAATCATCTGTTAGAGAGGAACAATTCTGGGTATTTCTTAACTGACGACTTTAAAACTACACAGATGAGATGTTTTGTTTTAGATGATATAAAGATATTCGAGAGTGTAGTGAATGTAAGGAAACTCCAATGTTTTTAGTATTTTCGGGGAAATATTATTTCCATCTGATAATCAGGCTCGAGACGGAGTTAGCACCTATTTATTCCACCTACTTATTTAATTTTAGATGTAATAGTTTGTACAGTTCCTTTGTTATCCATTCTGTAATACATGAAACAAAATATTAATAAAAAAGGTATTATTCAAAACTTGTATAGACTTTGATATAAGCCATGGTGGAGATCATAAATAAAAGACATAAAACAAGTATTAATATTGCACATGATAAAGTCATTATTTCATATAAACTGAAAGCAGTAAAAACTTCGCTGAGTTGATGACAATTTCGCCGACGGCAAACCACGTTTAACTATGTTCTTTTCTCCTCCAACCATGACGTTACCGACGATTATCACAATTTATACTGGCAAATATCCTCAAAAGACAAAAATTCCCCCTTCATCATCCGTCACAACATCATAAAAGTACTTTGGCCTGGAGAACGAATTGTCTGATGTGTTTTGTAACTGTAGCAATCAATATGGGTCTGGAAACCACTTCCAGGACCTATTGCCAATTTACTGTCCTTGATTGACCAGTCCAGTTTAAAATGTAGTATGAAAAAGCCTGTGTCAGTCCACTTCTGAGTCTGTCTCGTCTAACATTGTTTCCTAAAACAGAGAATAACAAAGTAAAACAAGGAATACTTAGCCCTAAACAAGCCACCCAAATAAAAATAATACATGTATTGTCCTTACTTAAAACAAGGAATACTTAGTTCTAAACAAGCCACCCAAATAAAAATAATACATGTATTGTCCTTAATTAAAACAAGGAACACTTAACCCTAAACAAGCCACCTAAATAAAAATAATACATGTATTGTCCTTACTTAAAACAAGGAATACTTAGTTCTAAACAAGCCACCTAAATAAAAATAATACATGTATTGTCCTTACTTAAAACAAGGAATACTTAACCCTAAACAAGCCACCTAAATAAAAATAATACAGGTATTGTCCTTACTTAAAACAAGGAATACTTAACCCTAAACAAGCCACCCAAATAAAAATAATACAGGTATTGTCCTTACTTAAAACACAAAAAGGGTTCACCTAGGAGTCTATCTAACCAAAAAATGTTGTTTTATTGACACTGAGACATCTCCAATTAAGTTATATCTGGTCAACAGATTCCACCAATACCAAAAGAACTTAAATGAATAAAGAGTTGCCATCACATAAGATCTGATTCATTTAGAAATATATAATACAGTTCTTACAAGAACAATGGAATGGCACAAGATAATCAACCATCATTTTAAAATGATCATATCCATATTCTCTTATGTTTAGAAAAATTTTCCTCAAGTCATAATATACTTTTTTAACACAAATCTTCATGTTTATATGTATGATGTATGATGTATGATGTATGCATCACTGACTTAAACAGTATTTACATATAACTTACAAGACCTCCTCTATCATATATCCAAGGACAAATTTCCTCGTGGAAGTATCTGACAGCCATAGTCTTCAATTGACAAGCCAATTGTCCTCCAACTCCAGCCATTACAATAGCTGCCCTGGAAACGTAGAAGTACATTGCAACTTGGTCCCAACCTATCGTTTGACATAAAGCTTTCTTGACAAGGTCCTTGAAATGGTCATATGTAATTTGCTTTACCATAGCCATCACAATCGGTAACAGGTTATCCGGTAAATTTAACTGTAATAATAATAATAATAATAATTCATAAACATTCATAATTTGTCGATCATAAGTATACATGTGTGTGTCATTTTACGACCAACAGGGTCCGATTTCTCGAGCTTATTAAATTCAAATCGCATCGGTGGTGTAATTGTTAGCGTGCTCGCTTCGAGTGTGGCAGATTGTTGGTTCGAACCCCTGTTGGTCTTAACCAAAGACAATACTATTGGTATTAGTTGCTTCTCCGCTAAGCACGCAGCACTATGAGAGAAAACTCGTTGGCTCGGAATCAGAATAATGTGTCCGAGTGGAGCGACATCTTTATCCGCGGAATGTTGTTTCGGCGAGCTAACACATATAGAAATTACAACTGGATGTGTTGATCCAGTACAAAGCGGACATAATATAACCATCGTCATCGTCATCATCACCAGACATCAAAACGTAATTGGTTCTCTCCGTGATATACTAGTAGCCAAAAAATTGCTCATTTGGTGGCAAACAATTATCACTTACTTATTAATTTTTATAGATAGATCAGCCTTTATGAAATACCGGTAAAATGATTAAGTTCTAGTTACCAGGGGGGCACCCGGCGCACGCACCTCCCCCCCTCCCTAAAATTGGAAAAAATATGATTTTTTTTGCGTAAAATCGTCATTTTTCACACGAAATACTCCAAAAATGTTCGCGCTTCGCTCCGCTCGGCGCGATTATTTTAAGTGCGCCCTCTTAGCTTGAAATCCTGCATCTGTCCCTGGTTACAATATTAAAAACTCATTGGAAGATGTGCTTCTCGATGGGAAAAGATGGGCCACACATTTAGAAAGTAAAATCAATTAAAAAGTTACCTCACGGGATAATCTGTCCCCTTCTTTTCTAAGTTCAAGCACCAAATCGTTGGCAAGTTTTCTACCTATAAACAAAGACCACAAGCTATTTAATAAATAATAATAGGCTTATGATGTCTAGAAGTCAATGTTCCTTACTAATCAATAGGTAGACAATTACATTAGTGTTTCTTTGTCGAATCATCTGCACCTATAATTGTGATATAATCTTAGCTTTGTTTCTTTGTTAATTGTATTCATATACATTTGTATAAGTGAATATGGGGGATGGGAGGTCTCGTTTTATACCGATATATGACATACATTTTTGTATATTAAACTGATATAAACTCCGTTGCATTGACCGCAACGGACAAAGACAGATTATCGTGTATTCTAATCAAATAAGTGCCAGAAGTTCAATTAAGAGATTTACTTCAAAAATAAATCCCAACAGTACATATAGACGAATATACAATGTACATGTAACAACAATTCTACCTCAATTAGATTACGTACAAAGTGGAGGATACCGGGCTGTATCACAATTTGTTTTAATAATGTATCCGAGATATATTTTTTATTTTCAAGATACATTATTGAATTAAAAGCCATATTTATTCTTGGTATTTAACAAGAGCAAGTTGTATTGGAAACAACAATAGACATCGATATTTCTGCTCTCCGTAATTTATAACTGGAAAACCCAGGTTTTTCTTCAATTCCCAGTAATACAGATCTATGTCATATTCTCCACTCCCAACATGATTTTGTGTTCATAGCCATGTCATTCGTTAACGGATAAATTATTATAAAGTCTTTCATGTGTGGTTTTTTTTTCACGGCAGAGTAATCTTATTCATTACACATATCTATTTATTCATGAAAAAAATCAATACAATCCTTAGTGTATTACTGTATAACAAATGTATTTTTAAATGTTTTTTGGACGAGTTAAATGTTAGGAACATGTAAACAAAACTATATCATACATTTCAATACCAAATTAGGTTACTACGTTAAAAATCTTGCTAGTCCTATATCCTTAGATCTTATAAATACAAAAAATGACGTATGCAAGTCAGTGTATCATTACTTTTAGAATGATTGGCAAAAATATTATTACATTTTCTAAAGGGTGTTCCTGATATATAAAGTAATATTTTTTAAGTGTTTTTTTTTCTTTCTTATGTCAATACTTTTGTTTTCTTGACATTAACCGTTAGTTTGGCAATATATATTAATACATACTTCTAGAATTTGGAGATAACAAGGGTTCAGCTACTGCTCCTCTTGTCGTCTGTGGTTCTCCAGTCCCCATGCGTTGTACACATTCGTCTGCTATCCGGTTCAACCGCTTTGCTATTTCCTCAATCACCCTCTCCTGTTCTGTAGGTGACAGAGGATCTTCGTGTGCACCTTCTGCTTTTGTCCCTAAAGAGCATAATTTTCTGATCAATTTTTGAAAGGATTTAATGTCATAGTACACGCATATCATTTAATTTTAATTTTGTGCCGATGACTCTTTTTTGGCAAACTAGTTGTAATGCAATTTCCCTGATATATTGGAGCAGAAATGAGGTATATAAACGTTATAGAAAACCGAAGGGGCAATCAAAAATGACAATCCAGAGAAACTGGCAACATTGGGCATACAAGACGAAGACAAACAGAACATACAAAAACACCACAACACAATATGTGTTGGACACCACCACACGCTAACAAATACAAACAACGTAAACATGATCCCTCCCACAAATATTTTACAACAATGCGTTCTATGTACAAATACAGAACGGTAATCTTAAGGTTGGCAAGGTAATAGATAGCTGCGGAACCGTAGCCCTTATGGTCCTTGGCCAGTTTTCTGATATTGGCGGACCATATGTTCGCCAATATCAGAAAACTGGCCAAGGACCATAAGGGCTACGGTTCCGCAGCTAGGTAATAGATTGCGTGTGCAGTGAAGAATTGTGATATTGTTTAGTACACTTATGAATGAGATACCCGGTGTCGTCTTAAAAACAAACAAAATATATATTAGCTGCGGTACCGTAGCCCTTTATGGTCCTTCTTTTTTTTTTTTNAGGTAATAGATTGAGTGTGCAGTGAAGAATTGTGATATTGTTTAGTACACTTATGAATGAGATACCCGGTGTCGTCTTAAAAACAAACAATATATATATATATATATATAAGAATAAAAATTGTGCATATCACACGTACCTTCATGAGGTGCGTCTTTTTCTGCCTTTGAGGGAGATCCATCAATTTCGTCAACACCGTCTATTTCCAAAGAAAATGTTCTTTCGTATGTTGAATGTTTGTGGACAGTATGTCTGGCTCCTTCTTTGTCAGTTGAGGTTTCTGTACTATCTTCGGTGACCAATACATGACCTTCACTTGTAAAGTTAGGCATACAAGGAACTATGTTTAATGTTAATCCATGTTTTTTATTTTTAATTCCATCAGCGTATGATGTATCTCTAACAGGACTACAATGCTTTCTCTTAAAACTTCCTTTTAAATCTTGGCCATCATTGGGAAATTTGAAAGGTTCTTCGCGGATTTCAGCAGACGATAAGATTTTTTCAAACATGTTTGTTATTTCCTCACGTGATACTTGAGATCCATATCGGCTGCCATGTTGGGGTGACCTGGTGGATGGAGCCATGTTGCTACTTGGACTGTTTTGTACACCTTTAAGTTTTGTATAACCTGAAAATGAATGTACATGTATCATCAAATCAAAACACTACCGGTATAGGATAAAATATTATATACAAATGTTCAAAACTTATACATATAGTCCTACCCTATGGTACCGCGGACTCTATGATACTCTGTATCATGCGCGGATCCAGGGGGGGTGGGGGGGGGACACCCGGCGCGCCCCCCAAAAATTGGAAAAGATATGATTTTTTTTGCGTAAAATCGTGATTTTTCACACGAAATACCCCCAAAATTTCTGCCCGGCGCGATTTTTTTCAAGTACGCCCCCACCCTAACTTGAAATCCTGGATCCGCGCTTGCAATGTGCTATTTCAAACAACGGTACTACAGGACCCTGATATAATTGTTAACCACCACTGCAGGATAAATACAAGTAACGAAAATATTAAATCTTTTTTGCTTAATTGGTTTTGTTTAATTATGTTCCACAAGTGATACATTCTATAGCTTAAATTAGCTCTATCAACTATTTTATAATCACAGACCCTATTAAAATCAAAATAATATAACTTACTGTCAGGACTGGTTGATTTTGTAGTATCTACTTTTGGTTTGACGATATCTTCATTTATTGGTGCACTATTTCTTTGACTTTTCCGAGATTCAACTCCCGATACAGATTCATACTGATGAGAATTCAAAGTCCGTTGAATTTCCTGTTTGTTTTCGTTGGATTTCTTATTACGGTCCTCGCCACGCTTCTTGTCCTTCCTAAGTTTAAAAATTATTCTTTCTTTTGTACGTTGAAAGACACTTTTCTTTTTTCTGTTTTCAGACGAACTTATTGGGTTGTCGCTATCAGAAGATGGAACTGTTCCAGATTGTTGTCTCTTTAGTTTGTTTCTTTTATCTAATATTGATGTCGGACTGCCTTTGTTGTTCCTTACTATTAATTTCGTGTCAATTGGCAAGGACCTATATTTTTGGGGATCGTAATTTTCCTTCTTAAATGTTGACACTTCATCAGGATCGTTTTGTGGAGAAAACCTTTGAGTTGCTCTTCTATAACTATCAGACCTCTGTAGTAAGTGGGGTCTTTCTTTTTCACTATAGTCCTTGTCATTTTGATTATTATTGTTTATATTGTCGTTTATTGTCTTCTTAACTGTTGGAGAAACGGGCATATGAAGGAAAACTTCCATTAATTGTTCACTTTCTCGTCTAGTTATTGGACATGTCTTTCTTCTGTTTAATGAGGAAGGCATTTTGTCTGCTTACTGAAATAAAAATAAATCTTTAAAATCGATTATTGGCGGCAATATTAAGGCAGCTGATCTGTGAATCAGGGGTGGAATTTCCGTTTGGGAAATTCGGTGTATTGTCCCGTTCAAATTGACTGCGAGATTATAAATATATATCACAAGGTCATACGATTACAGATAAACTAATTTATCTCCTTTTAAATATCTACAACACTGAAATATTTACGCAATTAAGTTTTAAAAAATGTGTGTATTAAAGTTGACGTAATTCTTCAATACCACAAAAATACTTAATACCTTACATTACAGGTAATTTAAGCCTTTCTTCTATATCCTTTGTGGTTTTGTTTACATATAGATATTAATTTCAAGATCAATAAACATGCACTAAAGTAAAACCACAGTGACTAATGACATCTGTGTTAATATTAGATTGTATTATACCCTTGGATTAATTATTGACAGGTATCTGAAATATCACCAGACTTCAACAGCTGATCAAAATAATACAAAACATATATAACAAAGGATATATGTATATATATAATATACATGTTATATACAATCTGACTTTCTTCACAATATGGACATTTTAACCTTATATCTGTATATAGTCGTTTATTGCGGAGAAGACTTCATAAGTTTACAACTTTTGTCTTGTATTGTGCAACAATAAAATATATTTAAAGTATGGTAATTTAATACAATTTGTATGCCTAAAAATGTCTTGGACGATTGTTGAATATCAATCTCTAAACTTTCTTATCATAATTTATATAACCTGTACATAGAATATCTTTAATCAACATACATACAGATTAATGTCAGTCACATATCAAACTTTATGTGTATTATATAAAATAAAAACCGTCTTACCTTGTCTATTAAAATAAAAACATATATTTATAAATGTTTATCCGAGATTTAGTCAACTCTATCGGCGATTTGTTATTGTTATGTTAAATTATGTCATGTCCCAGGTGACAGCTGTGGTTTATTTCTCTATACACTATACTGACTAAACGTTGAATAGTCTTCCTTATTTGGAGGTGTGACGTATTTAATTTATTTCGGGTACTAACAGAAATAAGCTTATTTTTAGAAATATTGGATTTTATGTAAACTTTTACCTGGGAAATACCCGGAATTACCTGTACATACGTATGTGTAATACAATCACACAATACAAAGAAAAACTGAATTTGATAAAACGTACCCGTGTGTGTGTATATATACATGTAGTTTTATACAGCTGCTAATTATAAAGTATCTATCTGGACGTTAATTATAATTAACCCGTATTTGATATTCAGCTGTCTCCCCATTGCTAGATTTGCAGTGGATAACTCAGGACGTCCGCTCTTCTAGATAAGAGCGAAAATGAACATTTTTTCTTTTTCATTTCTGTTTGTTTCAAAATTCTTGATAAGTATAAAAAAAAAAAAAAAACGACAGAACATTCCCATAACACAGACACTTGTTTCATAATTATAACACATGTTTTGCAAGGGTGTAATATAATTAATTTGGGGAAAAACGAAATGTTACTGTTAAAGGTAAAAAGGTAAAATATATTTAGGTTTAAAAATTTCAACATCATACACAAGTGTTTAAAAATTTCTGTTGACGAGTTTGTTTCAAAAATGTAGAAGAATGTGCATAAATGCGATATAAGCTAATAATATAAATATATACGGTTGTCCTTAAAAATGTTCACATTTGTCCGTTCTCAACTATCATTTGTTAACTTGAACAGCATAATTTACATTCTTTCTTTTGTTTACCTGATTAGACTTGTCGAATAGATTAAATACAATTAAAATGACTCAATAAATTTATCTCATTCGAAAAAAGAGTGGCTATTAAAAGCATGTTGTTATATAATTTGTGATAATTATATCAGATCGAAAGATTAATTGACAATTTTGCCAGAGGAATAAGTACGAATTAAAAGAGATTTGTTAAATAATATAAATAAAAAAAGATATATTGTGTCACACGTATTCATCGTACCCTAAAAAATGTACGTGAAAAATACAAACCTGGTAGAATGTCGTGTTCTTATTATTATTTTAAACACAACTGGCAACATTTCAATTTATAGTCAAACTTTGAAAAACAGAATGACACATAATCTATTTTTACCTGGGGTATTTTCTATGTAATATTGTCTCTGTACCTATCGCATAACCTTAGAAAAAGGAAGTATATGCAAATCATCCAGAGGTATGAACTTAGTTTTGGCAAATGTTCATAATTATTTCAAAATCGACTATTTAATCCCATATTTCGTGGATAAGTTTATTATAATACTTGGATGCCCTGATTAAAATTTTGATATTGTTTTTTTCATTAACTTTTCACTACACCACTGGGCACAATACAATCCTAAAATCATTAATGAAAAAGTACTTGTTTTTGATTCATTGATACACTCTACTTAATAACTACGTAGATCAACAAATACATGTACTAATTCTCAAGTACTTATTGCCTATATCATGGTGGATAGAAAAAAAAGATCATTTGGTACAAAATATATACGTGTTATTAGTTCTAAGATCAAATAATATACGTGATATTATACATGTATATAGTTATAAGATTGCATGCCTTAAGTTTTCAAAAAATAGGCTACATATGTGATTAATTATTGCTTAACGCCAAATGAACATTTTTGTCAGTTAGAAAAATTGATTGGAAAGAGTGTACTTATACCATGTAGGCCAAATATTATCACATACATGTATCATGGTAAAAATGAAGGGTCCATGTCTGCCAAATGTTCTCACATTATGGTAAAAAAAATAAGGCTCCTAGTATGCGAAAAGTTCTCGCATCCTGTATTTTTTTTTTTTTAAATAATGAGGTCCATGTCTTCCAAATATTCTCGCATCCTGTATTTTTTTTTTAAATAATGAGGTCCATGTCTTCCAAATATTCTCGCATCGTGTATTTTTTTGTAAAAGTAAAGGGGCCCCGATGCTGTCTTCCAAATATTCTCGAATCATGTATTTTTTTGGTTAACATAAAGGAGTCCATGTCTGCCAAATATTCTCGAATCATATATGTTTTTGGTTAACATAAAGGAGTCCATGTCTGCCAAATGTTCTTGAATCATGTATTTTTTTGGTTAATATTAAGGAGTCCATGTATGCCAAAATGTTCTTGAATCATGTATTTTTTTGGTTAAATGCGAAAAGTTCTCGCATCCTGTATTTTTTTTTTTAAATAATGAGGCCCATGTCTTCCAAATATTCTCGCATCGTGTATTTTTTTGTAAAAGTAAAGGGGCCCCGATGCTGTCTTCCAAATATTCTCGAATCATGTATTTTTTTGGTTAACATAAAGGAGTCCATGTCTGCCAAATATTCTCGAATCATATATGTTTTTGGTTAACATAAAGGAGTCCATGTCTGCCAAATGTTCTTGAATCATGTATTTTTTTGGTTAATATAAAGGAGTCCATGTCTGCCAAAATGTTCTTGAATCATGTATTTTTTGGTTAACATAAAGGAGTCCATGTCTGCCAAAATGTTCTTGAATCATGTATTTTTTTGGTTAAATGCCAAATGTTCTTGAATCATGTATTTTTTTGGTTAACATAAAGAAGTCCATGTCTGCCAAAATGTTCTTGAATCATGTATTTTTTTGGTTAACATAAAGGAGTCCATGTCTGCCAAAATGTTCTTGAATCATGTATTTTTTTGGTTAACATAAAGGAGTCCATGTCTGCCAAAATGTTCTTGAATCATGTATTTTTTTGGTTAACATAAAGGAGTCCATGTCTGCCAAAATGTTCTTGAATCATGTATTTTTTTGGTTAACATAAAGGAGTCCATGTCTGCCAAAATGTTCTTGAATCATGTATTTTTTTGGTTAACATAAAGGAGTCCATGTCTGCCAAAATGTTCTTGAATCATGTATTTTTTTGGTTAAAGGTATATTGTCTACCACATTTGTATTTTTTCATACCCAAAATTATTGTTGTTTTCCGTATTGACCTTCATAAAATGAAGATTAAACACCAAATTATTGGCGACTACGCTACGAAACGTTAAGATTTAAACAACATTAAACAAGCGTGACAATCATGAAGTGTTTGAATCTTAACAGTATTTTCCTTACCTCAAAGCTAAACCCCCGAGAATTCCAAACTTCCGTTTTTACTTTTACTTTCACTTTGAATTTCTGTCATGCGAACAATAATTCCGATAACGATAGTTTTGGGTCTTTTTTGTCAAAAAAAGAACACCAATTGTATATTTTGTAGCATAACTGTTTAATGATAGCTTAAGCAAATCATTTATGGACAGTTAAAAATTTTCAAAAAAAATCGTAGACAATATCCTTTTAACATAAAGGAGTCCATGTCTGCCAAAATGTTCTTGAATCGTGTATTTTTTTGGTTAACATAAAGGAGTCCATGTCTGCCAAAATGTTCTTGAATCATGTATTTTTTGTAATAAATTTATATTCTGGAATCGATTTGTACTTTGTTTTTATTTGTGGTTTTATAAGTAGTAATGTGTTGACACATTCGGGTGTATTTACAGTGCAAATAAAGATTTATTATTCACTAAATATATAAGCAAGAGTATACTGTGACAATATGAAATATGTGTCCATTTTCTGGTTCATAAATTGTTTATTTTTATAATATTCACGTGGTTGTTTATTGACTATCCACATAGTAAGAAGATTGGAATTTCCGTTAATTTCGATTATAATACCACAGGCTATGATAACAAAAATTAAAATTAAATGATTACGACACAAATTAATATCGACAAGTAAATAAACATGTAAAATTAAATCAAACAATTACATTTTTAGCTGAAATATTTTGTTCTACACCAGAACGGAATTTGAATCAATTCCTTTGATACAATGTACAGCACAAATCGCTTAAAGTTTTACTGTCCAGCGCCCTGGTCATGTTTTGTTCTACACCAGAACGGAATTTGAATCAATTCCTTTGATACACTGTACAGCACAAATCGCTTAAAGTTTTACTTGCCAGCGCCCTGGTCAGAACATCATGTGTAGATGTTACAGACCATACGCGTATTTGGACCGTACGCGTACGGTCCGGACCGTATGCGTATATTTTAAAAATACCTATTAATACGGTCGGACCGTACGCGTACGGTCGGACCATACGCGTACGGTCTGCCTAGTTTCAAGAGATTATCGAGGTTTCAAAAATATTTTACAGATTAATGTTATTCGAATCTAAAATATATTTTAATTATCGCAATTGTACAATTTAGAAATAAGTCTAATTTAATCTATTATAAACGTACATGTCCTGAATTTAGTATGTTCGTAATAAGTGAATTCTGCTCACTCGCAGTTAACAAAATAGTTTGAAATTGAATAAAGTTATTAAGGTAATCGTCAGTAAACAGAATGTGGGAAGAAACATTTGAAGCATATTTAGGAACTTTATTACAAAAACCATCATTACTCGTGAGAAGACCGGGGGAATTACTAATGTTTTAATGAATGGAAAAACTGATTCAGCTAGATTCCGGCAATATAAGTACCTCATAATTTAAATATAAATGCAAGGGAACATGCATGAACAAAACATGTAAGTGTAGAAAGTCCGGCGTTCCTTGTAGCAGCAAGTGTAACTATGGGCGTGCATGCGAAAATCAATCGTAACTACTCGGCCATTCTCGCTACCCGGCAAATAACCTCGTACGTAGATAACTCGAATAATTCAAGCCCTTTCCGTCTCCGATTCTCTCCGCTTCTAGCGACCAGCGGGAGCGTAATATAACACACGACTGGATTATTCTGGTTAAGTACGTAGACAATCTCTACCCAGAGTTGTCGGTCCTTACACTCTCTCCAATCTCTGTCAACGGCTAAAAAGTAGTCTACCTTTGTATTAAACTGGTTTCCTTCTTATA
>MJUT01048229.1:557699-572701 GCA_002080005.1 Gigantidas platifrons | reverse complement strand
TGTGCCAATGGCTGTGAATCATGGTGTGTTATTCTCTGCCAGTGGATGTGAACCATAGTTAATGTTGTATTATAGTGAGACAGTGGTTGTGAATCATTGTGTGCTATGATTAGCAAGTGTGTGTGAAGCATATTTCATTATTCTGACCCAATTGTTGAGAATCATGTTGTGTCATGCTGAGCCAGTGGTTGTGAATCATGGCGAGTCATGCTGTGCCAGTGAATCATGTTTTGTTGTGCTTAGCCAATTGTTGTGAATCATGGCAAATCATGCTGTACCAGTAGTTGTGAATCATGTTTTATTATGCTGCGGCAGTCAGTGGGAATGACGATGTGAACACTGTGCCAGTGGGTGTGAATCATGTTGTGCTACATTGAGCCAGACGTTTAGAATCGCGAAGTGAACGTTATGCCAGTAGGAATGAATCATTGTGAGTTATGCTGAGTCAGTGTTTGTGAATCACGGTGTGCTATGCTGGGCCAATGTTTGTGAATCATTGTGAATTGTGCTGAGCCAGTGGTTCTGACACAATTTGAGTTATACTGAGATATTGGTTGTGAATCATTGTGAGTTATGCTGAGCCAGTGGTTATGAATTATTGTGAGGTATACTGAGTCAGTGGTTGTGGATCGTTGTGACGTATGCTGACCCAGTGGTTGTGAATCATGGTGTGATATGCTTAGCCAGTGGTTGAGAATCATTGTGAGTTATGCTGAGCCTGTGGTTGTGAAACATCGTGAGTTATGCTGAACTCAGTGTGTATGAATAATGGTGTGTTGTACTGAGCCAGTAAGTGTGAATCATTGTGAGTTATGCTGTGCCAGTGGTTGTGAATCATGGTGTGTTATTCTCTGCCAGTGGATGTCAACAATGGTTAGTTATGTTGAGCCAGAGGCTGACTATAATGTTGTATTATAGTGAGCCAGTGGTTGTGAATCATTGTGAGTTATCCTGAGACAGTGGTGGAGAATCATTGTTTGTTATACTGAGCAATTGATTGTGAATGCTAGTTTATTATGCTGAGATGGTGATTGTGTATCATTGTGATTTATGCAGCGCCAGTGGTTGTGAGTCATGGTTTGATATGATGAGCCAATGATTGGGATTCATGGTTTGTTATACTTAGCCATTTGTTTTGAATTATGGTGTGTTGTTCTGTGTCAGTTGTTGTGAACCATGATGAGCTATGTTGAGCAAGAGGATGACAATCATGTTGTATTATTATGTGCTTGTGAATCATTGTGAGTTATGCTGAGACAGTAGTGGGGAATCATGGTGTGCTATGATTAGCAAGTGTGTGTGAATTATGTTGTGTTATTCTGAACCAATGGTTGAGAATCATGTTGTGTCATGCAGAGCCAGTGGTTGTGATGCATGTTGTGGTATGCTTAGGCAGTGGTTGTGAACAATTGTGAGTTATGTTGAGACAGAGGTTGAAAATCATGATGTATTATACTGAGCCAGTGGTTGTGAACCATGGTGAGTTATGCTGAGGCAGTTGCTATGAATCATTGTGAGGTGTGCTGAGTCAGTGGTTGTGGATCATTGTGCTGTTTGCTGACCCAATGGTTGTTAATCATGGTGTTCTATGCTGAGCCACTGGTGGAGAATCATTGTTTGTTATACTGAACCATTGATTGTGAATGATAGTTTAATATTCTGAGATGGTGATTGTGTATCATTGTGATTTATGCAGCGCCAGTGGTTGGGAGTCATGGATTGATATGTTGAGCCAGAGGATGACAATCATGTTGTATTATTCTGTGGTTGTGAAGCATTGTGAGTTATGCTGAGACTGGTGGGGAATCATGGTGTGCTATGATTAGCAAGTGTGTGTGAAGCGTGTTGCATTATTCTGAGCCAATGGTTGAGAATCATGTTGTGTCATGCCGAGCAAGTGGTTGTGAATCATGGCGAGTCATGCTATGCCAGTGAATCATGTTTTGTTATTCTTAGCCAATAGTTGTGAATCATGGCAAATCAGGCTGTTCCAGTGGTTGTGAATCATGTTTTGTTATGCTGCGTCTGTCGTTGAGAATCACGATGTGAACACTGTGCCAGTGGGTGTGAATCCTTTTGTGCTACACTGAGCCAGACGGTTATAATCGCGAAGTGAAAGCTATGCCAGTAGGTGTGAATCATTGTGAGCTATACTGAGCAAGTGGTTGTGAATCACGATGTGCTATGCTGAGCCAATGTCTGTGAATCATTGTGAATAGTGCTGAGCCAGTGGTTCTGAAACAATGTGAGTTATACTGAGATATTGGTTGTGAATCATTGTGAGTTATGCTGTGCCAGTGGTTGTGAATCAAGTTTTGTTCTGTTGAGCCAGTCGTTGTGAATCAAGTTTTGTTCTGTTGAGCCAGTCGTTGTGAATCACGATGTGAACACTGAGCCAGGGGGTGTGAATCCTGTTGTGCTATACTGAGCCAGACGTTTACGCTGTGCCCGTATGTGTGAATCATTGTGAGTTATGCAGAGTCAGTGATTCTGAAACAATGTGAGTTTGCTGAGATATTGGTTGTGAATCATTGTGAGTTATGCTGAGACAGTGGTTGTGAATCATTGTGTGTTATGATTAGCAAGTATGTTTGAATCATGTTGTGTTATTCTGTACCAATGGTTGAGAATCATGGAGAGTTATGTTGAGACAGAGGTTGCAAATCATGTTGTATTATACTGAGCCAGTGGTTGTGAAGCATTGTGAGTTATGCTGAGACAGTGGTGGGGAATCATGGTGTGCTATGATTAGCAAGTGTGTGTGAAGCATGTTGTGTTATTCTGAACCAATGGTTGAGAATCAAGGTGAGTTATGTTGAGACAGAGGTTGAAAATCATGCTGCATTATACTGAGCCAGAGGGTGTGAATCATTGTGAGTTCTGCTGTGCCAGTGGCTGTGAATCATGGTGTGTTATTCTCTATCTGTGGATGTGAACCATGGCGAGTTATGTTGAGCCAGAGGTTGACTATAATGTTGTATTATAGTGAGCGAGTGGTTGTGAATCATTGTGAGTTATGCTGAGACAGTGGTTGTGAATCATTGTGTGCTATGATTTGCAAGTGTGTGTGAATCATGTTGTGTTATTCTGAACCAATGGTTGAGAATCATGGTGAGTTATGTTGAGACAGCGGTTGAAAAGCATGCTGTATTATACTGAGCCAGTAGGTGTGAATCATTGTGAGTTATGCTGAGACAGAGGTTGACAATCATGGTGTATTTTTCTGAGCCGGTGGTTGTGAATCATGGTGAGTTATGCTGAGCCATTTGTTATGAATCATTTTGTGGTATGCTGAATCAGTGGTTGTGGATCGTTGTGAGGTTTGCTGACCCAATGGCTGTTAATCGTGGTGTGCTATGCTGAGCCAGTGGCGGAAAATCATTGTGGGTTATGCTGAACCATTGGTTGTGAATGATAGTTTATTATGTCGATCCGCTGATTGTCAATCATGGCGTCATATGATTAGCAAGTGTGTGTGAAGCATGTTGCCTTATTCTAATGGTTGAGAATCATGTTGTGTCATGCTGAGCCAGTGGTTGTGAATCATGGCGAGTCATGCTGTCCCAGTGAATCATGTTTTGTTATGCTTAGCTAATAGTTGTGAATCATGGCAAATCATGCTGTGCCAGTAGTTGTGAATCATATTTTGCTATTCTGCGCCAGTAGTTGAGAATCACGATGTGAACACTGTGCCAGTGGGTATGAACCCTGTTGTGCTACACCGAGCCAGACGTTTATAATCGCGAAGTGAAAGCTATGTCAGTAGGTGTGAATCACTGTGAGTTATACTGAGTCAGGGGTTGTGAATCACGATGTCCTATGCTGAGCCAATGTTTGTGAATCATTGTGAATTGTGCTTAGCCAGTGGTTCTGAATCAGTGTGAGGTATGCTGAGTCAGTTGTTGTGGATCGTTGTGACGTATGCTGACCCAGTGGTTGCGAACCATGGTGTGCTATGCTGAGCCAGTGGTTGATAATCATAGTGAGTTATGCTGAGCCAGTGGTTGTGAAACATAGTGAGTTATGCTGAACTCAGTCTGTAGGAATCATGGTGTGTTATTGTGAGCCAGTAGGCCAGTGTGAATCGTTGTGAGTTATGCTGTTGCAGTGGTTGTGAATCATGGTGTATGTTATTCTCTATCTGTGGATGTGAACCATGGCAAGATATGTTGAGCCAGAGGTTGACTATGATGTTGTATTATCGTGAGCGAGTGGTTGTGAATGATTGTGAGCCATGCTGTGCCAGTGAATCATGTTTTGTTATGCTTAGCCAATATTTGTGAATCATGGCAAATCATACTGTGCTAGTAGTTGTGAATCATGTTTTGCTATGTTGAGCCAGTCGTTGTGAATCACGATGTGAACACTGTACCAGTGGGTGTGAATCATGTTGTGCTATACTGCGCCAGACGTTTAGAATCGCGAAGTGAACGCTGTGCCAGTAGTTGTGAATCATTGTGAGTTATGTTGAGCCAGTGGTTGTGAATCGCGGTGTGATATGCTGAGTCAATGCTTGCGAATCATTGTGAATTGTGATGAGAAAGTGGTTCTGAAACAATGTGAGTTATACTGAGATATTGGTTGTTAATCATTGTGAGTTATGCTGAGCCAGTGCTTGTGAAACGTGGGTTATGCTGAGCCAGGTGTTGTGAATCATGATGCGCTATGTTGAACCAGTGGATGTGAATAACGCTGTGGTATGCTGAGCCAGTCGTGCTAAAAAACATGGTGTGTTATACTGAGCCAGTGGGTGTGAATCTGTGAATCATTGTGAGTTATGCTGAGCCAGTTGTTGTGAATCAGTGTGTGTTATGTTGAGCCGGGTGTATGGGAATCATGGTGTGTTATGCGGAGACAGTGGTTGTGAATCTTTGTGTTATTCTGAGCTGGAAGTGTGGGAATCATGGTGTGCTATGCCGAGCCAGTGGTTGGGAATCACGGTGGGAATGCTGTACCAGTAGGTGTGACTCGTGGCAAGTTATGTTAATCAATTGGTTGTGAATCATGGTGAGTTATTATGTGCCAGTAAGTGTGACTAATGGTGGGTTATGCTGATCCAGTAGTTTTGAATCAGTGTGTTATTTTGAGCCATTGGTTGTGAAACTGAGGTCAGTGTGTAGGAATCAGTGTATGCTATGCTTATTCAGTAGGTGTGAATCATTGTGAGTTATGCTGAGCCAGTGGTTGTGAATCATGGTGTGTTATTATGAACCATGGTTGTGAATCATGATGTGTTATGCTAAACCAATGGATGTGAATAACGCTGTGGTATGCTGAGTCAGTGGTTCTAAAAATCATGGTGTGTTATACTGAGCCAGTTGGTGCGAATCATGGTGAGATATGCTGAACTAGTGGTTGCTAATCATAGTGAGCTATGATGAGCCCGTTGTTGTGATTCATGATGAGGTATGGCTAGCCAGTGTTTGTAAATCATGGTGTGTTGTGCTGAGCCAGTGGCTGTGAATCATGATGTGCTATGCTGAGCGAATGGCTATGAATCATGTTTTGCTATGTTGAGCTACCTAGAAATCGACAGTGAGGGTCGGTTAAGAATCACATTTTACGACAAAAGAGATGATTTCAATTTTCCCATTGTGAACTTTCCATTTATATGTAGCAACATTCCAGCAGCATATGGAGTATATATCTCTCAGATGATAACATATCCCAAAGCTTGTGGTTTCTATCACGAATTCCTTGATAGAGGGCTGCTGCTAACAAGGAAGCTACTGAAACAAGGGTTCGTTTGGTAAAGTTGAAGTCATCACTTCGAAAATTTTACGGTCGCCAACATGACTTTGTTGACCGTTATGGAATATATGTGCCACAAATGACCATGGATATATTCCACTTGTCGTAAACATTTCCGGTCCTTTCCTTATTAACCACTCATTACCAGGTTTGTAACTAGATTAAATTGATGATGTGGTCCGCTTTGTATTAGACCATTGTACTTAGCTGCATTTGTATAGGGCTATATTACTGAAACAAGAGTTCGCGGATACACATGTCGTCCCACAGATCATATTATTCTGATTCCGAGACAACCAGTCTTTGTTCTTTCTCCTTAATACCGTGTGCTTAGCTGCGAATATAAAATACCAATTGTTTAGTCTTTGGTTTGACCCGATAAGGATAAGTACCCACGATCTACCACACTCAAGCCGAGCACTCTAACCATTACACGATTACACCACCTATGCGGGTATTGGCAAAATGAAGATGTTCTTCACAAACAGTGATTTGTTATATTGAGGTGTCATTTAACGTAGGTTTGACTGTATTTAAAGAAATTAGAATGAATAGATTTGTCAATTGTGATAACAATTTAATGAGCCAGTGGTTGCTATTTGTAATAGAAGACTATAATTACTTCCAAATATTAATATCAAATGGTTGGCAACTCAATGCTTACTACAGTGATAATCAATTTATGTTCCATGTGGAACATATTGCTTTTGGGGGATTTTTTATTTTTCTTACCTACATTATCCTTCTTTCTGCAGTACGTGTGGCAAATGTAAGCTAAATTTTGATGATGATGATGATGACTTACGGTATATACATTATTTTCTGTGGTATCTGCAAACTGGTCCATTCTTTGTTTATCTTTACTTTCCTCCACAAAGTTATCTGCATATTTAATATTGGTATTTTCGCCAAATGGCGTTTGCCTCAATGTAACGACGGTCCTGGTTGATTTCAGAGTATACTTCAGATATACCTTCCGATGTTAATGTGGTAGTTTTCTATAATAGAAAAAAGTTATTGACATTATACTGCATCAAATGAAATACACCTGGTATCAATAAAATATTAATAGCTGATGTTGTTCATGTATTTTATCTCATTGAAACTAAAATCAATAAAACATTTATGATTTGTCATTTCTCAAAATTTACCAGGTACATGACAGCTGTTGCTATATGAACAGCGAAATATTTATCATTTTTTACCAAAAGTTTTAAATTTTTAATTGTTATTAATGTCACAATATTATTTTGATATATTTCCATGACAGAAGCATTAATTATTTTAGAATGTCTAGCCTTAATAATCTATATTCTCCTGTTACTATATTGTCCTATAATAATTAGAGTAGAGAGGTAGCTTGTCAGTGTTTCTTATTTTATAAAATAATCATCTAGATGTTGTCTAATATTTGAAAATCAACACAAACGGCAAGTGGGTGGTGGCAGTGATTACATGATATTTATAATTGCTTATCCTTTTGCAGTCAATGCCGATCACCAAATGAGTTGATGAGAATGACTCTCACACACACATATCCAGGTTTACTTAATACTACCTAGTGGAGAAGTTTTGTAACCCATAAAAGCATCAAATACGGAGACAGAAGTGACATGTTTTGTTTGTTATTTACAAGGTGCTATAATAAATAATATAAAGAAAACTACATTGATTAATGTTTTCATCACTTTGTAATCAACACGAAATTTTCTGTATGTTGTTGCAGTATTCCATAGATATTCCAAGATTTCAGTTTTCCTGGGTTTGTCTGAGAGTTGTAAGTATCTAATATTATTTTATGTGGCGGTTGCTCTATGAAATAATACGATCACATTTTTCCGTGGTTTATCTGAGGGCTGTGTGTATCTAATATTATTTTATGTTGCAGTATTTCTTAGAAATACTAAGATTCCAGTTTCCCTGATTAGTCTGATTTACTACCACCTACATGTTAAACAATTAACAAGATGTTTTTTTTCTTACAGACATGTAGTATAATTGGTGCTACCTTATCAATAACTTCTTTAATGCAGCATGTTAGCTCATTTTGTGATAGGATCTGTTCTTATTTTACTGCAAAATAAAATTTGGCTTTAATATACCATCAACATACCAATGATATGAAACGTTTGTAATATTCACGTCCACCCATCATTCTGGTGAGAATTAGATAACAATGTCTAAATAATGTGATACAATCCTACTTTGCTACAGCCATCAATATAAAAATTATAGTACCAAAGAAAATATATTAGAAATAAAGTATTCAATGTTTGCCTTTGTTAGGTTGTTCAACAAGGGTCATCTCACTATATGTGTAAAATTGCTCGCTTGGCACTAAATTAGTCAATTACTCACTCCTCTCAATGTCGGATTATTGGAGGGGAAAATGAATACAAGTTCGGCATTTACATTTTCCTCTTATCAAAGTAGTTCGGCATATCTCTAGAAGGTAAATTGTAATGTTGACTTCCTGGATCGATACGATTGGGTAATACATTTTGTATATGAATCACCTGACAATATTTGACTTACTTGGCATTATTTGATTAAGATAATGGCGTTGTTGTATGACACAGAAAAATCAATTGAACAAAACTACGTGACTACAATAGACACAAATCAAGGGCATGTGTTGACCTCTTCCTGAAAGTCACACGGAGCAACATGTTAACAACAATTATAAATAGAGATGAAACATTTGATTATATCATTTTTTTCTGCTCGATTACTTTTATTTAGCATTATCATTGTTTAGTTTATAGCTGAAAACTACAAAAATAGCGACTGAACATGTGAATGGGGGATAATGGAAGTTGTACCCTTTACGATCTTGGTAATTGGGATAGAGGCAAGTAGGACGAATTCAGAGTATGAATTGATTTTCAATGTTGTACTATGTAGTGGGTCCAATTAAACAGTTTAATTTGCTTGCCACCTTTTGTAGCATGCATACATTTTTGTCTGGTTCTAATTCTTCCAATCAATTTATACCTCAATCCATACCGGGTACAAAAGTATTGAATACTGAATTTGAGTAATAATAGAATTGCGAGCCCTGTAATAACAATACACACACACACGGTTTTAAATTTTAGCACATATTGGTCGGTTGCATAACACACTTACTAACATCGTCTGAACATATCTTGTCTTATGTGTGCTATATTTCTATTCTATCGAAGTAGTTGTATTACTATTGTAAAGAAAGGTATTGATAAAATGTTTTGTTATAATTATTATGGCTATAGGATGTTGTATTGACCATTGTTTGCTTTATGGTGTTTAACGACACTTTCAACGATATTTCAGTTATATCGTAGTGGTCTGTTTTATTGGTGTAGGAAACCGGAGAATACCACCGATCTGTTGCAAGTCACATAATGCGACATCGAGCATACCACGACATAAACGGGATTCAAACTCACAACGTTAGCGGTGATATGCACTGATTGAATAGGTATTTGCAAATCAAACTACCATACGATGACGACGTATTGGCCATATGATATTGACCTAATTGGTATGTTGGTTATTGTATATTCCGTCTGCCATGATACTTATTGGATATCCTATTGACCATGGTGGCTGTTACATGCTCCGTTCATGGTGGTTATTGGATATACTATTGACCAAAGTGGTTTTTGGATGCTCTCTGTTCATGGTGATTATTGGATGGTCTGACAAGCAAAACAAATGAACCGTCTAAATACAAATATTTACTACAAAACATACTTTGAATATATATGCAACAACATTGCAGCAGCATCTGCATTTGGAGTATAAGTTGATACGGTATTCCGGAGATTATGGTTCCTATCAGGATTTCCGTGAAAGAGGATTGATTGCTGCTAACTAAGAAGCTACTGAACCAAAGATTCCTAGAGGTTATGTGAATGTCATCAGTTTTATGGTCGCCATCATGACTTGGTTAACCGCTACGGAATATCACATATGTCCACGGATATGTCCTGTCCTCCTTTCATTTAGCGGTGACGAAACTGATCACCATTCCTGAGTATCTGAACTCACCCAAGACTCCTCATGCAATAGCATTAAAACAGTTGACTTTTCCCGGCTTTTTGAAACAACACCCCCTCGAAACTAAACGACAGATTAGATAATCGGTTCAACTTTATTTCATGAAAAAAGAATAGATAACATCAATAGAAATATCTCGTTGCAGAAGGGGAAAAAATCCTTTTCTAGCCAAAAGTTCTGTGAAGCTCATACCAAAATGTTGTAGTGTTTGATCGACAACATATTTGTTATGTTTGATGAATAGTTGCCACTCCTAAGTGTACCAATTTTGTTCCTCTTCACATACACTTGCTCCTTTATTTTCATGAAGTGAACATTCCTGAAGGAACTTTCAACACACAAACGAAAAAAGCTAATTCTGTATATAGATCTGTGAAAGGACACCCTTTCACTAAATTTGCCAAGCTGACAATGCTGATCCCATCTATCAATTTGACCCTGACATAAAGGAAACTTCAGATACAACTAGGTCTACTTTAAACTTTTACCTAGACCTAGAAATAGACGGTCAGGGCCGGTTTAGGACGCAACTCTCTGACAAAAGACATGATTTCAATTTTCCAATTGTTAACAGTTTTCATTTAGATGTAACATCATATCACAAGCAATACATATGGAGTATATCTCTCTCAGTTGATACTGTATTCAGTGCTTGCGGTTCCTTTTAGGANTACAATCCTACTTTGCTACAGCCATCAATATAAAAATTATAGTACCAAAGAAAATATATTAGAAATAAAGTATTCAATGTTTGCCTTTGTTAGGTTGTTCAACAAGGGTCATCACACTATATGTGTAAAATTGCTCGCTTGGCACTAAATTATTCAATTACTCACTCCTCTCAAAGTCGGATTATTGGAGGGGAAAATGAATACTAGTTCGGCATTTACATTTTCCTCTTATCAAAGTAGTTCGGCATATCTCTAGAAGGTAAATTGTAATGTTGACTTCCTGGATCGATAAGATTGGGTAATATATTTTGTATATGAATCACCTGACAATACTTGACTTACTTGGCATTATTTGATTAAGATAATGGCGTTGTTGTATGACACAGAAAAATCAATGGAACAAAACTACGTGACTACAATAGACACAAATCAAGGGCATGTGTTGACCTCTTCCTGAAAGTCACACGGAGCAACATGTTAACAACAATTATAAATAGAGATGAAACATTTGATTATATCATTTTTTTCTGCTCGATTACTTTTATTTAGCATTATCATTGTTTAGTTTATAGCTGAAAACTACAAAAATAGCGACTGAACATGTGAATGGGGGATAATGGAAGTTGTACCCTTTACGATCTTGGTAATTGGGATAGAGGCAAGTAGGACGAATTCAGAGTATGAATTGATTTTCAATGTTGTACTATGTAGTGGGTCCAATTAAACAGTTTAATTTGCTTGCCACCTTTTGTAGCATGCATACATTTTTGTCTGGTTCTAATTCTTCCAATCAATTTATACCTCAATCCATACCGGGTACAAAAGTATTGAATACTGAATTTGAGTAATAATAGAATTGCGAGCCCTGTAATAACAATACACACACACACGGTTTTAAATTTTAGCACATATTGGTCGGTTGCATAACACACTTACTAACATCGTCTGAACATATCTTGTCTTATGTGTGCTATATTTCTATTCTATCGAAGTAGTTGTATTACTATTGTAAAGAAATGTATTGGTAAAATGTTTTGTTATAATTATTATGGCTATAGGATGTTGTATTGACCATGGTTTGCTTTATGGTGTTTAACGACACTTTCAACGATATTTCAGTTATATCGTAGTGGTCTGTTTTATTGGTGTAGGAAACCGGAGAATAACACCGATCTGTTGCAAGTCACATAATGCGATATCGAGCATACCACGACATAAACGGGATTCAACTCACAACGTTAGCGGTGATATGCACTGATTGAATAGGTATTTGCAAATCAAACTACCATACGATGACGACGTATTTGCCATATGATATTGACCTAATTGGTATGTTGGTTATTGTATATTCCGTCTGCCATGATACTTATTGGATATCCTATTGACCATGGTGGCTGTTACATGCTCCGTTCATGGTGGTTATTGGATATACTATTGACCAAGGTGGTTTTTGGATGCTCTCTGTTCATGGTGATTATTGGATGGTCTGACAATCAAAACAAATGAACCGTCTAAATACAAATCTTTACTATAAAACATACTTTGAATATATATGTAACAACATTGCAGCAGCATCTGCATTTGGAGTATAAGTTGATACGGTATTCCGGAGATTATGGTTCCTATCAGGATTTCCGTGAAAGAGGATTGATTGCTGCTAACTAAGAAGCTACTGAACCAAAGATTCCTAGAAGTTATGTGAATGTCATCAGTTTTATGGTCGCCATCATGACTTGGTTAACCGCTACGGAATATCACATATGTCCACGGATATGTCCTGTCCTCCTTTCATTTAGCGGTGACGAAACTGATCACCATTCCTGAGTATCTGAACTCACCCAAGACTCCTCATGCAATAGCATTAAAACAGTTGACTTTTCTAGGCTTTTTGAAACAACACCCCCTCGAAACTAAAGGACAGATTAGATAATCGGTTCAACTTTATTTCATGAAAAAAGAATAGATAACATCAATAGAAATATCTCGTTGCAGAAGGGGAAAAAAATCCTTTTCTAGCCAAAAGTTCTGTGAAGCTCATACCAAAATGTTGTAGTGTTTGATCGACAACATATTTGTTATGTTTGATGAATAGTTGCCACTCCTAAGTGTACCAATTTTGTTCCTCTTCACATAGACTTGCCCCTTTATTTTAATGAAGTGAACATTCCTGAAGGAACTTTCAACACACAAACGAAAAAAGCTAGTCAGGATCCTTTAATTTCATAATTCTGTATATAGATCTGTGAAAGGACACCCTTTCACTAAATTTGCCAAGCTGACAATGCTGATCCCATCTATCAATTTGGCCCTGACATAAAGGAAACTTCAGATACAACTAGGTCTACTTTAAACTTTTACCTAGACCTAGAAATAGACAGTCAGGGCCGGTTTAGAACGCAACTCTCTGACAAAAGACATGATTTCAATATTCCAATTGTTAACAGTTTTCATTTAGATGTAACATCATATCACAAGCAATACATATGGAGTATATCTCTCTCAGTTGATACTGTATTCAGTGCTTGCGGTTCCTTTTAGGATTTCCTTGATAGAGGGTTGCCACATATGAGAAAGCTACTTAACCAAGGGTTTCTAGTGGTTACATTAAAGTAATCACTTCTAAAGTATTGACGTTGCCATCATAACTTGGTTAGCCGTTACTGATTACTAGTATATGTGCCACATATGACCACGATTTTGCTTGTCCCAATCACAATATCGCCATCCCTTTGTATTTCATGGATTATCATCGGATTCTAACTAAAACGACGGGTGTCACCTAAAGAGAAGGAAGAACATAACATTCCAGAGTTCATCCCCTGTTTTACTGGGGGTTTGTGTTGCTCAATCTATGGCCTTTTGTGTAGGGTTTGCGGATCATTGTTCCTTTTCCTTTGGATACTGTATTATTTACCCTTTGTCAATGTACGTCTTTTGCGTACCGCTTTACTACTGTCAAATATTTCTGAACTAACATGTATTGGGATGCGAAGTATCAGAAATATTTAAAAGTAGTTGCTTCTGTCGAATAAACATAGTCCCATTCATGCATAACGCTTGTTACGAAGTAATTAGGTTAATGATATATAAATGATACTTATAGTGTAGTGTCTTATATAAAGCATGAGAAACCTGATCAAAGTCTTACTCCTGACTCTATAAAACAATAATACGTTTAAATTTCATTATACAGTTAACATAGAATAACTTAAGCATGTTTTACATGGCGTGTAGGAGCCAGTGATACGGGATTCTTCCCCACCTTCAAAAGTGGGGCATGTTTTTGCTCCTCCCTTCTTTCGGCAAAAATATAGAAAAAGCTAATTTATGTAGCATGGAAGCCAAAAATTATCAATAAAGTAAAATATGAAAGGTCATATTTGTAGTAAAATGAGATTGTTTCTTTCTTTGTTTTGCGTGTCACTTTTGAAAGCTTGACCTCCACTATAGGTCCTGTCTTGAAGTTTGTCCCCTTCACATTTCGTCCTCTCATTAAGCCTGCACACCCTCACTTTCTAGTCTACTTACAATGATTGCCACCACCACCACTTTCCTACCCACTTACTAAAGCTTACCCCCACTTTCAGCTCCCCTCAAAAAGTTTGCCCTTCACTTTCCGATCCACCCCGTACGCCTTTATACAATTTTAAGGGAAAATATTCATCTAAGCGCCATGTTCCACTCACTCTGTAACAGAACAGGCATACTATTCGCAGTTATGAATGGCGTGAAACTGCATATCACGTTCTTAGTTATATAATGTTTATAGATTAAGATAGTTATAGATTAAGATATAATAGATAACAACAAACACTTCCTGGATGATTATTTGTGGTATCTGTGTTGTATTTAATATGGTAACATAAACACTGTATACATTACCTTATACACAATGGCAAATTATATTTACCAGTCAAGGTGTGCAGTTTAATATACTGTTTGAATTTGATATATTTGAACTCTCAAGATTGCTTGATATGTCAAAAACATTATAGAATAAACATTAGAGAAAACTCAAGTAGAAATCAAAAATGGACAATCCAGAGAAACTGGAAACATCGGGTACTCAAGATACAAGACGACGATAAACAAATTAAAAACACAACACAACATGCGTTGGACACCACTATGCGCAAGCAAAATGAAAAAACGTAAATGATGATTTCAAATAAAGGGAAACTTATTCTGAAGACATTTATCGCGTGCTCAGAGCAATCATACTGCTGTTTACCTCTGACTTCTAGATTTTGTAAACTGTATAGGTCATATAATTGTTAGTGTGATTGGCCCATGTGCAGTAGATCATTGGTTCGAGACCCGGTCGGGTAAAACAAAGACTATAGAATTGTCATTTGTTTCTTCTCCGATACGTACGCAACATTAAAGACAAAATCAAATGATGTGAAAATATGCAATATTTCGTCTTGTGCAGGAAAAGTATTCGATTTTCAAGCCAAGTCAATTTTGTCGAATATTGAGGAATATTTTATGCTCTACAAGCCACCTATTGAAATACTCATATTGATAAAATCAATCAAT
>MJUT01048229.1:478421-499776 GCA_002080005.1 Gigantidas platifrons | reverse complement strand
CGGTCTTGAAGATAGAAACAGGTATTGGAACACTTATTTCATATCACCATTACTTAGAAATTGTTGGGAATAATAAGTTATGACCAGATATGCTAAAAGAAAGTTGAAATATTCCCGGAACGAAATTTTTAATTTGCTCCCATACGTTGAATGAGATCGATTCGTAACCCTAAATGGAGCACAAGCGGAATGAGGGTTACGTTGCCGTATCTATGTCAAGGGGAGAATAAGTTATGCCTGTCGATGAGTTAAAGAATATGTCCGCTCCGCTTTGTACTAGACCAACATGATCAGTTGCATTTCTATAGTGTTGGCTCATTGAAGCACCAGTCTATGAGAAGACACGTCCCACAACTCTAACAAGTTATTCTGATTCCGAGCCAACAAGTCTTTGTTCTAAACTAATGTCATGTGCTTTCCGAAAAAAGCAACAAAAAGGGTTGGACATTTTTGCCTTACAAGAGGCGATAGCAAACGAGCTCATAATGTGCTACTGCAAGTTGTATGTTACATGCTAAGGGTGACATTCGGTTGTAGAATTTTCAATAAAAAAATACGTGACAACAAAAAATGATATGAATTATCAAAAATTGAAATTTCCTTTTTTTTTCTTTTTCTTTTTTTTCCAGACAATTTAAAACAGTCTAGTCTCGTATTTAATTAAGATAATTTTTCATCGTCAGATTATCAATGTAGTATAGATATACTGTGTTCTGGCAAGATGAAATATTACATTTTAATTTCAGAGTAAACATGTCTATAGATTTATATTTTATTAATAAAACATGGCCGCCAGACATTAAGTCGGGGGTCTACAGCCGCCGATGTTAGGAATCTACAGCACGTGATGTTAGAAATCCACAGCCACCGATGTTAGAAACAGTTTCAATATATCCTTATTGTGTCATTTTAATTAAAAAGTTTGATTAAACCTATAGATTTTGTCAAACAGAAGGTCACTGTAAAAATACACACTTAAATTAATTTGTAAAAAATGTAAATCTTTGATATACGTAACGTGATAATGTCAAACCTTTAAAGATAGATTGTAACGATAGAAAGATAATACAGCCATTAAAGTCCGTACGTGAAACTCAAATTGGTTGACCTGTGACATTGAAAATGACAATCTGACATCAGATACTGAGATGTACTTTCCAATTCAATTGAATTTTGGCGAGTGGCTAGATGTCGTCTGCTAATGAAATGAAATACTAATTCACTTCTTGATTTTTATCAAAAATTGAAAGTAATGTCTCTACTTTTAAGCTTCTACACCATACACCCAGATCATATCTTAGTTTACAGATTACGTATCGATTACTCTGATTTCAATGGAAACATTACTCATATGTTAAAAATGAAACTGCTCGAGTTTTTATTGCGCAAAGTGGAATATTACGTTGCGCACTGTTGACGGATACTAGGGTTTAATCCACAGAGCTGTAGAAAACTGCTGTTGATTCTAACATCACGTGCTGTAGAAAACTGCTGTTGATTCTAACATCACGTGCTGTAGATTTCTAACATCGGCGGCTGTGGATTTCTAACATCACGTGCTGTAGATTTCTAACATCGGTGGCTGTGGATTTCTAACATCACGTGCTGTAGATTTCTAACATCGGCGGCTGTGGATTTCTAACATCACGTGCTGTAGGTTTCTAACATCGGTGGCTGTGGATTTCTAACATCACGTGCTGTAGATTCCTAACATCGGCGGCTGTGGATTTCTAACATCACGTGCTGTTGACTTTAGCATCACGTGCTGTTGATTCTAACATCGCCTGCTGTCGATTTCTCCACGCTGCTATGGTTACCGTTTCAAACAACAACACTGATCATACAAACATATATAAAATTTGAATTTAAAAAAATGATATGATTTAAAACAGATTTGAAATTTCCCTTTGAAATGAAAGACAATGAAAATTTTAAAACAAAAGAAGTTTGGATTACGTTCAGTGTCGACAGTTTAAATGTGCTACTGAAATATAAGTAAAAGTTCTATTGATAAATATTTTATCTCTGTGACTTATTTAAGCATAGAAAGTCAGACACAATCAAGAATGGTCTCAAAACTGCGATCATATTTTACTTGGAGCCACCCTGGGGTGTCAGCTTACATTTCCTTGGCTTTTGAATTAAAATATAATGCTATACTGTTTTACTATCGTTCTTTGGCAAATATCAGGGATTACTAATATATTGTTTATATCCATCAAACACAAATATGATTTTTTTTATGTAAGAGAATTTTTAGGGATACACAAATGTATCGCCATTTAAAAAAACATGACCTAACAGACGCAAAAATATACATATATAATCTGACCCTGCAGTCTTCATCGAGAAATTTTGATAACATTTGGAAAAAAAATACCGATTTTTCATTTCTAGAAAAGTAATAATAAAAAAAAACATGGTCGTTTATATAACATGGAAGTACACAAGCAGTAGAATGAAATAACGGAGTTATCATAGCCATGAACGTATGGTATGTGAACAGGGGCGGATCGAGGATTTCAAGTTAGGGGGCGCACTTAAAATAATCGCGCCGAGCGGAGGGAGGCGCGAAAAGTTTTGGGGTATTTCGTGTGAAAAATCACGATTTTACGCCAAAAATCATATTTTTTCCAATTGGGGGGGGGGGCGCCGGATGCGCCCCTGGTGAATGTATATCTTATAACCTCTAAACTTGTTAATTTGACTCCCGCTCGTGACGGTCACGTGTCAAGGTGAACTCGATACAACACTACGTGATAATGTTTTTCAGTGATGTCGGTGGTTTTCTCTGGATACTCCGGTTTCCTCCACCAATAACACTGACCACATCGATATGACTGAAATATTGTTAAAAGTTAGATTGTGCACATAATAACCTTAAATGATAAATCATTCTATCATTGTATATAAGTAATAGATCGACTAATACTTTTTTATATAAAATTCCTGTTTCTGATCTTCGAAAAACTCTATAGCATAGGGACATCCGAAGAACGAACAGAATATTAATGAATTAGAAATTTGAAAGAGGTGTGCATCTTATTATATAAAGGTGGGTTAAGTGCATCACACCATATTAATTAATGCTTTTAAAAGTTCCTCGATTTCTTTATAATACATGAAATATCTGAAAAGTGATTTCAACATAATATTATTAATCTGGTCGTGCATAAAATATGAATCGCATTCAGCAATATATTTTTTCTCTCTCTCAAATTATTCAAATATGTTTGCGATGTCTGAAATAGTTTTTTAATTGAATACTGAACTACAAAACATGCTACAAAAGGTGTAGTCATCCCGTACAGATAGATAACTAAGATAAGGGATCTTTCCTAAATAGACAATTTCTTTTCTTACATTTCTTCACAATTTTAAATGGTTTTTCACACATTGAAGGCCGCGGTAACTCGATGAAGTAAAGATAAAACGTTGTGATGACAATGTTTATATTTACTTGACAAAGGGGAGGCTTTACTGAGACTGTCTTGTGATACAACCCCTGGTATGTTAACGAGGACTAAAGTTAGAACCAATTGTGTCATAATTATGCCCTAATTAGAAAAAATTAACATAATTTTGATTGTAGATTGAGTAAGATTTGGTGAGAAATTCTCAAAATATGTTGATCATTGTTTACAGTTAGTTAAATCCAGCGTGAAATCGAAAATAAAAACATTTGTGAAATAAATAAGACTTATTGTATTGTGGGTGAAAATTATTGTTGTGTGATTATACACAGATCAATATTGATAATCATTGAACAATTATTTTGACATGAATTTTTGGGGGTCTGCACAGGGGTTTAATTTCAAGTATGAAAATAAAAATAAAATTGTTAACCTTGTTCATTTAAATACACAATATCTGTATTAATGTTTTAGATTCGATTTTATTAATTTGAAATTAAAAAAAATAATTCAAATATACGTCTTAGAGACAGAAACAACTTAAAGAAACTGGACCCCTTACTGGGTACTAGAAAAGTACGCAATTTATTTTAATTTTAGACCGCAAAATAAAAATTGTTGAAATGATTCACTATTCAGTGTAAATAGCGGCGAGTGTATGTCATATATTCTGACCTTTTCCTATAAAGACGATTATGGATCAAACAGCTCTTAGATAATACTGTTCCATACATATTTTACATCATTTTCCTACATCGGTCACTGATTTCAGGCCAAATATTTATTATATTTTCTGAAGGGGCCATCGTGGTCGTGATCGTATGGTAGTTGGATTTCCAACTACCTGTGCAATCAGTGCCTATCACTACTAATGTTGTGAGCTCGAACTCCGCTCGCCATGAGCTCGAACTCCGCTCATGGCGAGGTGTACTCGATACAACATTATGTGATAAAGTTTGTCAGTGACTTGCGACAGGTTGGTAGTTTTCTCCGGGCACTCCGGTTTCCTCCATCAATAGAACTGACCGCCATGATAGAACTGAAATATTGTTGAAAGTGGCGTTAAGCACCATTAACCAACTATATTTTCTGAACGTCATCGGTGGTGTAATAGTTATGCATAGATAGAGGGATTTTCTCGATTTCGGCACCTCACAGGTTCGATGCCCTCTCGTGAAACAAAACACTATAAAACTAGTATTTATCGTTTATTCTTCCCTAAATAGGTGGGGCCCAGGTGGCTCAATCAGTAATAAAGGTCGCTGGATCTAACAACTCATACAAGCCTATCACCAATACGGCGTGGGTTCGCGCCCGGCTTTGTAAATTACAAAAAAAAAGGTGCACTCGACTCGCAACCGCATGTGATAAAGTTTACCAGTTGCTTGCCTATGGTCGGTGGTTCTCTACGGGCACTCTGGCTTCATCCACCACTAAAACTGGTCGCCATGATATATAACTGAAATATTGTTGAAAGTGGCGTTAAACACCAAAAATCAAAATCAAATCCATGAATAGGTACCATTAAATCGTAAGAATAGAGGCAGGTTAAAAGGTTAGCTCAGAGTCAGTATAATGTGTCCGAGTGGAGCGACATGTCTAACTACGGACTGTTAAGGTACACTGCGTGTAAGATTCTAAAATGATAACCGAACGTATTTATGTGTTAATAGCAACCCTACATAATTATCTATCGACAAGTACAAATACATGTAGATGGACTCATGTCTTATTTACGTTATTTGTGTTAGTTGACGCATAGTAGTGTTCAACACATACTGTGTTGTGTTTTTTGTACCCTATTTTGCCAGTTTCTCTGGATTGTCCATTTTTTATTGCCCTTTGGGGCTTCTCTAATGTTTATGTACACGCTGAAGACATACATAAGACAATACTAAGTATCTCATTCGATACACAAACTATCAATTGTTTCATAACCAAGTAATCTCAATAAAGCTACGTGAGCAAAGTCCAAAAATCGGACACTGTCACAATTCTCAAAATACAACAAAAACATCTAATTATAATTAGTAGTAGTTTTATTATTATAATTAGTAGTAGTTTTATTATTATAATTAGTAGTAGTTTTATTATTTTTACCGTTACCGTGTATTCTTTATCGTTTAAAAGATTTTTTCCCGTGTACCGTCATGAGTATTTATGAGGTGTTCGTTAGGTGTTCGTTAGGTGATATCATTTTTCATGCGAGAGTCTAGCAATGAATTATGATGGGTGGAGCAGTTATTTTTTACAAAGTAAAATTAAAAACGAAACCAAGGCTCTTTATATTCACGGAACACAATTAACAATAAACAAATAAACATAGGATGTATTATTTATATAAAGCAGTAATAATCTTACACGTAATTGTGTATTGTTTGGTAAATAACTTACATATTGTGGCTGTATACAGTTAACTCAGTGTTAAAACATGTGCGTGATGATATCGATATTAATCGTTATTGGACCTCGGAAATGATATCAAACGTGTCACAAAGTACATGCTGATATTAAATAACTATATACAATCAAGGGTTCATCAAGTAGATGATTAGTAAAATATTTTTGACTGTAGTTTGTATAAAATGTACTTTATAACTGGATCCTAATCTACATGTGTAAAGTGCAACGCTGTGTATTTATATTATAATTATAGGTACTTCTTCAGTTTGTTTGTTTGATGGTGTTTAACGCCACTTTCTACAATATTTCAGCTATATCGTGGCGGTCAGTTTTATTGGTGGAGGAAACCAGATTACCCGTAGAAAACCACCAACCTGCCACAAGTCACTGACAAACTTTATCACATAATGTTTTACACCTCGCCCTGATCCAGATTCGAACATCGCAGCACCAGTGGTGATAGGGCCAGTATGCACCGATTGCATGGGTAGTTATAAATCCAATAACCATACGATCACGGCCACCAAAGTGTGTGTCTGTAGGGTAAACTGGTTTTATGTACGAAAACCTCATTTTATTGGAAGTTCCAATACATTAAATATAGGTTTAATTTTATCGACCATCATGTTTATTCCTGTAAGTGGTTGTGTAGGTAGGGGGTCCAAATGTGTAATAAAATGAAAAAAATACCACACTGTCAGAACAGTTCAAAAATCAAACAAAAATACCACACTGTCAGAACAGTTCAAAAATCAAAAACAAAAAATGCCACACTGTCAGAACAGTTCAAAAATCAAACAAAAAATGCCACACTGTCAGAACAGTTCAAAAATCAAACAAAAAATGCCACACTGTCAGAACAGGTCAAAAATCAAACAAAAAATGTCACACTGTCAGAACAGTTCAAAAATCAAACAAAAAATACCACACTGTCAGAACAGTTCAAAAATCAAACAAAAAATGCCACACTGTCAGAACAGTTCAAAAATCAAACAAAAAATACCACACTGTCAGAACAGTTCAAAAATCAAACAAAAAATGCCACACTGTCAGAACAGTTCAAAAATCAAACAAAAAATACCACACTGTCAGAACAGTTCAAAAATCAAACAGAAAAATCGTAAAGTGAGGCAAAATCAATACCCCTAACACACGACTATCATGGCATGGACGGTACATGTACTTCAATTAAAAAACTGTGTGTGTGTGTGCGAGGGTGAGGGAGAGGGGGGGGGGGTAAGTTAGTTTCATGGTACAAAGTCTCATATCTTAGTGAATTTATGTGATGACGACCTGATGAAACATTTTTTACGCAACGGGTATGGTATAGGATTAGGGTAACTGGTATTTAGCACCACTTTCAACAATATTTCAGCTATGCAATGGCGGTCAGTTTTATTTGTGGAGAGGGTATCCGATATATTTGTACCTGAATCAGAAATTTTGTTGAAAGTGGCATTAAATAAACACCATCAAATCCAACCCCACCTTTCTCCTTATATATACATAAAATTAAACTACATGGGCTCGTTAGCTTCATCTTATGAAAAAATAGACATTTAATTCGTTTTCATCTTTATGTGACTCAACAAATATTAATTATAACTTCCTATCTTCAATATGATATTTGGAACCACATCTGTGATGTAATGGGTTAACGTGCTCGCCTCGGATGTGGTAGATCGTGGGTTCATCGGTGGTGTAATGGGTTAACGTGCTCGCCTCGGATGTGGTAGATCGTGGGTTCGAGCCCTGGTCGGGTCAAACCAAAGACTATAGAATTGGTATTTGTTGCTTCTCCACTAAGCACGCAACATGAAGGAGTAAGAGCAAAGACTGGTTGGCTCGGAATCAGAATAATGTATCCGAGTGGAGAGACATGTCTACACACGGGTCGTTTGTTTCAGTGACCTAACACTATAACAATCTAACTAAGCTTGTTGATTTATAGTATAAGAGGGCGTCATTATTATATCATCGAAATTAGCTTGTTCTTGCCATGATATGGCTGAAATTTGATCATTTGGCGTTAAACAACAATCATTCACTCATATGATATTTTGGGATCTTATTTTAGAATTTACATTAACAAGGTATACGTGTAATCTTGTCGACATTGAAAAATCCTAAAACGTTATCACAGATAACAACCAAAAATCTAAATACTAGGGCCCCGGGTGGCTCAATGGGTTAGGTAGTTGGATTATTTACTTACAATTCATATAAGCCTATCACCAATACGGTGTGAGTTCGCACTCGGCTTTGTAAATTACAAAAAGGGTGCACTCGACTCGCAGCCACAAGTGATAAAGTTTACCAGTTGCTTGCCCATGGTTGGTGGTTCTCTCCGGGTACTCCGGCTTCTTCCGCCACTAAAACTGGTTGCCATGATATAGCTGAAATATTGCTGAAAGTGGCGTTAAAACACCAAAAATATATCAATCTAAATACTAAAAATTATTTAAAACCGAGGATGTGGAGAGGGGAGGTATTGGTCGTTTATGTTTTAACGTAGGTTGGATTAAAGTGTTTAACGCCACTTTCAACAATATTTCAGTTATATCGTGGAGGTCAGTTATATCGTGGCGGTCAGTTATATCGTGGAGGTCAGTTATATCGNGTACTCCGGCTTCTTCCGCCACTAAAACTGGTTGCCATGATATAGCTGAAATATTGCTGAAAGTGGCGTTAAAACACCAAAAATATATCAATCTAAATACTAAAAATTATTTAAAACCGAGGATGTGGAGAGGGAGGTATTGGTCGTTAATATTTTAACGTAGGATGTGGAGAGGGGAGGTATTGGTCGTTAATGTTTTAACGTAGGTTGGATTAAAGTGTTTAACGCCACTTTCAACAATATTTCAGTTATATCATGGAGGTCAGTTATATCGTGGAGGTCAGTTATATCGTGGAGGTCAGTTATATCGTGGTGGTCAGTTATATCGTGGCGGTCAGTTATATCGTGGCGGTCAGTTTTATTGATGGAGAAAACCGGAGAACCCGGAGAAAACCACAGACCTGTCGCAAGTCACACAATGTTGTATCGACTACACCTCCCCTGAGCGGGATTCGAACTCACAACATTAGTGGTGATAGGTGCCGATTGCATGGGTAGTTGTAAATCCAACTACCATACGATAACGACCACTACGGCCTAAGTGACTACTTTGTCATGTACATATTTATAGCAAACTTACCAAAAATGTATATGTCAAAAAAAGTTTGAAGATATCAACGGGCAATCAGAAGCCGTAAATCATAGAACAGACAAACAATGGTCTACAAAACACTACACACAAAACTAAAGATTGAGCAACACGAACTCCATTGAAAAACGGGAATGAACTCGTGTGTTCGGAAAGTGTAAATTGTATATTTTTAAAATGATCAAAATTAATTTAAAAAATAAATAAATAAATAAATAAATAAAATAAAAAAAAATATCTTATGCTAAAAAGATTTTTTTTTTAAATGTATTGACCTAAATTCTTTATACATCTCTACCACAAAGTACTGTTTAATGGTGCGGTATCAGCATCGATATCCATGCCTACTTAATATTAATGTTTAACCAATATTCGAAATGTTGCTTAACCATTATACGGGGGCCGTCGTGGTCGTGATCGTATGGTAGTTGGATTTACAACTACATATGCAATTAGCGTCTATCACCACTAACGTTGAGAGTTCGAACCCCGCCCAGGCGAGGTGTACTAGATACAACATTATGGAATCAAATTTGCTAGTGACTTGCGACAGGTCGGTGGTTTTCTCCGAGTCATCCGGTTTCCTCCACCAATAAAACTCCCCGCCTCGATATAACTCCCCGCCTCGATATAACTGAAATATTGTTGCAAGTGGCGTTAAATACCATAAACCCAAATAAAAACATGTTAAGATTTGTGTCTTATATCGTCTTGTTTTAAAAAGTCAATCATGCATGTATAGAATTCTGCATAATAAAAATATGTACAACATGTAGCCATTCATTTTCTTTCGGGAAAGCGTCAACAAATTACTTCAGAGATTGCTTAATTTTAAGCTACAGACTGCTCGTGCCAATTCCAATCAAACCATAAACCTAAGTCTTAACCATTATTATTTTTAAAAAGTCCACAACACGTGGTGGACCTATTGTATTTTAGTTGTATGTAGACTGTTTAATATTTGTAATCGAGATCAGCTTCTATTACATGATTATTCAACGAGCAAAGAAAGATAACTCTTACAGGCAATATCGCATTAAAAATATGAAGCGAAAAAAATATTTAGAGCGTCATTAAGTGAGTGTTTGTTTGTTTAACAACAAATGAACAATTTCAGCCATATCATGGCGAGAAAAAGTTAGTTTGATGAGGTGATGGTGATGTCAGATTTGTACTAGACCAACAAGCTGAATTTGATCTCTCTAGAGCTAGTTGACTGAAACGACAGACCGTGCATTGACATGTCGCTCTATTCGGACACATTATTTCGATTACGAGCCAATCAGTCTTTGCCAATAACCATTTAGAATTCGAGTAATACTTAATGCTTGTTTAGGGGAGAAGCATCAAATATCAATTTTATAGTAATTGGTTTGATCCGACCAGGGCTCGAACCCACGATCTACCGCACTGAGGCGAGCACGCTAACCATTACACCACCGATGCGGTTCTAGACAAAAGGGAGACTAGTGGATTGGAGAGAACTGGGAACTACAGAGCAGTATTGTTATAACAATAAAATTTATGGCATTGGTAATCTATCCAGTCTTCGCCACGATCGGGTCAAACCACAGACTACAAATTGGTATTTGTTGCTTCTCCGCTACGCATTCATGATTAATGAGAAAGAGTTAAGACTGGTGCTGAATAAAACAATTCGCAAGAATAAACCAAAAATATAGAGTATGGAATGAAGAAATAGCTAATAAACTAAAAGAATCAAAACATGCTTATTGGAAATGGAAAGATGCCGACAGAAGGAGAATTATTTTCCCCCCAAAAAAAAACAAAGCCAAAAAACTTCTGAGAAAATTGTACAGAATTGAGCAGGCTACTAGGCAAGCTAAATTGAAAGACCAAATTATGACAGCTAGGGCAACATATACTAAACTTTTCCATAAATTGGTAAACGCCGAAAGAAAAAACTACAAGGACATTGATGATACAACTATATGTGGATGATAACCTTTTTAATGGCCATGAGGAAATCCTTACCGTGTTTAAAGGTCACTTCCAGAAACTTGCCACACAATCGTTGAATGCGGACTATGACTATGAGTATCATGAACTTTGCAGAAAAGAAAAACAGTACATTCAACAAATAGTCAATAAGAAAAATACAACCATTGCAACCCATAAAGAACTTGTAGATGTAATCTCTGAAATAAATAAAGGAAAAGCTCCAGACATCTTTGGCATAACCATCGAACATATAATCCATGCTGACAAAATCATAACGGAGTACTTAATTCACATATATAACTCCATATTCCAAATGGGAGTAGTTCCTGACTTAATTAAAACTGGGCTGCTAACTCCGGTATACAAAAACAAAGGCAGTAGAAACAAATCAACGTCATACAGAAGCAGTAGAAACAAATCAACGTCATACAGAAGCAGTAGAAACAAATCAACGTCATACAGAGGCATTACTGTCCTACCGGCGCTTAACAAGATCATAGAAGCGATAATAAAGTTCAGGAAACAAGCAAATATCCTACAAAGCCAGAATCCATCACAAAGAGGATTTACTGCTAAGACTTCCCCACTGAATGCAGCGTTTATTATAGAGGAACTGAAAATGAATTCAAAAGATGATAAAGAACTTCTATCTGTCATTTTACTAGTACTTGATACAAAGTCTGCATTTGATGTCGTCAACACTGGTCATCTCTTAAGACGTCTCTACGAAATTGAAATTGATGATAAAATCTGGAATCTGGTCTATAGCTTACACGAAAACGAAACTAGTGCATTAAAATGGAAAAGTCAAACTTCAACATTTTTCAAAGTTAGTCAAGGAGTGAGACAATGTAGAATACTCAGCGCCGACCTGTACAAAATATATGTCACTCCACTTTTGGATAGATTAAACAAGACAGGATTAGGAGCCAAAGTAGAAGATATTATATGCAATACTAGCGCCGGTGCTGACGACGTCACTAATAATACCTACCCAGACCAAGATACTCAAATACTACTTGATATTGCCGCTGACTTGGCTAATCAAGAGCGATATGAATTTCAACCATCTAAAACAAATATTGTTAGAATTAAACCTAGCCATCGTCTGTCAATATCTTGAGAGATGCAAACCTTACAACTAAATGACAGTAAGATACTTGAAGTGGAGCAGGCTACCCATATTGGTCTGAAGATAGCAAATACAATTTCAAATGCGGAAGAAGCAAACGTCGAAAATAACATAAAAAAGCCAGGAGAACAACTTACAGCCTGATGTCAACTGGACACCATGGTAACAACGGGTTAGATCCAGAAACGTCACTGCAACTGATCAAGACCTACATTACTCCTGTACTACTATACAGTTTAGAACTGATACTTACAAATAAGACTCTAACTACCAAATTGGAGCGTTTGCAGAAGAAACTACTGAAACAAGTTCTATCTTTGCCACAGAATACACCAGACTGTGCTGTTTATCTATTGACAGGATTCTTACCAATCGAGCCCCAACTGCACAAAAAAAGCTTTAGTATTCTTTAACATCTGTAGTCAGAACGAGGAATCCATAGAAAAACAACTAGCAAGGAGACAGCTTGCCGTTAAATCAAATAATAGCAACAGTTGGTTCGTTGTCATCAAAACACTCCTCTTAAAGTACAACCTGAATGACCTGACATATCTACTTGACCATCCTGTTGAACAACAAGAATGGAAAAGTCTTAAAGTACAACCTGAATGACCCGACAGATCTACTTGACCATCCTGTTGAACAACAAGAATGGAAAAGAGAAATAAATAAGCAGCTGAATACTGTATGGAAAGAACAAATTATCCATTCATTGAATTTATGCAAAAATTTACAATATCTGTCATAGTTTTAAGATGCTTTTGCCTGGTGATGGGAAGTTATTCTTTTTATATTAATGGAGATGCCATTCTGCTAGAGCGTATTTGTAAATTGGTGGTGGGTTCGCCGAGCAGCTTGGACAGCCGTTATACCAGTATCTGGAACATTTGATTTATAGACTTTAACATACTGGTTCCTGCACTAAATTTTAATGTAATTTTATCCTGCACATGCACTCCGTTGCTTACAGTACAGTTGCTCAGTGTTACACTACTCTACATAAGTAGTGGTACTCCAGACAGTGGAGGAAAGCTACTCTACATAAGTAGTGGTGCTCCAGACAGTGGAGGAAAGCTACTCTACATAAGTAGTGGTGCTACTCTACATAAGTAGTGGTGCTCCAGACAGTGGAGGAAAGCTACTCTACATAAGTAGTGGTACTCCAGACAATGGAGGAAAGAATATAAAGAAGAAGTATGATAAATATATACCCGGTAAAATCCATCCAATTCTGAAAGTCAACTGTAATTCCAGTAGACGTAAATAGAATTCCGACCAAACTAAAGCTGATAACCGGGACCTACATCTTACAATCCAACAGAGCTAAATTTAGAAGAGGGGAGATAAACAAGATCTGTTTATTATGTGGTGATGAGGAAGAAACATGGACACACTTTATACTTTACTGTCCTATGATTGCCTCGATTAGAAATCATTAATGATGATATAGTGGAGGCTCTTCATACTCAATTTAAGATAACATTTGGCACCCTTAGTGTGATTGAACAACCGAGATTGATACTTGACTGTTCATATCTAGTCAAATGCCATAGAAACATGGTAACATTGAATTCCATACAAGACGTCTGCTCCATAATCTGCATTCTGTCAGGTATAGCATGATTCTGAACATCAAATGAACTGGAATTGCAATAGTGGAGTCGCAACATTGAACAGTGATTTTTTTTGATTTTTTTTTAAATTACTGTGCGGTATCATAATGTAGGCTAGTTTTCCAGTTGTCATGGTGATGAATACTACTATACTGACAATGTATTATATCAAATGCATGCGGTGACAGTTTACTTTGTGTATATAATTATTGGTGATGGTATCAACTTAAATGGTATGAATTGGTGATGGTATGGTCGTTGATATGTGGTAACAAGATTATGGTGGCGGTGATTTAGCAGACATGGCTTACATGATTATCCTATGAAAGATGGACAGATGAAGAAAAGTTAAAGGAGAAGTGTTTTACTTTTTGTCTTTCTACAGATAACAATGATGAAGAATTCAATATGTTTTTAGCTCAAGTGCATTTTCTTGAAAGCTTAGATATTTTGTCTTGCGACAATTTTAAAGGTGTCAAAGGTAGACTAGCCAGACATATCGATTTTTTGGTTAACTGGTGAAGAGAAACCCGAGTAGGGGCCTGTACCAGAAAACATCATTATGTATGTATGTATATTTTCATAGCGGATGTGACCGAGTGGTCTAGGGCGCTGGACATAAGGCTAAGCCATTGGTACTGCAGTGTATCAATGGTGGGAGTTCAAATCCCATCGCGGGAAGAAAAAAAATGTGTCTGCTCAAAGATCTAATTCTAACACTGTTTGGTTTAATTTTCAGACATACATTTTTTGTATATATATGTATGTATAGTATGGTGTAAGTTTATGGTGTTTAACACCACTTTCAATAATATTTCAGTTATATCCTGGCGGTCAGTTTTATTGGTGGAGCAAACAGGAGTACCCAGAGAAAATTTAAATTTCTTTTAGATTTTGTCTATGATTATGTCAGGCAATGGGAAAACCGTGAAAGAGAAGACAGACACTAATTTGGAATGACTGTCAGGTTGTAGATATAAATTATAGTCAAACTTGCATTAAGAGATCACCTTTGGGACAAAGAACAAGTGTTCTCTGAAGACAGGTGACCTCTTAAAAAAGGTTTTAATTCATATGAAATTCTCTATGACAGGACAAGTAAACGGTGACCTTTTACTAGAGGTGATCACATCGGCAGGTTTGACTGTAAAAGTAAAAACATAGCATCTAGGATCCTCTAATTTCCTTTGATAAACCATACATTAATAATGCCCGCCATCTACCAATTGCTGACTGATTGTTTGCTTACAATGTGACCTTTGACCTGAACTGATATGAGATGTTAAATCAGATATTTAAAATATAACATTTGGATAAAAATATTTATGAAAATTATGTTAAAATTACATTTGTACATACAAACTATGTCTTCTGTGTAATTAAAGGAAGTCATCCTTTCTTGAACTTATTAATAAATACTTATATAATTAGATAAGCCACATGGAGGTGCTGCTCTCTCACGTCTTCTGTGTAATTAAAGGAAGTCATCCTTTCTTGAACTTATTAATAAATACTTATATAATTAGATAAGCCACATGGAGGTGCTGCTCTCTCACGTCTTCTGTGTAATTAAAGGAAGTCATCCTTTCTTGAACTTATTAATAAATACTTATATAATTAGATAAGCCACATGGAGGTGCTGCTCTCACACCACAATATAGCTCAAAAAGTTCAGTTGTCATAAGTGTAATTGTTGGAAAAGGAGAAGGTCATTTCACATTTGTTACATGTAAAGGTGATGGTTAGTTGGTTTTATGGTGTTTAATGCCACTTTCAACAATATTTCAGCTATATCGTGGCTGTCATTTTTATTGGTGGAGGAAACTGGAGTACCCCGAGAAAATCTCTGACCGGCTGCAAGTCACTGTCAAACTTTATCACATAATGCTGCACACCTCGCCTTGAGTGGGATTAGAACTCACAACATCAGTGGTGATGGGCACTGATTGCATAGGTAGTTGTTAATCCAACTACAATACGATCACAGCCAACACGACCCCTGTAAAGGTGAAAGTCAACTAATTCACATTTGTTACATGTAACAGTCTCACAACTGAAATCATTTTATCATGTTTATATTTCGGTAGTTTTTATGACAAGTTTTCCTGTATAAATAAATCCTTGTTTCTTACCTTCCATAAATGAAGAATCTTATATCACATGTGCACACGAGGCTAGAGAAAAGAATCCATTTGTGGAGTGCTCCGAATAAACGGAGGATTATACCAATACAGAACAGAAGAAGATATCACTAGCACAGGTACATTTATTTGCCTTAAAACTGTAAACAATGTACAAAGATAGCACAGGCATCGTAACTATGGTAACAATAAAGGGTCATCACAATATATGAAGGTCAACTCCATGGTAACATATAAATCAAACAACTATCTGTACTTTAAAGGACAAAAGATCTTTAAAAAAAACACATCTTTTTCTCAACAATATGGACATGATTTTGTGAATTTTGAAAGACGATTCACCATTATATAAAATAATACTTAAAAATTTACACAAGAATTGATAGAATAAATAGGTTTTTACTTGACATTGTTTTGCTTTAAAAATAACTATAATCTTCACCCTGCTATGGGTTTGTAATGACAAGGAGTTCTAAAACTACAGCTGTAAATGTTGTCATAATTTTTGTGCTTAATAAAAAATTGTTCATATGTTGAGAAATTATTAAGACTAGTAAATTACTTCAAAAATAAAAAATAAAAATCTTTACACCATCATTACACACAATACTGGGGGATCGTTCTAAACTTACAATATAGTAAAGTCTTAAATCTAGAACATAATTGTCCTGAGAAATCATACAGGATTCTGGTGATAAGGTATATACCAACATGACAGAAGGAGAAAAGTTACAAATGTCAGATTATGTACATGTATCTTTATACAGTAGAAACCTCATTATGTTGAAGTTAAAAAAAAAAGGAGGGGTGGGGGGGATCATTTCACTTGCCTCCAATTATAAGTAAATTTGTATGTTAAAGTTATCCAGGGTAAATTAAGCTTTACGTTACTAGTAAAGTCCCCCTTTTTTTAGTTTGTGATTTCAAAGAAACTGAGATAATCTCCACTGAAATGACTTTGACATTGTCAAAATTAATTTAATATTGGGTAAAAACGACCTTGACATTGAGTAATATGAGTTTGATACTGGAAAAAATATCTTTATTATCAGGAAATAGTAACTTAATATACGGGAAAATGATCTTGATATTAAGAAAATATAATCTTGATATTGGGAAAAATGACCTTGATATTAAGAAATATGACCTTGGTATTTGGAAAAATGACCTTGATATTGGGAAAAATTACCTTGATATAGGGCTAAAAAAAACTTTATATTGATTGCAATGACCTTAATATTTGTGACGAGTAAAGGAAGAGGTTGTTTCACATAAAGATATTGCATGACAGAATTTTGTGTTTTCCTGTATTTCTCCATTCATTTTGTTCCGTGAGAAAAAAATAAAATTCTCTCTCTTAACAATCATCATACCTTTGTATTCTAACCATCTTGTATGATTACAGTTTTATCATGTGTCAGTTTAATATTGATGAAAAATATGACTACACAACTGACACATGATTACATTTGTTTCTGATTTCTAATATTATAATAACGATTTTACAACATAGATTTTCTCCATCAACACTGAACCCCAACTGTATAGGGGTCATAGGTCATTTAAAGGTCAAAAGATTAGTTCATATTTCTGAATTTTCTGATTTTTTTCTTTTTGTGAAACATTCTGGTTTACTACAAAAACATGGACCAAAGGGGGATAAAAATTATGAAAACAAAATCCAGATAAATTAAAATTTTTGTAATGATAACATATTTATTTGTGACATTACTGATTACACGGGCAGTAGTTGTCATGGTAACAAGCTTGATCTGTGATATACGACACCATTTAAAGAAATCTGTTTTCAAAGAAAAATCTATATTTCCTGAATTTATGATAAATTTGATCAATTAATACTCGTACATAAAACCCATAGAAAGCAAATTTACAGCTTTATAAGCAAGGGAAGCAACTCTAACTATGTTTTCACCGGTAAGTTAGTATTATAAAACATCCATAGGCACTTTTCATCTTTGAGTTACCTCCCTTATAATATATATATTTTTTGGCAGTTGATATATATCAGGGGTCGGTTGTTGAACTTGTGATTAAACTAATCATATGATTAGCCCTAATTACATGATTAATTTCTAATCACATACTTAGCTAATTCAATGATTAAATTTTGTTGCTGAACTCTTCTCTACAATATAAGAGGCCGTCTTCAACTAACTGAAGATTCCGCTAATTATGTCGGGTACTGCGCTTCACGCTATAAAATTTACAATTTCACTTTAAAAAATGAAATTTAAGGAGTATTTTTTTTTACTTTAGATTTATAATCAATGTATTAACTAATCATTGTATTAGCTAATTATGTGATTGGGAATTAATCATGTAATTAATTAGGGCTAATTATAAGATTAGTTTCACCACAAGTTCAACAACTGACCCGTTCTGTGTATTAACATTATATATACAGCTGTTAAACACAAAACATGTCTGAAATTTACATCAAAATACATCCTCTGGTGAAAAAAGTAGTTCCAAACTAATATCAATGGGTATTAAGATAAATCTTTTTACATATTTCTACAAAGCCTCACTTTGACATGTGATGTATTTTTTCTTCTTCCAATAAATAGCAAAAATTTCTTCAATGCATGAGTCTTATTACAACAAACAAACCAATCAAAACAAAAACATTCTCTCAGTCAGATGTAACGACCATTTTGATTGGTTTATATTTTATGATTAGTAGTCATATTGTCAGTCAGTTATAACCACTATTTTGATTGGTTTAAATTGATATTTAGTAATTAATTTGATCTCTTTGTATATATTTGGTTATATATAGAAATTAGACCTCACACATGCACGGCATAGTGACATCAGTACCCGGCACGTTATCATCAGTATGTTGATGTAGTGGTGAACTACAAAGAAGAAATGTATAGTTAATTATTATAGTGATCAACTATTTTTGTCTCTGTAGATATTTGAGAAATGTTTTATCTACTTCAGTTTATCCCTTCAAACAAGACATCTATTAAATTATAATCAACTTTATAAATCTGTATCGATCTGAGCAGTGTTTATTAAGAGTTAAATGAAAACTGCGTAATTTTCGAAAATGATGAATGAATAATATCAAAATAGACCTAAAGTGTTCTAAAGAAATCGTCAAAACCCAACGGTCTAGTGGTAGCAGGAATCTCAATACAAATATCACCTACAAAGTTCATCTTTTCTTTAAAAGTCAATTATTCCAAGAAAAAAAATTTAAAATGGTACTCAAATGATTTTTTATGATTTTAAGGTAATATTTTCTAATATAAATTGAATTTCAAGTCGATGATTAATCTACAATAATGAAAATACAATTTTACAATATATGATAAAAATACAATGGGTAAAAATCAGAACACAAAAGCACATATCTACTCTAAAAAGGTACTGTATCTACCTCCCATTACAGGAGAGCTATAAACAATTTTTTTTCCTTCATTACAAAAGAGTTTCACAATCTGATCATGACTTCGTCAATAACAATTCAACATAACAATGCCACTTCTCAGTTCATTTCATGACTATTTTGACCTTTTAACCTTTGACTTATGACATGCTTGAACAAGGAAGTCCTGGTGAACCCATCTGACATAATACTCGATCCAGCCATTGAAGTGGTCCATTTAAATGAATTTCGATCCAACATGGTGTACTTGTCACTGTTTGTCGTCTGCAAAGATATTAATTATTGATTAACTTAAAGGGATATTAAAGCTCGTTTTATCATATATTTTTTCAACTCTTGACGAAGGTTATTTCTTTTCAATTTAATTGTAAAAACAATCCAAAAATACTTTGCATGCCCATATAATCCTTAATATCGTTAAAATATCACTTAAAACGGTCGAAATGAATTTTTGTCCAGGAAGCAAAAAATTCAATCAATGGAAAAACCCAGAGAAAACCGCATGACATGAAAGAATTATCAACGAATTATGTCACTTTTACAAAGATTCATTGATAAAAAAACCGGGATAATTTATCATAAATATCATTTATTGAACCAATTGCAAGTTTTCATGAGATAAAAAAAAAATACCAAAATGAGCTTTAGTATCCCTTTAAGGTCTACATAATATAAATGAAGTATTGTTGAAAGTGGCGTTAAAAACCATAAAACAATCACTACAACCACTTTTGGTTGTCAGGCCAGTGTTACTGATGGAGGAAATTGAAGTACTCTCAGAAAACCACATGATAAAGTGGCAGAAGGTTTCATCAAGTACTTGACGTCATTGGAACGAGTGAAGTGAGTGAGTGATTTTAATTTTTAAATGAAAATGAGGTCTGCTTTGTACTAGACCAACACGCTTAGTTGGATTTTTATAGCGCTAGTTCACTGAAACAACAGTCAGCGGATAGACATCATGTCACCACATTCGGTCACACTATCCTGATTCCGAGCCAGTCAGTCTAAGTTCTCCTTAATGCCACGTGGTTAGCGGAGAAGCAAGAAATACCAATTTCATAGTCTTTGGTTTGACCTGATCTGGGCTTGAACTCACGATCTACAGCACTTGAGGCGAGCACGCTAACCATTACACCACCGATGAACCCATGATCTACAGCACTCGAGGCGAGCACGCTAACCATTACACCACCGATGAACCCACGATTCACAGCACTCGAAACGAGCACGCTAACCATTACACCACCGATGAACCCACGATCTACAGCACTCGAGACGAGCACGCTAACCATTACACCACTGATGAACCCACGATCTACAGCACTCGAGGCGAGCACGCTAACCATTACACCACCGATGAACCACGATCCACAGCACTCGAGGCGAGCACGCTAACCATTACACCACCGATGAACCCACGATATACAGCACTCGAGGCGAGCATACTAACCATTACACCACCGATGAACCCACGATCTACAGCACTCGAGGCGAGCATACTAACCATTACACCACCGATGAACCCACGATCTACAGCACTCGAGGCGAGCACGCTAACCATTACACCACTGATGAACCCACAATCTACAGCACTCGAGGCGAGCACGCTAACCATTACACCACCGATGAACCCACGATCTACAGCACTCGAGGTGAGCATGCTAACCATTACACCACCGATGAACCCATGATCTACAGCACTCGAGGCGAGCACGTTAACCATTACACCACTGATGAACCCACGATCTACAGCACTCGAGACGAGCACACTAACCATTACACCACCGATGAACCCACGATCTACAGCACTCGAGGCGAGCACGCTAACCATTACACCACCGATGAACCCACGATCTACAGCACTCGAGACGAGCATGCTAACCATTACACCACCGATGAACCCACGATCTACAGCACTCGAGACGAGCACGCTAACCATTACACCACCGATGAACCCATGATCTACAGCACTCGAGGCGAACACGCTAACCATTACACCACCTATGAACCCACGATCTACAGCACTCGAGGCGAGCACGCTAACCATTACACCACCGATGA
>MJUT01048229.1:463221-478175 GCA_002080005.1 Gigantidas platifrons | reverse complement strand
GAGACGAGCACGCTAACCATTACACCACCGATGAACCCACGATCTACAGCACTCAAGGCGAGCACGCTAACCATTACACCACCGATGAACCCACGATCTACAGCACTCGAGGCGAGCACTCTAAACATTACACCACCGATGAACCCACGATCAACAGCACTCGAGGCGAGCACTCTAAACATTACACCACCGATGAACCCACGATCTACAGCACTCAATGCGAGCACTCTAAACATTACACCACCGATGAACCCAACGATCTACAGCACTCGAGACGAGCACTCTAAACATTACACCACCAATGAACCCACTATCTACAGCACTCGAGACGAGCACTCTAAACATTACACCACTGATGCGGTTGGAACGAGTGGAAGCCATATCTTTAATGTGACAGGTATCAGTTGCATGGTAGAAAGATCATGGCCACAGCAACCCCTTCTGTGTACCTCAGTTTATTTGGTTGTTAAACTGTACTGAACTAGTATGTACAAGTTATTAATGTTTCAAGGAGTGCTTGTTATTTAACATCAAGTGAACAATATTTCTGGTGTGAACAAGTTGCTTTTTGATGAGATGATAACAATATCTGTTTTATGCTAGACCAACACGCTTAGTTAGATGTTTACTGTGGCTTGACCCGATCACGGCTTGAACCCACGATCTACCACACTCGAGGCGAGCATGCTTACCATTACATCACTGAGCCACATTAGACAGGTGGTCGCTAACTACAGGTTTAATTAATATGAAATGTACTATGAAAGGAAATAAAGTCACATAATATATTAAAATCACATGATTCAAGTCACTATTTTAAAGAGGTGGTCACTAAAGCAGGTGTGACTATTTTAAAGAGGTGGTCACTAAAGCAGGTGTGACTGTACTTGATACATTTCTATGGTCCTGTATTTTCGACTGTACTGTCCTGTATGTTTGACTGTACTGTCCTGTATTTTCGACTGTACTGTCCTGTATGTTTGACTGTACTGTCCTGTATTTCTGACTGTACTGTCCTGTATTTTCGACTGTACTGTCCTGTATTTTCGACTGTACTGTCCTGTATTTTTGACTGTACTGTCCTGTATTTCTGACTGTACTGTCCTGTATTTTTGACTACTGTCCTGTATTTTTGACTGTACTGTCCTGTATTTTTGACTACTGTCCTGTATTTTTGACTACGTCCTGTATTTTTGACTGTACTGTCCTGTAATTTTGACTACTGTCCTGTATTTTCGACTGTACTGTCCTGTATTTTTGACTGTACTGTCCTGTATGTTTGACTGTACTGTCCTGTATTTCTGACTGTACTGTCCTGTATTTTTGACTACTGTCCTGTATTTTTGACTGCTGTCCTGTATTTTTGACTACTGTCCTGTATTTTTGATTGTACTGTCCTGTATTTTTGACTGTACTGTCCTGTATTTTTGACTACTGTCCTGTATTTTTGACTGTACTGTCCTGTATGTTTTACTGTACTGTCCTGTATTTTTGACTGTACTGTCCTGTATTTTTGACTACTGTCCTGTATTTTTGACTGTATTGTCCTGTATTTTTGACTGTACTGTCCTGTATTTTTGACTACGTCCTGTATTTTTGACTGTACTGTCCTGTATTTTTGACTACTGTCCTGTATTTTTGACTGTACTGTCCTGTATTTTTGACTGTACTGTCCTGTATTTTTGACTACTGTCCCTTATTTTTGACTGTACTGTCCTGTATTTTTGACTACTGTCCTGTATTTTTTACTACTGTCCTGTATTTTTGACTGTATTGTCCTATATTTTTGACTACTGTCCTGTATTTCTGACTGTACTGTCCTGTATTTTTGACTGTACTGTCCTGTATTTTTTACTGTACTATCCTGTATTTTTGACTGTACTGTCCTGTATTTTTGACTGTACTTTCCTGTATTTTTGACTGTACTATCCTGTATTTTTGACTGTACTGTCCTGTATTTTTGACTACTGTCCTGTATTTTTGACTACTGTCCTGTATTTTTGACTGTACTGTCCTGTATTTTTGACTGTACTATCCTGTATTTTTGACTGTACTGTCCTGTATTTTTGACTGTACTGTCCTGTATTTACCTATATTCAGCACCCCATCCTTTGACAAAGCTCATACGGATTGTACACATCCTTGTTAACTGGTAGACTGACTCAAAGCCTTGATTAACAGACTGGGCAAGCAGAGCAGCAAACTCCTGGTTATTAAAAATCTTCAAATTACACCCTGAAACAGGAATTTATATAGAAATTAAAAGGAGATAATTATTGTTTTTTTATTATTATATGACATCTGCACTCTGAAACAGGAAGTTATTTAAGTAGCACACTTCCTACAAAAAATGTGCCTCGGTCCACGCTTTTACAACGCCTATAAAACTACAACAAAATGCATTCAATTCTTATAACATTTAAATCACACCAAAATTCAATATAGCTGAATTTTTCGTTGTGAATTTTATTTGTGTTAGATTATTTGCTGTTGGAAATTACTACGCCATTGATTGTTTACATCTAACGTCGTCATGAAGGCACGTGCAAGTTCAGGTTTGAGTTTTATTGGGATGTAAAACATCTCTTTTATAATCATGTGACCATTTCATAACCAATCATATTGTAACATTTCAATGAAAAACGGAAGTAATGTAATTATATATAAATTAAAGAGAGATAACTATTGTATTTCATATATATGACAACAATTCTCTACTCCAGACAGCTTGACATTTAACAATTAAAGGAGGTGAAATCAGCAAGTAAATTACACCCTGAAACAGGAAGTTATAAATAGATTCAAGGGAGATAATTACTGCATTTCATATATTAGACAACTGTACCCTGAAACAGGAAGTTAAGAGTACATTAAAGGGAGATAATTATTCCATTTCATATATATGACAACTGCACCCTGAAACAGAAAGTTAAGAGTACATTAAAGGAAGATAATTATTCCATTTCATATACTAGTATATGACAACTGCACCCTGAAACAGAAAGTTATAAATAAACTAAAGGAATATAATAATTGTATTTCATATATATGACAACTGCCTCCTGAAACAGGACGTTCTAGGTATGTTCAAGGAAGATACTCTCATCCAAACATCCTGGCATTTAATAACTGACTCAACTGGTGGTAGTGTGCACACTGTGGCATAGAAAAGGGAGGTAATCCTCATAATTTACTCACCTGGTGGTATTTTACACACTGTGGCATAGCAAAGGGAGGTAATCCTCGTAATTGACTCACCTGGTGGTATTTTACACTGTGGCATAGAAAAGGGAGGTAATCCTCCTAATTGACTCACCTGGTGGTATTTTACACACTGTGGCATAGAAAAGGGAGGTAATCCTCGTAATTGACTCACCTGGTGGTATTTTACACACTGGCATAGAAAAGGGAGGTAATCCTCATAATTGACTCACCTGGTGGTATTTTACACACTGTGGCATAGAAAAGGGAGGTAATCCTCGTAATTGACTCATCTGGTGGTATTTTACACACTGTGGCATAGAAAAGGAGGTAATCCTCGTAATTGACTCACCTGGTGGTATTTTACACACTGTGGCATAAAAAAGGGAGGTAATCCTCGTAATTGACTCACCTGGTGGTATTTTACACACTGTGGCATAGAAAAGGGAGGTAATCCTCGTAATTGACTCACCAGGTGGTATTTTACACACTGTGGCAGGATGCCAGCCATATCTTTGGTTACAATTAGGACTTTGTACAAATACAGCACTTTCACTTAGACATTCCGCAAACACCTCTCCTCCAATGTAATATAGTCTGACACCTTTACCTGTTATCATATAAAAAACATAAGACAGTGAAACCAGTCACAACAGGTACCAGTATAAATTTAAATTTTACTAGTTAGGGGTCATCCATAATTGTCAACCATTTTCCAAAGTGTGCAAAAAGCACACTTTTCCAGACCCCCCACCCCCCTCAAAAAGTGTACATCAACTATTTGCAAATGCCCGGCATGATATCACATCGGTGTTTGATTTCGCTTTATATTCAAGTGCACAAAAGATATACACGCAAAACAACAATAAAATAAAACCGAACTCCGCGGACACGAAAAAAATCTGGAATGTAAAAAAAAAACGTATGCTAAAGTCGATTTTGTTCACCCCCTCCCCCCTAGCGTGCATTTTGCACACATTGGAAAATGGTTGACAATTATGGATGACCCCTAACCAGTATAAAATTAAACATATTATGTATAAAGCTTAAGATTATAGCGTTCTTTACAACAGATGTGAGTGTTGGCATTATACTCACATGTAGAAAACACATCACTTCACTAAGAGGGCAGGCTTAGGCCCATAAAACTAGTTTAAACCAGCCACTTTTTATTGAGGTGCCTGAACCAAGCCAGGAAAGTGATCGATCATGTATTTGTGTGTCAGGGTTACAATTTTGCCTCTTTCTGTGATTTTTCTATTGGACTTTGGAACTGTTCCAACAGTGTGGTATTTTTTTGTTTTTCTTTATTTTAATATACTCAGTGATTTATGTTTCTTTCTTTCTTTTTTTTTTTGTTCTGAGAGAAAACAAAATGTTCATCAAACACTAACCTTTAACCTTAAAAGTCAAAATAACCCAATAATTACATGTATAGTGACAGTTGTCATGTGAGACCACCCTCTATTGAAAGGGCAGCTTAAAATGTCACAATTCTACATTAACTTTGTTTATTATAGAGATAGCTGTGAATTACAGAATATTCCAAGTTAAATAAAAACGATAATTTCACAGTGAAATTATCGTTTTTAATTTCACTCTCACTATATTTCGTGCCATTTCGTTGTTAGAACTACTTTTCTGACAACGAAATGGTGCGAAATATAGCAAGAGTGAAATTAAAAACCATATTTTCACTGTGAAATTATCTTTTTATTTAACTCGGAAAATTCTATAATTATACGCTACACACGTAGTATGGTGCAATTAAACTCATTTTATATTAAATTCGATTCAAAACATTTTTTATCTATATAATAAATACTATAACTAATTGACGAGTTTCATTATCAAAAATATGTCACGCATTGAGGGAGCCTGGCATTCTCAAAACATGCTACCCACTATGGTCCACGGTCAGGCTTTCTGTATCATAACCTGACACACCATCAAGAGAGCCTCCTATCCTCTACCCACTATGGTCCACAGTCAGGCTTTCTGTATCATAACCTGACACACCATCAAGAGAGAGCCTCCTATCCTCTACCCACTATGGTCCACGGTCAGGCTTTCTGTATCATAACCTGACACACCATCAAGAGAGAGCCTCCTATCCTCTACCCAGGGACAGATGTGTCGGTTCAAGCCCTGGGAAACTCACCAGTACCCAAAATCAACGGGCCTCCATCAGTAATCAAGCCTTTCAATACAGGGCAATACCAGGCACTTCAATAAGGGGGGGGGGGGATACCAGGTACTTTTACCCATCTAAATGGTCTTTGGTACCTCCTGATTTTAAAGAGTGTTGTATAAGAAATTCATGAAAATTGTTCCAATTTAAAAAGTATCACCTGTAAATAGTGAAGTACTGGTACACTTGAAAAATATTGAAAGTCCTGAATAATACATACCAATGTGTCGTCTGGTCATTTCTACCTGCTGAGTTCTGTTTATATTAGATAGAAGTCCTAGACAAAACCTCTCCGAATTTGATGGATCGGTAAAACCATCCACCGTCAGAGACGGCATTGAAGCATGAAACGTCTCCCCTACACGATTGTTCAGTTCATAATATGCAATAGAGCACCAGAAAGCAGGCTCCTTGTAGGTAACTGGCTCAGCATCTGAAATAGATACTGTATATGTTCATGTATAATACACAATACAACACCAAAAATGTGAATACTTATAGGTTACTGGCTCTACATCTTAAATTAATACCGTATATGTTCATGTATAACACACAATACAACACAAGATATGTGATTACTGGCTCTACATCTTAAACTAATACTGTATATGTTCATGTATAACACACAATACAACACAAGATATGTGATTTACAGTAAAACCTGTCTAAACCAAACCTCCTTGAGATCAACTGTTGGGTTCAGACAGGTGTTCAGTTTATACAGGTTAATCAGGGGCGGATCCAGGATTTCAAGTTAGGGGGGGACGTACTTAAAATAATCGCGCCTGGCAGAGCGAGGCGCGAAAATTTTTGGGGTATTTCGTGTGAAAAATCACGATTTTACGCCAAAAAATCATATTTTTCCAATTTTGGGGGGGAGGGCACGCGCAGGGTGCGCCCCTGTTAATTTAGCAAAGAAGTCCTACATTAGCATTTTATTTAAGGGTCGGTTTATACAGGATTCTGGGTCCTGTTTAACAGGTTTCACTGTTTGTCACAGACACTGTATCTGTCATAGATTAGACCTGATTTTACGAAGCAAACAAAAAAGTGGAAATCAGCAAAGCGGAAGTATTGAATATACTATAAAAAAAAGGAATCGCAACGGTGAAAACGGCAAAATCAGGAATAAAAAAAGCGGAATTCCACTTTAAAGCGGAAAAAAATCAGGTCTGATAGATACTGTATATATTCATGAAGTAAAATACGTGAAATCAGATATGCAATTATTAGTACTATCTCTTTCAGTTTTTCTAGGAAACAGATAACCACCTTGAACTACTTTTTTTTCTAGTAAACAATAAACAACCTCATTCTACCTTTTTAATTTTTCTCAGAAATGAAGAACAACTTCACTATCTTTTTATTGTATTGATCATAGATTTTATAACCACTGTTTAAGGAGCCGTCGTGATCACATGGTGGTTGGATCTACCACTAACTTGTGCAATCACTACTATTACCACTAATGTTTTGAGTTCTAACTACGTTCATGGAGGGGTGTACTCGATACAAGATTATGTGATAAAGTTCGTCAGTGACTTGTGACAGATCGATGGTTTTCTCCACCAATAAAACTGACCCCCACGATATAACTGAAATATTGATGTAAGTGGCATTAAACACCATGAACCTGAACCAAACCTAACCTTCTAAGAGACAGATTACCACCTTGAACTACTTTTTTTTCTAGTAAACAGTTCTAAGAGACAGATTACCACCTTGAACTACTTTTTTTTCTAGTAAACAGTTCAAACAATCTCATTCTACCATTTTCATTTTTCTCGGAAATCAACAAATTCACACTAACTATCTATCTAATTAAGTTATTATTTTAAGCCAAATAAAAATATATGTGTGGTTCCGGTTACATTAAAATAAACTAGAGGGTCTGGAGAGCCTGTCATCGCTCACCTGGTAATAATTGGCAGGGTAAATCCTTAGGAACGTGAAGTCTAACAAAGATTCATATTTTCTTGCGACTTAAGACACAATTTGCTTACTATTGAATGTGTGCTCCATAAATTCTGAAAACCTAAAGTCAAAATTAAAATCTCCCATGGTAAGTATATTATACTGCTTAAGTTTTAATTCTTGAAGAAGGTTATCAACAAGCATATTTTTCAAGTCTTTCTGTTTGCAGATAGGAGCAGCATAGAACAAATCAAGTCAACTGGCTTGGTACTTTCTGAGAAGAACAACTCCGTACAAATTCCCATTAGGTCTTGTAGGCTTCTATGTTAAACTTTGTTCGTCTATGGTGGCCATCTTGAATTTCCAATCGGAACCAAATTTACAATTTAGGTAGAGGACCATCCATAGATCATTCACACCAGAAAACAAATTCAATTGAATCAGTAGTTTCTGACCAGAAGATTTTTAAAGATTGACGAATCAGAAAACATTATCTACCCCTGGCAGCCATGTTTAATTACCGATCAGCACCAAAATTACAATTCTGGTAAAGGTCCTACCGGTATGTTAAACTTCATCTGTCAATGGAGGTCACCTTGAATTTCCAATCTGCACCAAAATAATAGATCAGGTGTAGAACCATCCAAGTAACATTCATATAATGCAAAATATTCAATTTGTTGAGTAGTTTCTCACAAAAAGGTTTTTCAATGAAATTCCCATACAGTCCAATGGTCCGCTGATGGTGGCCATCTTGGATGGAGGTCTGGGTCACTGGATATAATTTTGAAAGTTGACCATTTAAGTACCATTCATGCCATGTTTGCTTTAAATTGGCTAACTGGTTTCAGAGAAAAACAGATTTAAACATTTTTCCCATAGGGTCATATGTTAAAACTATATTCGCTGACGGTGGCCATCTTGGATGGAGGTCGGGGTCACAGGATATAATTTTAAAAGTTTACCACCTAAGGACCATTCATGCCATGTTTGATTTAAATTGGCTTACTGGTTTCAGAGGAAAAAAAAATTAAACATTTTTCCCATAGGGTCCTATGTTAAAACTATGTTTGCTGATGGTGGCCATCTTGGATGGAGGACATTATTTTGAAAGTTGACCACCTAAGGACCATTCATGCCATGTTTGCTTTAAATTGACTTACTGGTTTCAGAGGAAAAAAAATTTAAACATTTTTTTCCATAGGGTCCTATGTTAAAACTATGTTCGCTGATGGCGGCCATCTTGGATGGAGGTCGGGGTCACATGACATTATTTTGAAAGTTGACCACCTAAGGACCATTCAGGCCACGTTTGCTTTAAATTGACTTACTGGTTTCAGAGGAAACAATTTTTAAACATTTTTTCCATAGGGTCCTATGTTAAAACTATGTTCGCTGATGGTGGCCATCTTGGATGGAGGTCGGGGTCACATGACATTATTTTGAAAGTTGACCACCTAAGGACCATTCATGTCATGTTTGCTTTAAATTGACTTACTACTTTCAGAGGAAAAAAATTTTCCCATTGGGTTCTATGTTAAAACTAAGTCGAGTCATGGTGGCCATCTTGGATATGCGATCGGCACAAAAATAACAAATTTAGTAGAGGACCTCCCAATGAACATTTCTGCCAAATTTGGTCCAAATCAGTTCAGTGGTTTCAAAGAAGAAGAAGAAAGTATGAAAAGTTTACAGACGCGGATGACGATGATGGACGCAAAGTGATGACAAAAGCTCACATGACCCTTTGGGTCAGGTGAGCTAAAAACAGGGTAGGTAGGTAGGGATTTTATTTTATTTTATATATATTTTTTACATCGATTCTATGGGAGAGACATTGTGACTTTAACGGTGCTTATTGCAAAATGGCAAACAAATCTTTAGGGTAGGGGCTAAAAATTAGGGTAGGTAGGGTAACCGGAACCACACATATTTTTTTATTGGCCGAATCATAAATTATATACACTGTTTATAAATTAGAGGGAAAAAAAGTAGAAGAACTTTGTGATGTAGAGTTAAACCTGTATATAATGGAATGGAACCTGAAATCTTTATCTTTATGAGTGTTTGTCCTTTATAGACAGGTATAAATTATATACCGGTACATTATTCATCAAATAGAGAAAATGAAACTGCCTTTTATAGACAGCAGTCTTAACCCACTTGCCTAAAGCCTAGGACAAGTTAAAAATGATTCTGATAAGTGAAAATTATGAAAGAATTTGTTTGAAAACAGTATATAGAATTTTTGTCTAAATTTGGCTTTCGGGCAAGTAGGTGAAAACATGAAAGCAAAGTCTGAGACAGTGATTTGTTATATACAGGTGTCCTTTAGGTGTCAAACCAATAATTCACCAATCAGAGCTTAGAACATATACAAAAGTAGTGCCCTTTAAAGAAAATAGTTCCTTTCGCTTTGTTGTATTATGAAAAATACTGAATGGAACGGAATAATTAAAATTGATAATTGAAGTTAAATATATAAGGATTATTTTGAGCCCAAATTTGATGGATTTAGTTGTATTTTAATACCTCTATGGAGGATTTGATGCATGACCTATAAATATTGAATTTCCCGGGGATGATGGAGCTATTTTTAGAGTATGTGTTTTCCATAGCCAAGAATTTCACTGCAAGACTTTAAACATCCCCTGATATTTTCACAGAACGTAGAGGAATCATGTACGTTTCAGAAAAAGTATGGTCTTGAAAAGGTTAAACTTAAGATAAAATAGCCTTGAAAAACACAAATTTAGTAGAAAATGTTAAAGAAATAAATTATAGGTTTTACACCTTAAAGGCATGCTTGACTGTATAATCTTATGTCAGTTGTTTCCTCCTAAGATTGAAATCCAAAGTAACATTCAGAATTGTCAATTTGGAAAAAATAATGTCAAAATAATGTCAGTTTATGATGCTGTAAGTAACTCAAAATTATATTTTTTTTACCATGTGTTCAATTCATTGATTTTTCTTTTGTATTTATGCAAATGACATTTAAATGTAAAATGCCAGTAAACCATTTTCTCTACTTCTTAATCTAATTAAAATTAGATGCTTGTTGCATATACATATATATATTTTTTAATTTCCGTAGGCAATGCACTTCTGTTTGACTTCTATAAATGTTCAGAAAAAAAATTCTTAAAACTCCAGTTTTCAAGTCAACAATTTTTTCTAGATGTATATTAATGTATTATATATAAATACGAACTTTGACAATTAATATTAAAATTTTTGGATCCATTATTAAAGTTACCCATTGGGTCTGTATGTTAATTATATTTTCTGAAGTGTAAAAATTTGATTTGATTTTTGGTGTTTTAATGCCACTTTCAGTAATATTTCAGCTATATCGTGGCGACCAGTTTTAGTGGTGGAAGAAGCCGAAATACCCGGAGAGAACCACCGACCATGGGCAAGCAACTGATAAACTTTATCACTTGTGGCTGCGAGTCGAGTGCACCCTTTTTTGTAATTTAGAAAGCCGGGCATGAAGCCACGCCGTATTGGTGATAGGCTTGTACGAGTTGTTAGGTAATCCAACGACCTGTAAAAATTTGCATATAGAGTGATCAGTACAAATAGTGTAAGAGCCACTAAGAGGTGAGGAGAGGTGATTGTTTGAGTGTAAGAGCCACTAAGAGGTGAGGAGAGGTGATTGTTTGTTTTGTTAATATTTATGGATTTGTTGACCATCACTGTTTAAACTCTCTTTATAATAGTGACATTTTCAGTTGTGAATTTTAATATGACACACAAGTGGCATGAATTATTAAAACTTACCAAGAGGTGAACTTGGAGAGACATCCACTCCATCTGTAAAACAAAGAAGACAACTCTTTATTATATAGATAGGTGTGAATTATGGGGATTTATCCGTGAAATAAATTCCGGTATTTCACATGTGAAATATCAGTTTTTTCCCGCCGGAACTACTTTTGCAAAACTATAAGTGTGGTGGTTACGTCCCTTGTTGTGCAACGGTGAATACACATATGATTGTAAGCTGAAATGTTATTGATGACTTTGGCACATAACCAAGATGACGTCATTGACGTCATATGAAGACTTGCAGTTTGAAACGTAAAGAATAGACCCTATTTGGCTTCAATTGTGGTTTAATTTAACTAAAATAAGCTTTCAAGGTAAGCATTTAAATTATTTTTGTACATTGTTGTAAATATGAAAAATAGGATTTCACATTTTCAAGATGGCAGATCCTTCCAACTGAACCCTGTAGTATCATTGCTCGTAGATTCACATGCGTGCAATCAAATATACAAATAAAAAAAATAATATATAAGAAATTTTGAAAGTCTATATAATAAACAGTATAACTAAATCATACATTTTGAATATCAAAATAAGACCACTCGTGACCGAATATGCATTAACGATTAAACTCGTGGACGGAACAAGTTCCGCCCACTCGTTTAATCCTTATGCGTACTTCGGTCACTCGTTGTCTTAATTTGATATTCAAAATCTACGATTAGTTATACTATATATATTAGTAAGAAAGGATATGGATGTAAATAGCCTACTCCACCAATAAAACTGAAATATTGTTGACAGTGACTTTGAACTCCAGTAACTAACTCATTGACCCAATAAAGAACTAAAAATGGTGGGTTGCATGTTTGCTTAATGTTCTTTACTGGTTACCCATTAATGTTCTTGACTCACTAATGAGTATGCCTTGTTCTTGACTCACTAATGAGTATGCCTTGTTCTTGACTCACTAATGAGTATGCCTTGTTCTTGACTCACTAATGAGTATGCCTTGTTCTTGACTCACTAATGAGTATGCCTTGTTCTTGACTCACTAATGAGTATGCCTTGTTCTGACTCACTAATGAGTATGCCTTGTTCTTGACTCACTAGTGAGTATGCCTTGTTCTTGACTCACTAATGAGTATGCCTTGTTCTTGACTCACTAGTGAGTATGCCTTGTTCTTGACTCACTAATGAGTATGCCTTGTTCTTGACTCACTAATGAGTATGCCTTGTTCTTGACTCACTAGTAAGTATGCCTTGTTCTTGACTCACTAATGAGTATGCCTTGTTCTTGACTCACTAGTGAGTATGCCTTGTTCTTGACTTATTAATGAGTATGCATATTTTAATATTTAGTTACTTGCTGCACCTTTTTTTCTTGATAAAAAAATATTTATAAAAAGAAGTGAAAACTTGCATGGTCTGCATGTACATGTACGTTGTTTCCTAAGTTTGTGTATTAAGTTACAATATCATGTCTTGTATAGTTTGTAAAACAAGACAGCCAAAGCCCTACTCAGACACATTATCCTGAATCTGAGCCAGTCTTTACTCTTTCTCCTTAATGCTGCGTGCTTAGCGGAGAAGCAACAAATACCAATTTTATAGTCTTTGGTTTGACCTGATCTGGGCTTGAACTCACGATCTACCGCACTCGAGGCGAGCATGCTAACCATTACACCACCGATGCAGTTAGTGCAAAATCATAAAAAAATATTATAATACAAATATTGTGTGATGGGCATAGTCAGTATATTTTGACATCAATGAACAAATATCTACATAAGGTGTCTGTTGATGTGGGATAAGAGTCTTGTACCTGTTTCACTTCAAGTGAGAGATTGTTGTTTAATAGATAAGTGATCATTTAATTCAGTTATATCATGATAGAATGGTAATGTGGTCTGGTCTGTTTTCTACCATACCTACATGCTGGGCTGAGTTTTTATGGTGCTAACTCACTGTAACAACACTCCTCCATAACACCTTTCGCTCCATTTGATCACATTATACAGACACCAACCTTTGTTATGACTCGTTTACACTGCCTGCTAAGCAGAGAAGAAACTAATACCAATTTTATAGTTTTCCGTTTGACAGTCTGACATTGCAACCCAAAATGTTTTCTCACTCGAGGTGGTCTCATTTCGTATAGACTTGGCTGATTACATCCCATACTACATCATTAACTATTGTATAGCTTATACCTCATAGTAATCATGGTTACTCATACTTACCCATGCCCTGTGTATCTGTGTTGTCCCCATCCTCACTCATGTACCCAGGGGGCGGGGTATCTGAAATAGAAAAAAAAATGTATAATTAATGATGCAGTTATATGCTGGGAGACAAGCTGCACACAAAAGACAACAAAAATACATGTTTTATACTCATGTTTTGAAGGTTAATATTAACTTTCAATGCAAAAAAAAACTTTCAAAAAAAATTACCAAACTCAATAACATTATACATTGCATATGTAAACTGAGGGGACATAAGGCCTAAATTAAAATATTGTTTGTTTCCCCTTTGCGAGCGACTCCCAGAAATCGCCATGACTGAAAAAACTTTACAGCCCGTTCCGTGAATTTTTTTTTTTATTGTTGCTATTTTCCATATCAGGAATTTTTCTGTGTCCGATTCCGGCATTGGATTCGTATTAGGTAATACTCTTCAGGAATGTACCGTTCAAAAAATTTTTTTTTACCTACCTACCTACCCAGATCTTTCAGGCTAGGGTCGGAAAGGGGAAACAAACATTTTTTTATGGCTGGTCTAACTCATTAGAAAAGTTTTAATTTCTGTAGGGTCCTTATTTGTTAACTCTCCTCCCCCTTCATCCTAATTGGCCACTTCCCTCTTCCCTTCAAGGTGATTGTCCACTCCATTTTATTCATTTTGACTGTCCCTCAATTAATGTGACTATCCACTCCCTTCCCCTTCCATGGTGAATGCCCACTCTCCCCCTCCAATTTCATAGTGTTTTCCCATTCTCCCATCCCTCTCATGTTGATAGTCCACTTATTTCCCCTCGTCTATTAACGCTGTAGAAGTACATTGTATATACATTAAGACATGACCTATCATCACTGATTTCCTTTAAGACATGACCTGTCTACTATTAACTGATTTCCTCAACATGTAAATAGACAATATAATACTGCGTGGTTTTTTTACGGTCATTCATCACGTTTATTCCTGACCATCTGATATTGATTTCTACTGGTTCCCTGTCCATCCAGGTCAACCATGTTTTTTTCTGTATTGATTTTATGTTAGATTTACTTTAACAGTTGATTTATCTTCATATCATTACATTTTATCTAGAGGAGCCTTCATTACATTTTATCTAGAGGGAAGCGTTCATTACATTTTATCTAGAGGGGAGCAATCATTACATTTTATCTAGAGGGGAGCGTTCATTACATTTTATCTAGAGGGGAGCGTTCATTACATTTTATCTAGAGGGAAGCGTTCATTACATTTTATCTAGAGGAGAGTGTACATTACTTTTAACAAGTGGGGAGTGTACATTACTTTTAATCCAGAGGGGAGCATTCATTACATTTTATCTAGAGGGGAGTGTTGGGATACCCTACTGGTTTAATAAAAACGTAGATATCTAATTTAGTGAGCACAACACCTTTCTATAACAACCTTCCTCAGGTAGATATCTAATTTAGTGAGCACAACACCTTTCTAGAACAACCTTCCTCAGGTAGATATCTAATTTAGTGAGCACAACACCTTTCTAGAACAACCTTCCTCAGGTAGATATCTAATTTAGTGAGCACAACACCTTTCTAGAACAACCTTCCTTGGGTAGATATCTAATTTAGTGAGCACAACACCTTTCTAGAACAACCTT
>MJUT01048229.1:435194-451229 GCA_002080005.1 Gigantidas platifrons | reverse complement strand
GGATTAGACAGGTTCTGACATCCTGTACAATCCGACACATTTACCTGGTCCCTTGGTGTGTCGGATTAGACAGATTCTGACATCCTGTACAATTCGACACATTTACCTGGTCCCTTGGTGTGTCGGATTAGACAGGTTCTGACATCCTGTACAATCCGACACATTTACCTGGTCCCTTGGTGTGTCGGATTAGACAGGTTCTGACATCCTATACAATCCGACACATTTACCTGGTCCCTTGGTGTGTCAGATTAGACAGGTTCCACTATAATTGTAGTTAGGTCAAATCTGTCATTATCATGTAAAACAACACACAAATCTGTCATTATCATGTAAAACAACACACAAATCTGTCATTATCATGTAAAACAACACACAAATCTGTCATTATCATGTAAAACAACACACAAATCTGTCATTATCATGTAAAACAACACACAAATCTTAAAGCACCTAACCTAGAGTTTTACAACAGTGAGGAAAAATAAAATATCCCCAACTGATAGAAAAGGAGGGTCTATTCCTAAAGTATTATACCTCTATAAACCTTATCCTCAACTGATAGAAAAAGAGGGGTTATTCCTAAAGTATTATACCTCTATAAACCTTATCCTCAACTGTTAGAAAAGGAGGGACTATTCCTAAAGTATTATACCTCTATATACCTTGTAGAAATGAAGGACCTATTACTAGGTTTAGGCTTATAATGTTCAACGCCACTTCCAACAATATTTCGGTTATATCATGGAGGTAAGTTTTATTGATGGAGGAAACCAGAGTACCCTGGGAAAAATACCAACCTGCTGCAAGTCACTAACAAACTTTATCACATAATGCAGTATCGAGTGCACCTCACAATGAGTGGGATTCAAACTCACAACTTTAGTGGTCATGGGTACTGATTGCATAGCTAGTTATAAATCCAACTACCATACGATCACGACCATGATGCCTCCCCCACCCCTATATTCCTAGGGTTTCTTTATAGTGGACTAAAGTCTCATACCTCTACAAGGTTTGAATCTATGAACATATTTTTATTACAAAAATGTACCTTTTGATTGATTTGATTTTGATTTTTGGTGTTTAACGCCACTTTCAACAATATTTCAGCTATATCATGGCGACCAGTTTTTTTAGTGGTGGAGGAAGCCGGAGTACCCTGAGAGAACCACCGACCATGGGCAAGCAACTGGTAAACTTTATCACTTGCGGTTGCGAGTCGAGTGCACCCTTTTTTGTAATTTACAAAGTAGGGCGCGAACCCACGCCGTATTGGTGTTAGGCTTGTATGAGTTGTTAGATCCAGCGACCTAACTCATTGAGCCACCCGGGCCCTACAACGACCTAACTCATTGAGCCACCCTGGTCCCCTGTACCTTATAAAATAACTTGCCTAGCTCACTACCTACTCATTTACTAATTGTAAACTAACTTTTTTTAAGCATGGCCTATACTGGTCATCTTTGATTTTGTGTAGTGCAGGCATTTCAATAAGGGGTTGTACCAGGTACTTTTACCTGCCTAAATTGGTCTTTGGTACCTCCTGATTTTAAGATACTCATGAAAATTGTTAATAGGTTGGTTTTGTGGTGTTTAACGCCACTTTCAACAATACTTCAGTTATATCATGGCGGTACAAAAATTTTGATAACAAATACTCCCTGTAAATAGTGAAGTACTAGAAGTACTGGTAAACTTGAAAATATTGATTGATTGATTTTTGGTGTTTATTCAAACGCCACTTTCAGCAATATTTCAGCTATATCATAGCGATCAGTTTTAGTGGTGGAAGAAGCCGGAGTACCCGGAGAGAACCACCGACCATGGGCAAGCAACTGATAAACTTTATCAGTTGCGGCTGCGAGTCGAGTGCACCTTTTTTGGCAATTTACAAAGCCGGGCGTGACCCTACGCCATATTGGTGATAGGCTTATATGAGTTGTTAGATCCAACGACCTAACTCATTGAGCCACCCTGGCCCTACAACAACCTAACTCATTGAGCCACCCTGGCCCTACAACGACCTAACTCATTGAGCCACCCTGTGAAATATTGTGAATATATTGAAAGCCCTGTAGTGTCTGTAATTTTTTAATATAAATATGAATTTGATGCTGCCTTTTTTAACTTGTATCTTGTCTACTGTTTTAACAGACTTCACTTGTCATGTGTATTGATTCAGATAGACTCAAAATGGCTGTAACATTCCTTTCAACTTGATTTACATAAAATATATTAAAATGACAAATTTCACACTTAAATCACTTTTAATGTTTAAATCTGGACTTTTTTAAATACGGTACTTGTTTTTTAATAAAGTGAGGAAAAAATGCTATGCTTCCTTCAACAGAGTCAAACATTTTATTTAGCTTATTTTAAAATGAAGGAAAATGTGACGACAATAATTTGGAGAAATGACAGGCATTAGATAACATTTATGTCTTCTCATCTTGAAGGAAAATTTTCTTACAATTTTCCATCTCAGCCACACTCAAATAAATTTGATGAACATTTTGAAATATTAAAACATGTCATACATGTACATACATACGAAATTGTCCATCAATTTCTTTGCAATTAACAACGCATATATCTAATATAGAACACACAGCATGTTTCTGGAATAAACTTCATGCAGTACACAAAATAATTTCTATTATAAATTATAAATATTATTTCATCAAGGTTAAATATTTGCAAAATAAAAGAAATAGTCAAAAACTAGACAAGATGGAATATTATTGGTGGAATATTACTGGTGGAATTGTTGACTTAAATTTTACTTTTTATAATTATGTAGTCAAACCTGTATATAAAGGGCACTGAAAACAACCTGAAAATGTGTCCTTTATACACAGGTTTAAATTATATGCATCCTTTATTCACAAAAAGGAGAAAATTAAATTGCCCTTTAAACACAGTGATTTGCTATATAGAGGTGCCCTTTATAAACAGTGATTTACTATACATTTTAGAGGTGTCCTTTATAGACAGTGATTTACTATATAGAAGTGCCCTTTACAGACAGTGATTTACTATATAGAGGTGCCCTTTACAGACAGTGATTTACTATATAGAGGTGCCCTTTGTAGACAGTGATTTGCTATATAGAGGTGCCCTTTACAGACAGTGATTTACTATATAGAGGTGCCCTTTACAGACAGTGATTTACTATATTGAGGTGCCCTTTGTAGACAGTGATTTACTATATAGAGGTGCCCTTTATAGACAGTGATTTACTATATAGAGGTGCCCTTTATAGACAGTGATTTACTATATTGAGGTGCCCTTTATAGAGTGATTTGCTATATGGAGGTGCCCTTTTTAGACAGTGATTTGCTATATAGAGGTGCCCTTTATAGACAGTGATTTACTATATAGAGGTGCCCTTTACAGACAGTGATTTACTATATAGAGGTGCCCTTTGTAGACAGTGATTTGCTATATAGAGGTGCCCTTTATAGACAGTGATTTGCTATATGGAGGTGCCCTTTTTAGACAGTGATTTGCTATATAGAGGTGCCCTTTATAGACAGTAATTTACTATATAGAGGTGCCCTTTACAGACAGTGATTTACTATATTGAGGTGCCCTTTGTAGACAGTGATTTGCTATATAGAGGTGCCCTTTATAGACAGTGATTTGCTATATAGAGGTGCCCTTTATAGACAGTGATTTGCAATATAGAGGTGCCCTTTAAATACAGTGATTTGCTATATAGAGGTGCCCTTTATAGACAGTGATTTGCAATATAGAGGTGCCCTTTAAATACAGTGATTTGCTATATAGAGGTGCCCTTTAAAGTAGGGTTGACTGTATGTTCAATACAAAATTTACATGTATGTAGCAAAATCTGAAAACAAAATAAACTGGGAAAATTAAATTAATTACAAAATATAAATAATATATCACTGACACTGTCACAACACATTATAAGGTTAAGTTACTGTTCAAATACATGTATGTCCCCCCCCCCATCCCCCATTAAATACTAATATTAGTCAGAAATAATCCTAAAATATGATGATTTACAAAACATTTTTAAAAATGGCCTCCTTCTGTGGCTTTATATTTCATTATAAAAAAATATTAATTTAAAATATCAACATTAAAATGCATAGAAATCAAGTCTTTCTGAAAAATGAGTCTTTATGAAAATTACAAATCTGTGACTGTGTTTAATAAAAACTATATATAAAAGTTATTGTTAATAATTCTATATATAGATTATGTACCTTAATTTACCATTAAAGCCACAATACCACCTGATGTCCTCAGTTTTCTAATAGAAGAGGATTGATGTGCTAAAAATAGATTTTATTTAGACTGTCACTACATTGTTAAAATCAATGTGTACAATTTTTTTTTTAGGGGGGGGGGGAAGAGGGTGTATTTAATAAGAAATAAACAAATGCCCTATTTTTATATCTCTTTGTTTTTACATTAATTAATAGCGTCAATCTTTAACTTTTTCTTATTAATATTATTATGACATAGAACAAGTTCAAATTAAAGAGAATTTCAAAATTAATAATTAAAAATTATTGAATTAATTTAAAAAAAAACAACATTTTTAACAAATTCAAATTTAAATTCTAAATCTTATTGCCATTAATTAATCCACAGAATTGTAACAAACAAAAATATAAACAAACAAATAAATAAATAAAGATCAGTTCAAACAAGAAGCTCAATATTTGTAAAATTATCTGATAAAAAAACTGTTGTAAAAAATGTGCCTATTGTAATTTGTAGCATAATTATGTTACATTGTACCTCCATGACTAGAACCCAATAGATTAGTTATGTTACATTGTACCTCCATGACTAGAACCCAATAGATTAGTAGAAAATTTAATCTTCATACCATAATCCTGCTTGATGCAAAATACAATCACAAATGCCCATTTCTAGTTACTAGTATTATTATTATTCAAATTATTTCCTTATAAACAAAATTCCTAGAGCATCTTACTTTAAACATTGGACCACAACATTTTGTAAATCATAGACAATTTAGCTAAATCTGTGACAACCTGATTCAACATAATAGCCCAAAAATGCTTCCTGCCATTTTGTATATTTTCTCCATTTCAATTTTATGTTAATATTTAAAATTAATTACCATAAGTTTTTGCCAACTACTAACTTGATTAAAGGTTAGGATTATGGTGTTTAATGCCACTTTCAACAAAATTTCAGCTATATCCTGATGGACAGTTTTATTGGTGGAGGAAACCAGAGAAAACCACCTACCTTCCGTGAATCACTGACAAACTTTATCACTAACTTGAATACGTTTTTAATATTTAACACAAAAAATATGAGAAATATATATATATTGTCTATTACACTTTTATATAAATTATAGGAGGACATGACATCTCTTTATTGTTACTAAACTTGAGGAGGTTGATGGAGGTATATACAGCCATAAAGGTCACCTCTATATAACAAATCACTGTCTATAAAGGACAGTCTCATTTTTCTCATTAATGAATAGAGCATATACATGTAATTTTAACCTGTATATAAAGGACAACTGTTCATAAAGACCACACTGCCTTGAGGACCCTTTATATAAAGGTATAACTGTAATTTGTTCAATATACCAAAGTTTCATTACGACTGATTTCATTATCAAATATAAATTTGTTATTCATGTATTTTTCATTTAAGTCTACGAAGGAGAAAAAACAATACTTCTTTTTATCAGAAATTCAATAATCATTGATAATGAAACTACACATTGAACCCGAGGGGTCTTGGTGACCAAGTGGTGAAAGGTCACTGACCTCTGATCACAATAAAGAACACTGACCTTCCTCAAGTGTTAATCTTTAGACCTATGTATCAATCTCAATGTGTAATGTTCACAGAACACCTATCTACCCACCTCATGTGTTAATGTTTCAAACACCTAAAGGTTTCACCTGTCAATTCATTATAACTCTACATGCCCCCCCTCCTTTTCCATTGAGGTTGGAAGTCGCAACATAGCTTATAAAGGGTCTTTTTAGAAATTAACTTAATACACTTAGTAGGTTATTTTTGGTTTTAAACAATTCAACATATAAGTGGTATTAAATTTCAATAGTCAACAAAATTTTTAATTTCATTTTTAATTAAATGTTACAATTTTTAAGTTTTACTTTTAGTTAAATATTAGAAATTTTTAAGTTTTACGTTTAGCTAATTATTAGAAATTTTTAAGTTTTACTTTTGAGTTAAATATTAGAAATTTTTAAGTTTTACTTTTAGCTAAATATTAGAAATTTTTAAGTTTTACTTATAGTTAAATTTTAGAAATTTTAAATCAATTGTGTATACTGTTAACATTTTTAACCTATGTTTTACCTTTTAGCATGAGAATTGCAAAAAAGAAATATATAGACTTGTAAATCAAACTAAACCACATTTAATTTTGCAAAGTCATAACATTTTCTATAAACATGGATGAATCTGGTTAGAAAATAAAATAACTGAAAATCAATGAAAAAAGCTGAAACTATCTACACTCCCCCTCAAAAAGTGGAATTTTTTTACCTATTCTGACAAAAAACAAAAGAAATACCACACTGTCTGAATACTTCCAAAATCCAATAGAAATATAAAAAGCGGTTAAATAACTGGAAATAAATAGTCCCTGTATAAAGATCATCTTTACGTTAAACATCTTTATTTGATCTCCATCTTTTTTACCTTCATTACTTCTTTGTTGGTGAAACTTGTTCTCAGGTCAGGCCATATTTCAGATACAATAAGATAGCATAATACCATCAAACTGTCCCCCTCCATAGAGGCCACCTCCCTTATAAGGACACCTAATATTATAGAAAGGGTAGCCTTATAAGAGAGGTACTACTGTATAGTTGTCATACTGCTGACCTTAATCAAATAATATTATTTTAAAGCATGGTGAACTCTGGTTCTTTTCTCTTTTCTTATACATATAAAATTGGGTGCATTTTCATACTAAAGCGGGGGGGGGGGGTATTTTATCCTGCAATGAGCACTCTAGTAAGCAAATAACATGTGTCGAATACAGGTGTGCTGTATTTTGTAAAATATACAAATACAGCTTCAAGACACGCCACACAACTTACTTTGGGGCCCACGAAAGGTTTGAGGAATATTTATTTTTCTAAATTAAAAAAAAACACTGCCTAACTCCGAAATTGCAGGATAAAAACAATATTAGTGTATTGTAGTCTATATTCTTCTACAATACACTAATATTGTATATTTCTTACAATGCCCCCCTCCTAAATCCACACATTGTAAATATAGGTCATTAAACTTTAAAAAAAAAAACAAAAAAAACACTGTCGAAACATTTCACAAATCCTATTGAAAAATTGTAGAAAAAGGCACAATCTACACCCCTAACACACAAATATATGACCACTAACTTTCCTGGCTTGGAACAGGCACTTCAATAAAAAGTGGCAGGGCTAAACTAGTTCTATGGGTCTAAACCTCCTCTCTCAGTGAAATGATGTGGACATGCAAGTGTAATGTATGAGTAGTCGTTGGTTAAAAAAATACTGATATCTGGTAATAAAATATTTAAATGAAATCAATAAACTTACTTAGGATTATAGAATTATAAGATAGAAGAGAGAGACAGATGGAATAAAAATATGTCAATCAACTCCACGAAGGATAAGACAACAAAAGTAACACGTCAAAAATTGTTTTTTTAAATAACATTTGACCAACAAAATAACAGGGAAAAAAACTTATTTCGTAAAAAAAAAATTTAGATATGAAACTTAGTACAAATGATGCTTTTCCCAACACGTCAAAAATTGATTTAAAATGAGATTTGACCAGGACAAAAAAATAACAACAAAAAATAATTTCATAAAAAATAATAGATATCAAATTTAGAAGATAGAATGTTTTTCTGGTATAACCTTCGTCAGGGACCATCAACAACAAACATGTAAAACACAAAGCATTTAAAAACCTTTGAGAGCAAAATAACATTTGACCAGTAACTTTAGTACACATTTTATTTGAAAAGCATGTAACAACTACAAAACACTGCTCCTTCTAATTAATTAATTAATTAAATTAATTAATTAAACATAGGGTGTCATTAATTGTTGTTTTGTTGTTATTTACATCCTATCAATAGGCATACTAATGAATTAATTCCTTAAAAGTCAGGGGAAAAAAAAAAAAATCCATCTATAAAACACACTGACAATGCTGGACACAGAGAACTGAAAGTCAAATTATCTTCAAAACTTCCAAGAAAAAAATTAAATAATTATATTTCATATATTAAAACTTCAATATTTTCTTTTCCATCAAACAAATTTTTTTTCTTGAATGGTCTTCACATAGCAAGACAAAATTAAAATGTTGAATTGATTAACATGAATAATTAATTAGTTAAAATTTTAAACATCAATCTTTGTTCCGTCTTATAGACTTCAAGTTAAAAAAAAAACAAAAAAAACCTGAATTAAATTATAAAATTGTAAGTTACCTAGATGACCCATGTGAAATAATGGCATTTTTTGTGATAAATTAAAATCCAGAGACACAAATGTTTAAACTCCTTACGTGAGCCTCGTCAATGTACAAAATCTCAAAACGCAATAAGAAAAAAACAGCTTACCGCTGGTACTTGAACACACATGCTCACAAAGTGGCATAGCTTTATTAGTATCCACACAGAATGACGGCATAGTATTACTATCCACACGATTTATTCCACCCAAGTTACGGTGGATAGCCATCGTTATATTTCCATCCGTTAGTTTTTTACCGATTTTGGCCACTCGATATTGGGATAGGTCATTTGAATGTTTTAATCTGCAATCACACAGATGTATATATACACTTACATAATATAGAGAGAAGAAAAAAATCTATACAGACTTTAGCCTATATATAGTAACGTTGTGTCAAGCATTCGTTAAGTAAAATATAAATAATTATAGAGAAAAAAACTGGCTGTTGAAAATTATTACCAATTTAGTGAGAGAAAAAGAAAAGAAAAGAAAATTTGTAACAGAATAGCACTCATAACAAAGGCTAGATACACTGTAATCTTATGATAAATATAAAATATATCTATATATGGACAATAAACAATACATATTGGTAGACAAGAAAAAAAAATGGCCTTGAAAGCTTGGGAGAAAAAATTAGATGTAAAAGGAATCGCTGTAAAACTGATCAGAATGAATTGTGTAGAGTTATTACTTAATAAAATAATTCTTTATATAAAACTTATACAATAACACTTGTAGACAAATACATTAGACATTGTTTGAAACATATTCTGTTTCAGGATTACCTCCCTTTAATGAACATTTTACTCGTGAAATATTTAGTTTCTTGTATGTCTTTGAGGTTGTATAATATGAGGTAGCAATTTAAAACTTCAAGAAATATTTGATAGGGGGCAAGTCCTGGCTAATTGATAGCAAATGGAAAGAACACCCCCCCCCCCCTTTATTTATTTTGTGGGAGTTGCCTCCCTTTACATCTAGAATGATTTGCTTGTTTGTTTGATGGTGTTTAATGCCACTTTCAACAATATTTCAGTTATATCGTGGCGGGCAGTTTTATTGGTGGAGGAAACGGTAGGACCAAGAGAAAACCACACACCTGTCGCAAGTCACGGACAAACTTTATCACATAATGTTGTACACCTCGCCCTGATCCCTCTAGAATGGAAATATCTAAATTTGCGAAGACACTGGTATCATCTATGTCACAAGAAACTTCAAAGACATTGAATAGGCATTTTTACATACAAACATGAAGTGGAAGAAATAAGAATTTATGACATGTTTACTCTCTAGGTAATGGCATATCTGTAGGAAAGGTCATATCTGTAGGAAAGGTCATATCTGTAGGAAAGGTCATATCTGCAGGAAAGGTCATATCCATTGGAAATGGCACATCTCTAGCAAATGGCACATCCCCTGGAAAGGCCACATTCCTGAGAAATGGTACATCCCCAGGAAAGGCCATATTCCTGAGAAATGGCACTTCTATAGCAAATGGCCTTCAACCAGGAAAGGACACATCCCTCTGAAATGGGACATCTCTAAGAAAAGCCACATCCCTGTGGAATGGCACATCTCCTGGAAATTGGCACATCCCCTGAAATTGGCACATCCACTGAAAATGGCACATCTCTAACAAATGTCATAAGCTCCACATCCACGGGAAAGGGTACAGCTTTAGAATGGAACACACCCCAGAGAAAGGACACATCTAACAGAAAGGAAACATCTCTGGGAAAGGGTACAGCTTTAGAATGGAACATACCCCAGAGAAAGGACACATCTAACAGAGAGGAAACATCCCCGGGAAAGGGTACATCTCTAGAATGGAACACACCCTAGAGAAAGGACACATCTAACAGAAAGGAAACATCCCTGGGAAAGGGTACATCTCTAGAATGGAACACACCCTAGAGAAAGGACACATCTAACAGAAAGGAAACATCCCTGGGAAAGGGTACATCTTTAGAATGGAACACACCCTAGAGAAAGGACACATCTAACAGAAAGGAAACATCCATGGGAAAGGGTACATCTCTAGAATGGAACACACCCCAGAGAAAGGACACATCTAATAGAAAGGAAACATCCCTGGGAAAGGGTACATCTTTAGAATGGAACACACCCCAGAGAAAGGTCACACATCCCAGGAATCTCAAGGAAAGTCCATATCTCTGTAAAACTCTTTGAACAGGCATACCCCTATGTAATGGTACTTCCTTCGCACGGGGCACATTCGATATGTGTATGACAGGGCACATTCCACATGTGCAAGACGGGTCAGTTTCATGGAAATTCACTTTTTGCCATTTTTTTTCCTTACTCAAGAAGGACCCCATCTGTAAATGGATATTTTTCTATCTAATTTCTGCATTTAATGGTTTTTACAAAACAATTTATGTAGCATAACTAATCTCTCTCTATACAATAGTCTGAGAATTTGTATTTGTCTACCATTACTTTTTATAGATAAAAACACATTTCCATTTAAAATCTAACATCTTCAGATATAATGATATTTTTCTTCTACATTTTATGTTACCAATGGATACGGTGTGAACCTTAATTTTCAATTTTCTAGATTTTGGATAAAAAAAAATCATTCATTAATTTAAAAATGTTTGTAACAAAACCGTAATTTAAGGACATTTTGTCCATTTGGTTGATCCGTGTGAGTGATTGAGTGATTGTTGTTTAACGCCAAATAAGCAATTTTTCAGCTGTGCATGTACCATGGCGAGAACAAGCTAAATTGGATGAGATGATGATGATGCTGTTGTTCACTTTGTAATAGATCATCACGCTGATTTAAATTTTTATAGTGCCATCGGGTTATGTAAGCCTGGCCAATGAACATGGTGGGTAATATGTTTGAAGAGTGCCATTCTCCTCCCTGTATGCTAAACATCTCTTTTTAGATTACGAAAAAGAGTTGGTATGTTGGAGTCACATATAACAGAAAACTAGAAAAGATGTATGCCCCCGCACTTGATAATTATGGACAAAGTTGTTTAGTTAGGAGTGATTTTATAAAAATGAAGTGTGTCTATAAGACACAAATGATGCCCCCGCCTGACCATAAGAAATCATAAACAAGTCAAAAACTGTAGTAGGAGCCATACAAACCATGTTTCTATTATGTAGCTAGTAAGAAGGAAATGAAGTCCAACTACCTATCATTATCAAATATTTGATGAAAATCAAAATCCTGTGGACATGCACACCTCCATTATGTGTATAAACATCACACAAAATATTAAAGCTGTAGCTCCAAAACTGTAGGAGGAGATAGCCGGACAAACCATGTATCTATATCCCGACGGACAAACAAAATGACTAAGTCCAGCTACCTGTCATTTTGAAAATATTTGAAGAAAATTCAAAATCCTGTGGACATGCACACCCCATTATGTGTATAAACATCCTACAAAATATTAAATCTGTAACTCTAAAACTGTAGGAGGAGTTAGCCGGACAAACCATGTTCCCTTTATGCAGCTAGTACAAAAAAAATGACTAAGTACAACTACCTGTCATTTTGAGAATATTTGATGAAAATCAAAATCCTGTGGACATGCACACCTCCATTATGTGAAGTACTTCTTTTCTAGTTATACTGTTAGTTTACTACCATAGTTGGTTCTGTTGGATTATGGTGTTTAACGCCACTTTCAACACTATTTCAGTTATATCGTGGCGGTCAGAATTATTGGTGGAGTAAACCGAAGAACCCGGAGAAAACCACCAACCTGTCGCAAGTCACTGACAAATTTTATCACATACTGTTGCATCGAATAAACCTCGCCATGAACGGGGTTCGAACTCACAACATTAGTGGTGATAGGCACTGATTGCACAGGTAGTTGTAAATCCAACTACCATCCGATCACAGCCAAGACGGGCCCTAAATCTATTTCTGTACTGTTAATATAACAATAAGTCCATTTAGGGTGAAATAATGTTATAATGTAACACTCACTACTTAGACAAGGGCAGTATGATGACAGCATGTCACTGAAATAGGAAGGCATGTGCTGTATCGTGCTGTAATTCCCGAGGGATTCATGACCGTACAGTAGTAGAAACATGTCAGCCATTAGTTCATAGACAAAGAACTTTTATATCGGTCAACCAATTCACAACGGAAGTATATTACAAACATGTCAGCCATTAGTTCATAGACAAAGAACTTTTATATCGGTCAACCAATTCACGACAGAAGTATATTACAAACATGTCAACCATTAGCCATAGCCTACGATTTACAGATTCTGATAATCCCTTTGGTATCTTAGATTTACAGATTCTGATTACCTCCCTTTGGTATCTTCAAACTCTTCTTATAGACAAAGAACTGTTATATAGGTCAACCTATTCACGATGACAACCCTTAAAATGTCGTCTAATAAAATTAATCATTGTAAGAATATAGACCTGTTTTAAAAAGTCAATGACCACTAAGTTCAGGCACGACACGATGGAATATAGATTTTTTTTTGTTTAATTAAAACATACTTTTATATAATCAATACTTACTCAAGATAGATTTCACACAATAGAAGTAAATAAGTCACCACTTTTTTTACCATTTTAAATTTAGATTATGATTTTTTTTTAATTGGTGACCACCTCAACGGTGTAATGGTTACGTACGATTGTCCCTGTGCGGTAGATTATGGGGTTCATCGCCCATCAGGTAAAACCAAACTGGCAAAATTGGTATTTGCTGCTTCTCTGCTAAGCAGGTATAAATTAACAAAGAACAAAGACTTGTTTGCACTAAGTCAGGATATTGTGACATACTGGAGCAACACATCAACCTGAATTGTTGTTTCAGTGAGCTAGCACTATATAAATTCATCAAAATGTGTTGGTCTAGTACAAATATGTTGGTCTAGTACAAAGAAAACAAGCATCATTTTTTCAAAAAGTAACTTGTTCTCATCATGATATAGCTGAAAAATTACTGACTAGAATTACTGACTAGATATTAAACAAGTCACTAACTTGATGTTAAATAACAATCCTTCACTCACTCTATACAACAATTTTTCACTCAGTCACTTGACTTTAAAACAATCGTTAACTCACTCATTTGACAATAAACAACACTTTCTCACTCATTTGACTATAAACAACAATCCTTCACTCACTCCACAAAACAATCACTCACTAAGACACTTGACCGCTCACTCACTCATTTGACTTTAAACAACCATTGCTAACTCACTAACTTGATGTTAAACAATAATCGCTCACTCACTCATTTGACTACAAACAACAATCGCTCACTCACTAACTTGATGTTAAACAACAATCGCTCACTCACTAACTTGATGTCAAACAACAATCGCTCACTCACTAACTTGATGTTAAACAACAATCACTCTCACTAACTTGATATTAAACAATCGCTCACTCACTAACTTGATGTTAAACAATGATCGCTCACTCACTAACTTGATGTCAAACAACAATCACTCACTCACTAACTTGATGTTAAACAACAATCGCTCACTCACTAACTTGATGTTAAACAACAATCACTCACTCACTAACTTGATGTTCAACAACAATCGCTCACTCACTAACTTGATGTCAAACAACAATTGCTCACTCACTAACTTGATGTTAAATAACAATTGCTCACTCACTAACTTGATGTCAAACAACAATTGCTCACTCATTAACTTGATGTTAAACAACAATCACTCACTCACTAACTTGATGTTCAACAACAATCGCTCACTCACTAACTTGATGTTAAACAACAATTGCTCACTTACTAACTTGATGTTAAACAACAATTGCTCACTCACTAACTTGATGTCAAACAACAATTGCTCACTCACTAACTTGATGTTCAACAACAATCACTCACTCACTAACTTGATGTCAAACAACAATTGCTCACTCACTAACTTGATGTCAACCAACAATCGCTCACTCACTAACTTGATGTCAACCAACAATCGCTCACTCACTAACTTGATGTTAAACAACAATCGCTCGCTCTCTAACTTGATGTCAAACAACAATCTCGCACACTTTTTGTTATGTTTGTTCTCATGTAATTTTTTTAATTAGATTATGCATCAAGCTCAAGATTACTTTTTTCAACAAAGCTGTTCACTCAGTAATATGTGATGATTTGATTTGATTAGATCTTTGATGTTTAATGCCACTTTCGACAATATTTCAGCTATATCATGGCAACCAGTTTTAGTGGTGGAAGAAGCCGGAGTACACGGAGAGAACCACTGACCATGGGCAAGCAACTGGTAAACTTTATAACATGTGACTGCGAGTCGAGTGCACCCTTTTTTGTAATTTACAAAGCGGGGCGCGAACCCTTGCCATATTGGTGATAGGCTTGTAGAGTTGTTAGATCCAACGACCTAACTCATTGAGCCACCCGGGCCCTACAATGACCTAACTCATTGAGCCACCCGGGCCCTTCAATGACCCATCTCAATAAGCCACCCGGGCCCTACAACGACCTAACTCATTGAGCCACCTGGGCCCTACAACGACCTAACTCAATGAGCCACCCGGGCCCTACAATGACCTAACTCATTGAGCCACCCGGGTCCTACAATGACCTAACTCATTGAGCCACCCGGGTCCTACAACGACCTATCTCAATGAGCCACCCGGCCCTACAACGACCTAAATTATTGAGCCACCCAGGCCCTACAACAACCTAACTCATTGAGCCACCCGGGCCCTACAATGATCTAAATCATTGAGCCACCCGGGCCCTACAACTACCTAACTCATTGAGCCACCCAGGCCCTACAACAACCTAACTCATTGAGCCACCCGGGCCCTACAACGACCTAACTCAATGAGCCACCCTGGCCCTACAACGACCTAACTCAATGAGCTACCCGGGCCCTACAACGACCTAACTCATTGAGCCACCCGGGCCCTACAACCACCTAACTCATTGAGCCACCCGGGCCCTACAACCACCTAACTCATTGAGCCACCTGGGCCCTCAGTTATACGTGAGTGTCAACATTTACTGACATGTAGAAAAAAAACCCATTTGCATGACCACATAATTCCACTATGAGGGGAAGATTGGGATCATAAAACAAGTTTTACTAAATCAACCTGGTTAGATATCCCATGAGAATGCATTCCAGGTCACGTGGTCAGTGCAATTATAGGTCATCAAGTGAGATATACATACTTTCAGAACAAAGGATTAAATTTGTGTTTTTAATTGGATTATAATTGTGGTTGATGGTGTATACTTGTTTTTACTCTCCACTTTACACTAAGTCAGGAGAGTGAGGGGTCATGTATACTTGTTTTTACTCTCCACTTTACACTAAGTCAGGAGAGTGAGGGGTCATGTATACTTGTTTTTACTCTCCACTTTACACTAAGTCAGGAGAGTGAGGGGTCATGTATACTTGTTTTTACTCTCCACTTTACACTAAGTCAGGAGAGTGAGGGGTCATGTATACTTGTTTTTACTCTCCACTTT
>MJUT01048229.1:400337-411699 GCA_002080005.1 Gigantidas platifrons | reverse complement strand
AAATTTTCAATAAAGTAATGAAAAGATTTATACATTGCCATATTTTTCACACAAAAAAAAGAAGTAAAAATGCCTCCCTCATCAATTTTTACAGCAGTAAAAGGATAAAAAAAAATGCCGCCCTCCCTCATCAATTTTGACAAAAAAAGGGCCTGAGAACCAAGTAATTAACTTTGCATGGCCTAACCTGTTGTAATTAATAGATTCTATGGAGTTTCCTCCCTTGTCAGATTCCCTAAATCATACAATAACCTGTTGTAATTGATAGATTCTATGGAGTTCCCTCCCTTGTCAGATTCCCTAAATCATACAATAACCTGTTGTAATTAATAGATTCTATGGAGTTCCCTCCCTTGTCACACTCCCTAAATCATACAATAACATATTGATATTAATAGATTCTATGGAGTTCCCTCCCTTGTCAGATTCCCTAAATCATACAATAATATGTTGTAATTAATAGATTCTATGGAGTTCCCTCCCTTGTCAGACATCCTAAATCATACAATAACCTGTTGTAATTAATAGATTCTATGGAGTTCCCTCCCTTGTCAGATTCCCTAAATCATACAATAATATATTGTAATTAATAGATTCTATGGAGTTCCCTCCCTTGTCAGACTCCCTACATATCATACAATAACCTGTTGTAATTAATAGATTTTATATATATAGTTCCTTCCCTTGTCAGACCTACAATTCCCTACATTAATAGATTCTAACGTTCTAAAGAGTTCGTTCCCTTGTCTGGCCTTTTACCACAATAAACAGTTAATATAGGATTAAACACTGTTTTTTAGGAAATTATCTATGTATAAACTCCGGCTACTCACTCACAAACTGAATAAAGTCCAAAGGACTTTATGCAAAGTTTGTGAGTGAGCTTATAATTATATATTATATAATTATATAATTCTTGGACATCGTGTTTGTTTTCGACATTAAATACTAATAATTCTTGGTGGATTATTTTTTTATATTCCTACGCCGTAACGCTGCAAAAAAAGTAGTCCAGTAAACGGAAATATTGATTTATAAATTCCTTTCGAATGACGTAGAATAAGAGACGATATCCAATCAGATTACGAGTTATTGATAAATTCTAGTAAGAATAGAATTATTACAGTCTTATCGTGGGCGTATTTCAATTATTGTGTTGCAATTTATATTTTGTGCTGTTCTTTCAATATAAGTTGTTGAATTATTCAAAGGTCAAAGTTTAGAAGGAGCCTATTAATATCCTTACAAACTTGACCTACTTATGTTGAACTTCTGAGAGCAAGCTGTCCAAACTTGATATTTACCACTTAATCATTGGATGAATTCCTCTGGGAAGATCTATGTTATAAGTAAAGATATTTATATACTGAGTTATTGAATATCAATGCTACAGGATTTTCTACCAACAGATAGAAGTCATACTTTATAAACCATCTATAATTCATATCAAAGTACATATGATCTATGGTGAAACAAGGGAGATAATTACAGGTATCATGAAAAAGGTAAAAAAACAAAAAGGGGGGTCAATGCTATAGGGCTTTCTACAAACAGTTGTAAAGGCCTGAGGTGTGTATAAAATCAGGAGGTACCAAAGACCATTTTATGAGGGTAAAAGTACCAGATACCACCCCTTTATATTGCACAATATATCAGACAACTACATTAGAAAAATTTACCTGGTTGTCATAGAAACGTGTCACACATAATAAATTAGACGTCTATATTAGAAGACTTTACTTTACCATGACTCCTCAAGACGATTTGGAAGTACATTATATCTCTGGAGTGGGGATTAAAATAAAATTGAAAATCATATGCCTCTCATTTGTTTTCAAAATAAGAAAGTTGTCAAAAGACGGATTATTTTCCCATTCTTTCTCATCTTTTGACTTTAAGCATACATTTTTTTGTAGCTGGTGAAGGAAATTCTAGAAACGTGTCGTGCATAATAAATCAGACAACATGTACATTTGTAAAACTTTACCTGGTATGTTGAAGACCTCACTATTACCGCTGGGAAAGTCTGTATTCTCAGGCACAGTCATGGCATAGTTTTCTAACTGTGGTAAGTTGTCTGGTATGTCTGTGTGCCGGGGAACCAGTACAGGGGGCAAAACTGTCAAATATAATCATGATTTGAGTGAGTGAGTGATTGTTATTTAACGCCAACTCAGCAATTTTTCAATGAAATGATAATGAGGTCCGCTTTGTACTAGAACAACACGCTGAGTTGGATTATTATAGTGCTAGCTCACTGAAACAACAGTCTGTGGATATACATGTCACCCCACTCTGACACATTATCCTGATTCTGAGCCAATGAACCAGTCTTAGCTCTTTCTCCTTAATGCCCGTATTTAGCGGTGAACCCGCAAATACCAATTTTATAGTCTTTGGTTTGACTCGATTGGAACTCGAACCCGCCCACGATCTACCGCACTCGAGGCGAGCTCACTAACCATTATACCACTGATGCAGTTAATTATGATTTGAATTACAAACCAGAGGCTCCATTGATTGTGCTCACCTCAACAATTTACTCCTCAATTGTGCTCATCTCAACAATTTACTTCCCAATTTGCTCGCTTGTGCTCACCTCAATTTGCTCAAAATTTGGGGCAATTGTTGAAATTCATCACGACACTTACAAAAAATGTTGTTTGCCTTACACATGAATTGCACAATCACAGCCAATAAGAAACAAGAATTGTCCATGGTGGCCATGATTTTATCTGGATCAAGACAAAATGACACAAATTACACAATCAGTCTGTCAAGCACTTTTTGGCTTAAAAAAATGAGGAAATCAGGAGGGTTTTTAGTTAAAAATCAGGAGATTATCACGAATTTTTTTATATAAAAAGTAATAAACCATACAAAAAAAACAAGAAATGGCCGTCTTCCCCCCCCCCCCACCCCCTAAGTAAGAGCTTTCAGGTCATAATATATAAATTTAAACATGGTGTTTTTGATTCCAGATGAAGGCCTATATCAGAATGTCAGAATGTAATTGGCAGGCTAAAAGGTCTTACTTAGGCCATTTTCCTCACCTCCTTTTATTGATAAGATGCTTTACACTAAAATAATTTCAACATAATGTTATTTTTTTCTGTGGGGAAAAAGTTCAAAATCAGAAGTTATCAGGAGTTTATCTAACAAATTCTTGAAAAAATCAGCAACAGCTCAAAATCAGCAAAAATCAGGAAAATCAGGAGTCGCTTGACAGACTGCACAATATGTCCTTAGATCTGTATGTACAGTTAAACTTTCACATGCAGTCACCTCTATTAAACAACCACCTGAATTAAAAGGTCTTCCTTTCCTTATCCTGTCACAGAAAATTTTACCTGAATTAAAAGGTCTTCCTTTCCTTATCCTGTCACAGAAAATTTTACCTGAATTAAAAGGTCTTCCTTTCCTTATCCTGTCACAGAAAATTTCATTTCATTACTGTTTTAAGAGGTCACTTGTCTTATAAGGCAACCCTGTCTGTATCCCAAAGGTGACCTTATAAGACAGGTGACCACTTAATACAGGTTTTACTGTATATGACATGTGACCTAGTTTATGACTTGGGTCAGATCAGTGGTGTTCTCTGTGTACACTGGTTTCCTCAACTTATAAGATGGACTGCCATGGGGATCGATTTGGTCGAAATCGTATGGTTGCTGGATTTACAACTACCTATGCAATCTGTACCTATCACCATTAAAGTTGTTAGTTCGAATCTCACCCAGATGCAGTGTACTCTATACAACATTGTGATCAAATCAGTCAGTGACTTGCAGCAAGCAGTCAGACTTGCCTACCCCTTTTTGTTAAAAATAGTAAGGTGCTTGAAAAAAAAATATAAGTTTAGATAAAAAATAGTAAGGCCACACCAAAACAATTTCTTGTTCTTCGGATTTTCCAGACAAAAATAGTGAGGCGGCGAGCGAAATTTTTTTATTTTTATTTTTTTATGAAAATGATGAAGCGAAATTGTTTTTCCGCAAAAGGAACTAGTTTTGATTGGAACCTTGTGTCCAGTATATGATATTTTGAAAATATTGTGCAAAATTATAATGTGTATCCTCCTGGCTAAAACCGTTTCAATGGAAACCACTGTATTCTATATTCATGTCGTTGACGATGAACAACATGGCCGGTGTTGTACAAGAAGCAGGAACTGCTAACCTTAAGCTTTCTGAAGCATCCGAGTTCACCCAGTTTTTGTAGGGGTCTGTGTTGCTGTTCAATGTTTTTATTTAGTTTTTTATGTGATGTTGTTCTTTGTCTTCTTGTGCCCAATTCTGATTCTGTTTTTTGTACATGAATTTCCCGTACTTTGATGAAACTTTCATTTCTTCCTTTTCCGTAAATAATTGTACTGTACATGTTACTACACTGGTTATGAGAATTAAGATATTGTATCTGCTTATGAATGATCCTTTTGATTTATTACAAGATATCAACAGTCTTACAAATGTACATTATAGGGGATATCAAAAGAAATCGGGATGTTAACATTTTATTGCAAGGCTTGACATCGAAAAAAAACGAACTGGAAATGTTTACCGCTAACAAAATATACAGAAAATACCGGACCGGAACTGATTTTTTCCGGATTTAAAAAAAAATGAAATCAGTAAAATTCAGAGCGGCGATCCCGTCGAACAAGACATCAAATTGGTGTGGCCTAAGGCTCTTTTTTTTGTGTCATAACATGCAATTTTAAGCACAGAAACTATACATATTGCGAATGGCACATAATATAACCACATAATGTTAACATTTTAAATCGATTTTGGGTTTATTATCAAAATTGTGACAGACAAACTTCGTTTTGACATTGTTTTTTTAATCACTGAATCGTAAGGAAATTGACAACAATCGTAAGGGCGTAAGATAGCCCAAAAAATCGTGAGCCTTACGCCAAAATCGTAAGGGTGGGCAAGTCTGAGCGTTGGTTTTCTGTAGGTACTTCAGTTTCATCCACCAATATAACTGACCGCCACGATATAACTGAAATATTGTTGAAAGTGGCGTTAAACACCATAACCCTATAACCCCTGCCATGATGTAACTAAATGTTGTTGAAAATGGTTTTAAACACCAAAATATTTCTTTTTAAAACAACTTTTTTTTTCATCCACCAATATAACTGGCCGCCATGATATAACTGAAATATTGTTGACAGTGGCCTTAAATACATGTACCATAACACTAACCCCTGGACTGACGTGATGTAACTAAATATTGTTGAAAATGGGTTTAAACACCAAAATATTAATAAACCCAACATTTAATTACCTGGAGCCTCAATCCTGGTATAGTGATATGGGTTTACACAAACTTCGTCTTTCTTCAGATGAAAGGCGTATTCACAACCATCAATAGCTCTCAATTCTTGATGATTCTGTAGATCTGGCCATCTCCACAGACGACAGTATATAACATGTGGTAGACCTTTACGATGAGAGACTTGTAGACGTCCGTCCAAAGATCTGAAATAATGGAGAATAGAAAATTGTAGACGTCCGTCTAAAGATCTGAAACAACCGAAAAAGTGAATTAGACGTCCGTCCAAAGATCCTACCATCTCCAGAGACGACAGTAGATAACATGTGGTAGACCTTTACGATGACAGACTTGTAGACATCTAAAGATCTGAAATAATCGAGAATAGAAAATGATTACAAAACAAGAGGAGTTCTAAGATGCCAAAGGGGTGTTCAGAATCCATCAATCAAAGAAGGACAGACAACACAATGGCCAAAAGAAAAAGAACAGAAGGACAGACAACACAATGGCCAAAAGAAAAAGAACAAAAGGACATACAACAATCTACAATTATAGAATAGGATGGCATATTTGTAAATCCACAGATGTTGTGTATTTATGTGTACTACACACAAATGGTGTGTGTATTTACGTATACTACACACAAATGTGTGTATTTACGTGTACTAAAAACAAATGTTGTGAGCATTTACGTATACTAAACACCTTGTCTACGTGTACTACACACGTTGTTTACATGTACTACACACAATGTTTATGTGTACTACACACATTGTTGACACTATAAACTGATAATATGATGTTGACATTAAAATGAGGTTCAATTAAAAAGTCAACAATAAATCACAGTACAAATAAGTTGTTTTCGTTAGAAAACACTGTGGTCAGACATCATTGTAAAGCTGTGTTACCACTGCTATTGCTGGTGTTTGTCATACATTACACCTATATTTACAATCCTGTCATGTATTTTTATACAATATACAGGAGGTAATTTGCTGCTGTTTTACCCACACATGGTGGTACACTGAAACAAATTAGCAACCAGGGTGATTTTCAGAAGAAACACATTGTTAGTACAATAGACTGTATCAGAGATAAACAACACTAGTAGTTACTGCTGTAAGAAGTTTAAAGGAAGAGTTTGAAGATACCGACGAGGTAATCAGAGTCCGTAAATCAAAAGACAGACAACACAATGGCCAAAAAATAAAGTACAAACAACGATCTACAAAACATACACATAAAACTAAAGATCGAGTAACACGAACCCCACTAAAAACTGGGTGTGAACTCAGGTACTCCGGAAGGGTGAACAGTTCCTGCACCAAAAGTGGCACCCGTTGGCGTTGTGTTAGTCTAATTACAAACCTGAAAACAAGTCATGAATGAGGAAAGGACCAGGAAGTGTTTATGACAAATGAAACATATTCGTTGTTATTTGTGACACAGATATTCCACAATGGTCAACCAAGTCATGGACCACCATAAAACTTTCGAAGTGATGACTTCAACTTAACCAATAGGAACCCTTGGTTCAGTAGCTTCCTTGTTAGCAGTAACCCTCAATCAAGGAAATGCTGATAGGAACCACAAGCTCTGGATATCGTATGAACTCAGAGATATATACTCCATACGCAGGTGCTGCTGGAATGTTGCTACATATAAATGGAAAATTCACAATGGGAAAATTGAAATCATCTGTTTCATTCTTAACTGCCCCTCACTGTCAATTTCGAGGTTTCCTCCACCAAAAAACTGAAATATTTTTGAAAACCTGCTTTAATGGTCACCTGTATATAACAAATCACTATTTATAGAGAACAGTTTTATTTTCTCAATTTATTGAATAATGACAATACATTTGTAATTTGAACCTGTATATAAAGGTCAACTGCTTAACAAAGGGCACATTTTCAGTGTCCTTTATATACAGGTTTGACTATACAGGTCACCTCTATTAAGCAGCCACCTGTATTAAAAGGTCATCTTTTTCTTGTTCTGTCATAGACCATTTCATATTAATTTAACTTTTTTTAAGAGGTAACCTGTCTTAAAAGGCCACTTTTCCTTTGTCCAAAAGGTGACCTCTTAATACAGGTTTAACAGTACATTTAAGGACAAAATAAAGATGGCTTCTGTTTAAATCTTCATCTGTTCTGGGAAATCAGTAAACAAGTCTGTTATTGATCTATAGTGGAGAAAAATGTCAAAAGTTATGAAAATAAAAACTAATACAACATCTACTGTAACTCTCCCCATGAACAGAACTGATGGATATTAATAAAACAAAATCCAGATGTTTGTGAATTATGGTCTTATTGGTGTTGATTCTATTTTTAGTTAATGGCTACAGGGTGAGAGCGATTGATACAGTTTACAAATAAGACATCCAATAAACATACTAGTAACTACATACATGGGCATAATTTGCATATTCAACCATAAAAAAATAATCAAAATTACAAATTTCACTTTAAAACTCAAAAGCATAATGCTACAGTTAAAATTTGAGCTCATTTTAATTAATAATTCAGTAGTTTTTGGCATTCAAAAAAATTCCTATTTTAATCAGATTTGGATTGGTTTATGGTGTTTAATGCCACTTTCAACAATATTTCAGCTATATCTTGGAGGTCAGTTTAATCTGTTTTATTGGTGGAGCCACAGTGGAGGAAATCTGGTGAAAACAACTGACCTGTCACAAGTTAATGACAAATTATATCACATAATGTTGTATCGAGTACACCTCAATATGAACGGGATTCGAACATACAACTTTAGACTAGAGGTGATATTTTTTAATAAGGGGAGATGATCTATGATGAAATTGAGTCCATCAAATAGAATTTTTTAAGGATACTATACAAGAACTATCCCAGCTTAGTTTAGATTTAAATTAGCTCAGAGGTTTCAGAAAGTGATCAAATTAATTTTCAAGACTAATTTGCATATTTTTAGCAAAAATCGTTAAAATACATGATGTTTCAGCCAAACCCATCACATATGTCATACCTTTCATTGAAACAGAAGAAATTTCAGCTCATTTGGTGTAAAATAGTGGATTTATAGGCTCTGTAGGTGTGGCCCACCCACCACCAATTTTTTATGTTCTATTCATAGTAACAGCAATGATGTTGAATGATTGAATTATTGTCAGGGTCATGAGAAACAGTTTGGAAAGTAGACACTACACCCCTACTCAACACCCTCTTAAGTTGATTCAGGCTAACTAGGTTGACATGTGGCCTAATGTTTTCAGAGGAGAAGACTACAACAGACATCAAATGATCATAGAAGATCACATGACTTTTCAGGACATGTGATCTAACAATTATACTTGATGGTTGGTTTATAGTGTTTAATGCCACTTTCCAAAATATTTCAGCTATATCGTGGCGGTCAATTTTATTGGTGGATCAAACCAGAGTACCTGGAAAAAACCTCACACCTGTCGCAAGTCACTGACAACGATAAGTGTAAGATCAAAATTTTGGCGAGTCTCAACCAAAAAGTTTGTCAAAAATGATGAGCCCAAACAGGACTCACCTTGACGAGTTGTAAGTATCTCCATTATAATGTAATTAACTAGTATAATTGTAAGCACAGCTCACTAAGATATACCCCCCACTCCCCACATCTGTCCAACCTATTTCCATAACCAAAACATTACTGATTGTTCCGACCAAAAATGAAAGGGACCCTCCTCTCTTCACCGGTAAGATGCTGATAAAATTTCAAAACATTCTGAGAAACACTACTCAAGTTATCATACGACATAGGGTAACAATCCTATTTTCCGTCATATCAAGTCCAATAACTCTGGAACGGCAAAGTGAAAATCGTCAAAAATGAAAGGCATCCTCCTCTCTTCACCGGTAAGCTGCTGAGATAATTTCAAAACATTCTGAGAAACACTACTCAAGTTATCATACAACATAGGGTAAAAATCCTATTTTCCGTCATATCAAGTCCAATAACTCTGGAACGGCAAAAACTGAAAATCGTCAAAAATGAAAGGGATCCTCCTCTCTTGACCAGTAAACAGCTGATAAAATTGTAAAAGATTCTAACAAACACAACTCAAGTTATCGTACGACATAGACGGACGGACAGACGGACAGACAGACATGGTGAAACCAGTATACCCCCCTACAACTTCGTTGTGGGGGTATAATTAATATTTCCTAGAAACAGGGGTGGATCTAAAGATTAGATAAAACCTTGGACATTTTAGACCCAATAATATCTTGATCAAACTCAATAGACCAACTACAAATCTATCATAATGAAGAGAAATAAAAATAAACAATGCAAGAAATCCATGTAAGACAGACATGATGTACACAGGCCTTTCAGTAAGAGGCAGTACCAGGTAGTTTTACTTTGAAATGGTATTTGGTACCTCCTGATATTTTAAGAGTATTATACAAGATCAGGGCTCGAAATTAACGCTAGCAAGCAGGCAAATTGCTAGTTGAAATTTCAATTTGCCTTAATTTTGCAAGTGAATAAAGTTAGAACTAGCAGAATTTTGCTAGTTGCAAAAAATTATGTGTTCAGAATCGTATCTGAACTATGACAAACGTGTACATTTGTTTTCTCGCAAGATCGGTAAAGATCGCATTGACTTCATAAAAAAGGATGGTATAGTTACGCATTTGTCCGAGAAATACGAATATTTACGTCTCTGTCCGAGAAATACGAACAACCATACTGGTTCCCGATTTTTAAAATAACATCTGGTTGTAATTTTTACAGTTCAAGTTACCAGTCGAAATGTCAAAAAGAAGAAAAGTTTCTGATCACGATATCGATCACGACGTTACAAAATTACGAAATTCTTTCGCCAAGTTTCAGGTAGATTTATAATTGTGATTATAGTGTTTACAGTGATTAAGAGGAAATAATCGTGAAAATCGTTGTGTGACAGCTGTTACACTATCGTATGAAGGCAGCCTGTCTGCTTGCAAGAAATTCTTGAAGATTCATTTTCAGAATTGCAAGATTACGATTTTCATTTATTCAACTTTGGCCTAGGTAGAGTAGGCAGGGTCTGGAATTACTTTTTCATTTATACTACCAAAGATTTCATATTCTTATGAAACAACTATACCTCATCTGTCTAAATTAAAAAAAAATGAAGTCCTGAAATAACCTAAGTTTTTTTTTTTTATTTTCAGACCCCAATGTGAAATCAATAAATACAATTATCGTGTTTTTAACAGAAGTGATCTCATTATTTTATTCAAATAGTTATTATTGCTCTGTTTCCATCTTGATTAACTCTAACTTTTATACAATTTTCACACAAAAAAAGCAAAAAAAAATAATAATAAAATAACAGACAGGCATATTTCCTTTACTGGCTGTACAATAATTATTCTGTCACATTACATCATGATGAAAGATAAAACAGTCATTAGTTATATCTTGGTAATAATTATATAATTATTTGAGATGAAAAAAGTTCAGTACATGCACAGTGATGCAGCATGCCTACAGCTTTTTTTCATTTGAGGTTACATGTACTCCAACTCCATCAATTTGGGGGTACATGGAATGTTTTGAGGGTACAGTGTGTGGCTCTTTATATTACTGTCCAATAAAAGCCAGAATGTCCAGGAGCAACTTACTTAATGGTCAAGGACGCCTTTCACAATGCGATATAGTCAGAGACAGTGAATTGCTTAAGTTAATAAAATACATAAAACCTTACAGTCTTATTGTTACATACATGTATTTCAATGAGAATAACATACATTTTTTGTTACATTTGGTTGCTAGTCAGGTCAGTCTGTTTGCTAGTAGATTTTTATTTAACTAGCAAAGTTTTGCTTGTGGTGAAAAAAGTTAATTTCTAGCCCTGAAGATATTCATGAAAATGTTCAAATTATAATACAAAGTGTTGCTTGTAAATAGTGAAGTACAGGTGGACTTGAAAAATATTGAAATCCCTGAAATATATTACAAATCTACTATAAATAGGAGAAATAAAATTAGCCAGAAATGTTTGTAATACAGACTTCAACATAGAAATAAAATTAGCCAGAAATGTTTGTAATACAGACTTCAA